>JABWDB010000041.1:1330000-1820000 GCA_019614645.1 Stratiolaelaps scimitus | reverse complement strand
CATGGAAACGACATATAATCACATGCGCTTGAATCAGGGAGTATTGAGTTTTTCGTTTGCTGCTAATATTTCGTAATAGCCAACACCCTTGATATCCAGGGCGAGTATCATCAACACCCTTTGTCCGAATCTATCTGGAACTGCTACAGACGCTTAGAATACAAGGCGTCGCTCCGAAAAGGCGAAGCGGCGTGCTCGAAGCGACTGGTTTGTTGCGTATAAGCCTTCAAACTAAATTTCGAACACTCAGTGTATGGGAAACCCAATTTCTTTGATTTTCTTCATCTTCAGTATATTGGCGATAATTCTATGACACGTCGTCCAAGGAATCCCAGTTTCAGCCGACCTCATGGCTCTAGTTTGCTCAAAAGCTGCCTTGATTCTGTCAATCCGTTCGTCCCTTGTCGCACCTGATTTCTGGTCCCCGCCTCAATGTCATCGGTGTCCCAATTTTCACTGTTAAATCGCTCGCACAAGCCTTGCACCGTTCGCACGCATAAGGCAGACTTGCCGTACGCGTTCACTAATTGTCGATGGATTTCAGCTGGAGGGTGTCCTTGGAGACACCAAAACATGATGTTTTCCCGTTGATTTTTGAGGGAATTTGCACTTTTTGCTACAGTGTCCATATTTCTGATCGTATCGAAATCACTTCGAAAGGAAGTTCGAACGTTCCCGCTGCGTGCGCACTCCAAAGATAAACGCATTGTATCGCGTAGTGCGGATTGTGCGCCATTCGAAAGGCGGGACAATTTGAACGGGACACCCTAATATAACCTCAAAAAACCGGCATCGTGTGGAGTGCGACCTTCCCATCGTTGTCGAATCCGTTTACCTGTAGGGTGTCGTATTCGATTGCCTTGCAATGCACCTGCGACCCTAATATTTCCCTGGCCGAGATAAACTCTGATGGTGATTTGCACAACCCTGTCCGATTCATGTATATACATTTGTGTGTATGTGCTACAGGAAAAAGCAAAACAATCATCTAATGTGAATGCTGCAGCCATCAAACATGAACATGACCGCTCACACTCACACGCCCATTCGATCTAGGCTCGACGGACACAAATATTATACAGATCGATGAATGAATATCGCGCACAGTGCGCTCAAGAGCAAACTCAGTTCGTCGTCCTGATCGATCCCTATCTGCCAATATAAATCAAATGATCTGTGTCTCAGATCACCTGATCCTCTCTCTCTCTCTCCATTTATCTCTCACGATTTCTTCCACTGCTCGCTGACTAACAAAGAGACAAATCGAGCCATGAGCGTGATCGCACGTATTTAGCTATTTACATATACAGAGGGATATACATATCTATTATATACGTCTACCGCAAGATCGATAGCGGTAGTACGCACAAGGCCGACCGATCTGACTGGGATGCTCTGGTGTGCGAGCGAGCGAGCGAGTGAATGAGTTTTCGGGGCAGATCGCTGGTCTTTTTTGTCGCCCTCATCGTCGTGTGTACAAGATATTCGAGCATCGTCTATCGTAATGTAATTCGTCGTTCTTCTAGACACTGGGGATCGTTCAGCGATCATCTGTTGGGGCCAGGTATAGTGATGAGCCGGTGTCTGTCCGCGTCGCCGGCAGCCCGTGAATCAGAAACTGCGGCCGTGGCAAGCCCAGAAGACGGCGGCATCTGGAAGAAGCGGTTGCTCTATCGGGGGCGGCGAGGAGGAGGGACTCAGCGACTCACATACTCGCGCGTGCACACACACACAGACAAACACATCGACACGGATGCAGGGCCGTTAATCGGTTATGGACGAACGGATGAAATTTACTGCGATCCGCGGCGGAACAACCACCAGCAGCAGACAGCTGTGAGCACCCCCACAATCTTCGGAGCAGTTTCACTTTCTGACTGATGTTATTCGACGATAGGCGGCGGTCGCTGCGACCGCGCCGATGTGAGCTGATGCTGGTCCGAGTCGCAAATTGATTCGCTTTCTGCGATTTAATCTGTAGCCAGCCGAGAAAGCACTCGTACGCGTTCATATGCAGTCTCACAACACAGAGTTGTGCTACACAGGTGGCAAAGCCAGCTAGAGGTGACTACCTCAACAACCCTCGAGAATGCAAAACGAGAGAGAGATGAAAAGGAGTGCAAGATGAAGAACGACAATGGAGAAACCTTGAAATTAGCCCCGAAAAAACCCGTCCAGCCTCGACCATAGCAGGAGAAGGATCTCTGAGTAAAGGCCGGCAGACGCCGCCAACTGAGTGCGAAAAGTTGCTAGCTCAGCTGAGCCAGTCGTTTGTATTCCATAGCTGTCGATACCATTTGCATTGTCTACTCTCCAAGCATAGTTAAACTATAACCTCAAAATGCAATCGATCAACCATGGAAGTGGTAAGGAATACTGTACGTCGAAACGGGGGGGGGTAACTGTTGAACGTGTATAGCCCCGATGGCGGGACCCTTTCAGAGACAACCTCGCTCTTTCCGGCAATTCAGAGACCATCAGTCAGACCACCTGAGCCGACAGCTCAGTCCGCGAGTTGTAGTCATATTTACAGAGATCCCAGCGGATAGTCATACTCGATTAAGACGCACGTTGTTGTTAGGCACATCGTTGACGATCGGAGGATCACAACGAGGAAATGACAAGTACGCGCATCATCGACAATTGACTTTTCTACTGATCGACCGCCCTGCCGCTCGCTGTTTGTCTATCAATTTCATCTCCAGATTCTGGAAAACCTCATCGAATGGTGGTTGCCTGCCGATGTTCGATTTGTTTACAGTCACGAGTGATGGAAGCGTCTTCCGAATAGGGATCCCACTTTTCAATGATCCCGGTGCCACCATAATCAACATGGCCTAAATATATATAAATATAATAGCTTGGTCTGCGGCAAGCCATTTCAAAAATTGTGCCTTCCAAATATATATATATATATATATATATATATACATATATATATAAAATATGTAGTGTTCTGCTCACCATTACCATGTATGAACAACGATACATAGCCCATTGGAGTGAGAGCGTTAGCTGAACAGTCACCTCACTTGAGATCTCACGCTTTCTTCGTCGTGTTTACACCTCGAAGAACCCCTGTGAGGTTGGTGGAGTACTCATTTGAAGACAGAAACCTGACCTTCACATGGCATCCTCGAAAACCTATCTTGCGCTATCGCATATACCACAGCGATACTGATGACAATGCTTTTGGTAGTCGTGACAGCATCTCATCGCGAGATATTACCGAGACGGTTTAACGTACGTATGTCGATTCTAGTGGTTCTCACGTCGGCTTTCTCCGTTGTCGTCATCTGACTCGAGATCAAGCTGTGGTAGAGTCATCATAAACCGGAGTCATCGTAACTAATACACTAAGCTAACAGCAAATAAATAACAGCTGCTGTAGTTAGGACAAAAATGACGACGAAGATCTCGGCATTTATTGATCATTATTTTTTTGTATATACATATATATATATATATATATATATATATATAGGTTTTGCTGCACTACACGATAGGGAGAACACCAGCATTAGAAACGAATGGCTGCAGTAGAAACAACACAAATAGCAGCAGCAGCAGCAGCACAGAATTCCCAACGCCTACAAAAACCCTGAAGCTCACCCCTCACCACAACAACAACAGCAGCAGCCGTACGGTTGTTGTTATTGTTGTTATCATGTGTCTCGTTGCTGTTGTTGTTCTCTGTGTTGTTATTATTGTTGTGGTTGTTGTTGTTGCTGCTGCTGCTACCACCGCAGTCGGTCGATAGATGGTGCCGCCGTCGCAACGGCTGTCGTCGTCGTCGTTGTCAGAGCAACAGTACAATAATCATCAGCAATGTCTCCTATTTACCGTGGCTGCTACAGCTGCTGCTGGTGCCGCCGCCGCCGCTACTGTCAGCAACGCCGCCCGTCGCGGCGCCTTTCTAGCAATATCGCATTAATGACTATTGCTAGTATTATTACTACTTACTGCGAGAAACGGCCGCGAATAGCCGGAAAGCCACTGAGCCGACCAGTCAGTACATCAGTCCAATAGCCAAAACAAGTATTTGCCGTCGAAACATTGATCGCAGTAAACGAGCAAGCAGGTGATCGACCATCTGACCACCAGTATTGGTCATACAACCGCAAAGGCGAATCGAGATTGGAGGGGAGGTGCCGGTGACAGCAACAGCTATACCGATAGTATTCATAATGATAATAATAATAATCATAATAAAGATATATCTATTTTTCTGAACATCCGCCGGTGGCATCATCAGTCCCTGCTGTTGCTACTGCTTCTACTGACGGGGCGAGGACGACCAACGTCTGCGTATTTTATAGTTTAGTAAACTTCACTGTTGTTGTTCTTATTATTGCTGTTTGCTGTTGTTTGTTCACCGGAAGGGCACTGGGACAACGCCCGGGGGTTTGCGGTTCGAATCCCCCAGGGTGCACACAAATCGATGCCCTCTTCACTCGCAGATTTGTGAAGAAATTTGCTGGTGCAGTAGTGCTTGTGGTGGTGGTGGTGCTGATGGCGGCAGCAGCAGCAGATGCTGTCTATGCTGAGCAAAATTCGCGAGAGCAGCCTAATCCTGATCCATCCTCTGATTCACTGACTTCGGTGATAATGATGATGATGATAAGCAAGCAACCAGGGACGTCCATTCAATTTGGTTCACTCGTGCACGAATGGACATGAATGCACGTGTCTGCCTGTGTGAACCTTGTACCGCTTTGTACATTTTGTTATGCGTGTGTGTGTGTGGTGTATTTCCACATAATGACCATAATGACGGCAACGACGACGAGGATGACACTCATCCTGTTTTCAGTGACGTCATTGTGCAAAACCGCAAGAAAACGCCGCATCGACCCGTATGCGACCTAATAGTAAATCTACCGGGCAGACTCACAGACTTAAACAGTTAACGTCCACGGTACAACTGTTTTCGGCATAAGGCTCCAAAAGACCGACAACCCCCTCCCCCCCATTAAATGCAAATGTGCACCGGTGGGTATAGAGCCCCCCGTGTGTGGACGTCTCCTCCGAAGCGCGCATGAATGCCCCTTCACGCCAACGGACTCGACGCGATCTGTGGGGCTTGAGTCGGACTGCAGTGTACGGCTGCACGTCGCCGGCGTTGTCGCCACGCCTATGACCGAACATACGTGCAAGTCACGTGTACCACATTCTCAAAGGCCGCCATCCTTCCTCTCCTTCCTTTACTTAAGAATTGCTGTAAAGATTGCAGTTCCTTTATGAAACCAATAAAAAGCTTGTACCTTTATCCCCGCATATCCTGGCTCTTTCCCGCTAGCTATGTACGCGTGGGTATGCGGCGGCGGCGGCCGCCGACCGTAAGCGCGTGCATGCGTTTTGTCATTCGCTATTTGAACTTCACACTACCGCCGTCATAAGCTCATTGTCAATGTCGTCCAAAGAAGCTGTCAACAACAGCAACAACCGCCTCACTGAGTTATTGACGTGCTGAGTCAGTGATCTGATGACTGAATGAATAAATCTATAATAAATGCCACTTGTTGTCAATCGATTCGATAAATTCGACAATTGCCACCGCATATTGTTGTTGTTTGTTGTTGTCGTGGCTAGTGCTGCTGCTGCTGCCGCCTCTGCCCCTAATACTGATGGTGCTGTTCGGTATATTCTATTTGAATAGCGTTGTGTTGTTGTTGTTGTTGTTGGTGTTCTTCCAACTGCTGACAGTGCTGCGTGATTATGATTATTATCCGCACGGGAGGGAAGCCACCACAGAAACAGTGGCTAGCTGGCTGGCTAAACAACCGCCGACTGCCAATGGCAGGGTCCGGTGTCACCATAGACAACAACAGCAACAACAGGGACCACCACCACCACCACCGTATGGACCAGCAGACAGCCGGGGACAGATCGACTAACAGACCAATCGAGCAGCCATAGGGCGTCCATTGGTAGTCCGGCGTTGGCTGCCGACCATTCGCGCGTTCGTGCATGATGATGTTGCTAGTGCCGCTGCCGACGCCACAGCCATCGTCACTCTCAAGGAGACGCCGCCGCCGCTCGTGGCTGGTTGGATACACTACAGAGAGCGATAGAGAGGTAGCAACATAACGATCTCTCAGGTAGAGACCGTCACGCAGACGCGCTGACGGATGAAACAGCACTCGCCAGCGGGCGCCGTTGCCGAACGGCGAAATATCGACAGCCAGCGCGAGATAGGGAGAGAGAGAGAGAGGGGGGAAGAGATCCGTGAGGATGTAGAATGGGTGAACGAATGAATCATCCTCGAATGACAACAACAGCAGCATCAGCAATAAATAAGCCACGAACAGCAGCAGCAGCAGCAGCAGCAGCAGCAACAACAAGGAAAAGAAGGACAGAACAAGAGGAATACGGCAGCATCTTGCCAGGGACGATCTTGAAAAAGGGATGGAGATTAGAGCTGAGAAAGTGGTGGGGATGCGCGCCAAGGAAATCGTGAATATATATGATGACAATCATAATTGATAAATTCATACTCATAATTAATGATTAATAATAATAATAATAAATAATAATAACAATAATCAACTTCAACTACCACTTCTATCTATGCAACAAGGCAAAATGCGCTTTTGAGGAAGTGTGTGTGTGCCGACATCGTCGACAGCCGGCGAGAGGTAGAGGAAGGAGGTGGTCGTTTTTGAACTTTGTCACTCCCGGCGGAAAAGGAAAATCAAAGCACTAGAGCAACAGATCATTTTACTCGACAATCTACCATAATATATCGTGTGCTCATACCGTCGTATCATTAGCACAATCGAAAACGATATCGCTAATAATGTTGTCGTCCGTCCACTGTGTTGTTCGCTCTGATACCGCCATGTCGGGTTGGGGAGAGAAGGCGATAGAAACAAAAATGATGGACAATGAAATATCACTGGAGTACGCGGGGACGGGCGAAATGAGTACGTTTACATGGGGTTGCCCATTCATGCTTACGTGAATGGCCAAATGCACTGTACACGTGTGTGTGTGCTTACTGCTGTACCAAGGATGTGGTCCATTTGAGTCACAGGCATTCGAATCGTTGAATGTGAATCGTTTACCTCCAACCCTCCCTGGTGTTCGCCCGAATACAACTTGTAATAGCTAACAACCACAGGCAGACTACACGAGGACACAACAAAACCACCGTCTCTCGCGGAGCGTACCAGCCACAAGCGTACGACTTCACAATGGTAATAATAAAAGAAACAATCATCATCATAATAATAATCCTCGGTGCGGAAAAAGTTGAAAAAGTGCGCGCGGAAAATTGCTTGCTGTTAGACATACATTTTTTTCTATTTTTCCTGGTTTTTATTTTCTACAAGAGTTAACCTTGTAATCGACTACTGCTCGGCCCAGGAACGAACTGATTGCAGAGGCTCCAGATCCGCTCTGCCTAGCCCCCTAACACCATTCCAGCACCCGGCATTAAACACACGCACGCGTACGTATTTCACTGACGAAAACGCGCATCGCGCGTGTACCAGACGCGGCAAACAATACACGCAACACGGAGTATACTCGATTATAAATGCTGAGATTATTAATGTGCGCGCATTGATCAACGGATCGAGAGAGGAAAAGAGAGAACTGAGGCAATGTCAACGAACCTTGACGACTTTAGCTAAAAAAAAAAACCAAACTTCTCGGTGTCACCGTCGACAACCAACTCTCCATCTAATCCGCGCCACCCCCGACCTCCCCCAGTCCACCCTTTCTTGAAAATGCTGCCTGTTCTTAATGCTGTGGTTGCCGCTGTTACTAATGTTGCCGTTGTCTGTTATTGCTGCTGCTGTTGTTGTTGTTGTTGATCAAATGTCACCAGCCAACGACGACACGAGCAGCATCAGCAACAAGAACAATAACAACACAGGAAGATGCCTGTTAGATGAACAGTTGTTGCTGTGCTCGCCTACAACAACAGCAACAACCACTGTCATCGTCCATCTATCGATCTGTCGGTGGGTGCGTACTTCTGTGTGTTTATAGACAACAACAACAGCAGCAGCATCGTCTCCCATTTCTCGACCGTGGCTTCTGCCATTAGCTGCTGCTTTTCGTTGTGTGCGGCTCGACTGCTGCTGTTGTTATTTCATCTTGTTCGTCTTTGCTGCGGCAGCGCGTCTGCCGCCGACGACGACGACAGCGAAGAGCGCGTAGCACGTCGATACAGACACCCACGGTCACAGACAGAGATCCAGGCCTCGCAGGGATCCAGGCTGAATGAATAAACGAAGTCCACAAGCGTACAGTGGCACAACGTCACCTTGCATACATAGTTAGTGCTGCTTGCCACAGCAATCGTCGCGTCGTAATCTAAGTACAACGTATGAAATGAGTTGTAGCTGCCGTCAGCGACAACTATCGAATTTTCCTACTACCGAGACGGGCTACTGCCGGTTTCCTGTCCCGGCTGACAGCTACAGAAGAGTAGGTGGAGGTGTTTTGGCGATGCACCCCTTGTGTGTCTGGGAAGCATAGCTGACGCTGATGATTATTATGAGGGGGCATTGAGACGAGGGAGCGATAGCCCTCAGATGCACCCGATAGAGATATGTCGATTGGGCGAATCGACTCAATAACACACACACCGGCCGACAACAAAACACCCCGCCGGCGTCGACCAAGAGCTGTGCTGCAAAACAGCGACACAGCTACGGAGAAATGTGGACGCGGCGGCGATAAACACGGCTGCAACGATGGTTACTCGAAGCCAAACTGTGCGTAGAGTATTTATATATATATATATGTATATATAGAGAGAGAGAGAGAGTGTGTGCACTCATTCGTAGAAACTTCTTGTCGTTGTTCTGGCAGTGATTTATTCCGTCAATGAATTAGCACAGCAGCGATCCGCGCCCACCGTCACCCACAACAGCATCTACGAGCATTTGACCGAGTCGGCGTTTCAAACAGAGTCGTCGCGCATCGGACGCAAGCGGTCGGTAGCCGCGGTCATATCGAATTCGCTTGGAGCACAGGGAGGGTGGCCGAGCACACGACAACACCGTCGAACCGCGATTGCCTCGATGGAATCACACACACCATCGATTTCACAGCAGGGTTAACGCGTTCTGACGACGACGACGACAATAACACCACAGATAATGATGACCATCCCCACCTTCCTCCCGGCAAACTCGACATTGTCCCGTTGTAGTCCTATTGGTTACGCGCGAATTAGTTCACATTGTTACTGCTGCTGCTGCTGCTGTTGTTGCGATTCTACTCGAGAAACATCGAAAGCGGCCCGCGGTGCCGGACGCTGCATCAGCAATAGACATCAAAACGGACGGCGGCGGCGGCAGCAGCGACGTCGTCGTCGCAGCGTTAACGAGCGTCACAACAGATTTTTGCTACGAGTGGTGCGTTGTTGGCTTTTCTTGGCGGCCGGGCCGACTCCGAGTCGAAAACGACGACCAGCCAGAAGAAACAAGCAGCCGAAGGAAGACTACCACCACTACTACCACCATCATCACCACCGCTGATCCGTCAGTGCTTTGGCTCTCGGCATCACTCGCTCTCTCTCTCTCTCTCGCTCGCTCCTACCCTATCTCTCTAGTTGTCTCCAAGTAGTAGCTAGACCCGACAGGATTCCGAACTGGCCGTAATATACTCATCTAGCTCTGCTTAGCTAGCACCGCTGCCAGGCAGGCAGTCCGTCCGTCAGTTCCATTAAGCAGCAGCAGCACCAGCAGCAGCAACAGCAGCATTATTATTTCTATGTACGGGGAATAGATAGCATTCGTTGACGACTAGTAGCGGGAGTGTCCATTACCACCTTATTCTATCTATCTCTATCACTCTCTCTCTCTCCTTCTCGGTGTAGGTATCGAGCTGGTGGTTGCCTGCGCTCGCTGCCAACGGCAACGCTGTACTACGCCAATGACTCTGTCCCTGCATGTAATATGGTGGTCATGTTGATGCTGCTGTTGCTGCTGCTGCTGCTACTGCTAGCTATACTGATGTGTATTTTTTTTTCGGCCGGCGGTTTTGAGCAAATAAGGCCGATCGCGGCCGCGCGTCGCCTTCGAGTTACGTACCTGAGGCGTGTCCGGCTGTCGCAAGGGTTGGACAATATTTACACGTATTTACACCTGCCTATGTACACCGCACATACGATACTGCTATATACACAACATGGCCCTTGAGGCTTGGCCAGAGTTGATCGCCACTAAACGTGCTTCATCCTCGTCCTCGTCGCGCCAGGCAGGGGTCACCTAGCGGGCTGTTGGACACCGCCACGAGTGGCGGGCAGATTTGAACGTTTGAATTGCTGGCTGTGGCGCGAACGTCACGGTGAACGTCGATATCGTCGCGGGAAACGGACGTCAAGGAAAAATTACGCAGCGTATTTCTCTGCAGAGGTGGGTATGGTTGAGGGGAGAGGGGACGCACAGGCGCGATTTATGATCAGCGTATGCCTGATTTTTTTACACCTGGTTTAAATAATAGTCATCTTTGCGACGCTTATTTACATATAACTTATTTCGGATCGCATCGCAGAGGCACGAAACATATTATTAGCTCTTAATAGGTTTGTGTGTTTTTGCCTGCTCAGGAGAAACTAGCAGCTAGATTCGGAAGAAATCATTCAAGGAGCACTGGGGCTGGCGGGGGAACAAAAATAAAAATATATAGATTTTTCGATTAGTTTAATAATGATGTGTAACCTCAGCAGACGGTTGGCGTACAAAATAAGAAATACCCAGAAGAAGACGTTGAGGGTACGTAAGGAACACCATTTGATTTCTAAATACTTATTGATTCGAGTGGTTGAAAGCGATGGCTTGCGAGGAGTGGACCTTACTTAACAGAAGTGTCGGGGGCCGATCTAGCGAGCATCGCGGTTGAGACCGGCAATGAACGGACCTAATTCGCGTCCATCAATTAAGAACTAACAAAAAAAAAAATTAGAATTCATTCGTCAGATTATAACGATGATCTGACACACATTTGTCCCTCACCAAAATCCCGTGCGCTAATTAATTTTACTTAAATCGATTATACGACAATGAAGTTAAGGGTCCACTGTTTTGTATCCTCATAGACATTTATTTGGTTGTTCATCGATACCGTTATTGTGTTTTTTAGACTAATGTTCAACTGGTGTCCATGCTTTTTTTGAAAACCGCTCCACTAATAATGTCAATTTGTAGTTGTAGCTGCTAATCAGAGGCAGCTGCTGCAATTTAAGGAGCAGACAGCACCCAGTATTGCTCGACGGCTGTATCGCGACCTTATGCGATTTACTAAAACCAAAATTAAGCCACAAACACACACACTACAAACGTGCTTACCATGGCACAGTGAACTGCCTAGGGTGAGCCTACCGCCGACTGTATCCTACTGAACTGGCCTTGAACCCATGACACGACAAGATCCCGATCGGCGGAGAAATCTTGAGTGACAAATCATGCTGTGGAAACGACTAGCGAGCTGCATTTGCAGTTCGCTAGTCGCACACCGTTTCTCGTAGTCTCGCTGTTGTGGATGAATCCCGCCGTCAGGATAGATGTTCCCGATAGGTATCACGGTATTGCATGCATGATGTACGTCTTAATGAGAGGGAAGACCTTGACTAACACTTTGTAGTATTGCTAATTGCTGTTATGTCACATTTCTTCACACGGTATTATACGGTGTGTTATACATATCTCGGGTAGCTAATTACATGGCACAACAGTGATGAACGGTGAACGCAGTGCCAAAACGCATTCATTGCTAATGTCAAAGAGATATTGTATCTTGTTTATTGTACCTTATACGATAGTAACATCAGTACTCTGGACACTCTGGATTTTCAGCCGTGACGAATCTTTACGCCTGACGACCACTGGGAGAACGCCCCGATTGTCCAAGATGACTAATATTGGACATCGACCAGACAACAAACTTAATCAATAGCTCCAATCGTGACCGAAGCCCTGAGCAGTTTGCATGAGTAGTCCTATCCATTATTATCTCATATTGAAGCCAGCCAGAACCCACGCTATAGCCTCTGCCTGTATCTACCGAAGTAATGCCTAGCAATTTCCAACAGCGTACGCTTGTTTTCTAAGCAGTGTTAATGAAATAATAATTTAGGAAATGCATTGAACATGAATGCTTGCTGTACATCGTATAGTCGATAAGTCAGGCGGTCACCTTTGACCTGCGTCTGTAATTAAGGCTATTGATGACTAATGCAACATATTACTTCGAATTTATTTTGGTAAAGACTATCTGGACAAGTTAGCCCTAAGACTTGATTTATGAAATTTAGTCCGAGTATGTCACAGCGCCCGTGCACAATTCCCTTCGGGGTTATATTGACAATAGGACGCTGGCGATTGGCCGCCCGCAATTACCAGTGGGGTTTCGTACGATTTGGCGGTGTTTGCTTGCTAGCTAGACGTATATGAATGTGAGACACCATAGTCGCTACTTTTTTTTACTATTGTTTTCCATTATCTGTTTTTCTTTTTATTTTGCGTCAATAATCATTGGTTCAATTCAGCTAGCATCATGCACATTTGGTGCAAAGGTATACACCACACACATTCTCTCTCTCTCTCTCTCTCTATATATATATATATATATATATATGAATGCTGAACAAAGACACAGTTAATCGTGATTTTTCTTATTTTGCCGACAAAAGCCAAACGATGTTTATTCTCTTGTTTTTCACAAAACGAAAATGGTGCCCGTCCCTGCTTAAGAGATCCACCCTATATATACATTCTCCATATATCTCCTGACGCCACCGCCATAGGCCGCTGCCGCCGTCGCCACCAGTGGCCCCTGTATGCGCATGACTGTATAAACGACTGAGAGCGATTGATCATTGATCTGTGAATCGCATCGGTCATTATCATTAGGTGATTATTTTCGAAGTCGATATCTACGATAGACTTTGCTTGTGTGGCCTCCTCCGTGTTTCGATTGGACCGCAACCGATCTAATATGTGTATGTAATTCTTATACAATTAAAGTAATTATAACGATAGTAAATAATTCGC
Source organism: Stratiolaelaps scimitus (assembly GCA_019614645.1). Lineage (NCBI taxonomy): Eukaryota > Metazoa > Arthropoda > Arachnida > Mesostigmata > Laelapidae > Stratiolaelaps > Stratiolaelaps scimitus. The sequence continues at coordinate 1,806,987 of JABWDB010000041.1, read as the reverse complement.
ATCAACGTCGTCATCATCAGCAGCAGCAGCATCACTATGAATATGATTACGATTACCAAATAGTACTAATTAATCTACACAACAATAACAAGCAGGGGGATGTTACAAATACAATGTTGATGAAGGATACAAAAGTAGAATGACTCGGAGAATGACGCCAAAATCAAATTCGCTAACGCAAGTTGAGAAAAAAGCCTTTCGAATAAGAGTACTAAAAAAAGGTTGGTGATAATAATCATACTAATTATTATTATTAGAATATAATTGCGATAATTATGACGATAAGAAAAGGAGATTAACAAATATCGAGATGAGACCCGGTCGGTGTTATGAGGTGAACGCAGCGGTCAACCGCGGGTAATTACGTCTCGCTAATTGTGAAAACGACGAACAGAAAGATAGCGATATGGTTAAGTGTGTTATACACAGTAGCCAAGGAGCACAACGAAATGCTACAAAAAAAGCAGTGTGTGATAATCATCGTGAAAAATAAATAGTCCTAATTAGTCAACGAGCCAGCAGCCTCCTTCTATTATTGACGGATTTGATTGTCGACGTGTTGAGTACCGAGTATCGCGTCAGTGAGCGTGATTAGTGGATGGTGATATTAATTAGGCTGGTGGCGTCCCGTAGGTTCACGTCACTAATGACTCAATCAATGAATAGGTCAATAGATGACTTCCCTTCTCGATTCTTCTGTCGCTGAATTGTTCCCGTTGTACTCCACGATGAGCTGCAGCTACACATAGCACTTAACTCTGTCAGCAGAATGAACCTATATATATATATATATATATATATATATATATATATATATATATACTTAAATATGAATAAGGCCATGATAAGAGGCAAATCAAAATATATTTATGGGGAGATTTGCTGTTTCTCTGTTTCAATCTTAACATAGTATGAATATCAATAACATTGTCATTACTACTACCATTGATTATAATAATTAGGTACCAATAAATTATCGTCTTCTAGTCTCCTTTTCCCTGCTCCCATCTACTAACCTCCTAGTGTATATTTTTTGAATTATCATTATTATTATTATTGTTATCATTATTATTATTATTATTATTATCGGCCTATCAATTCTTATACCTTATCATTAATCTGCCACTTCCTCTCTATTTTACGCCTATAGCAATGGTGTATACATACGCCGCACTGCTTCCTAGTTGTAACAAACCATGGTGTGCCTTTACGTGGCCTTCGTTCTTCGTGTATTCTCGCTTCCTGGCCCTTTGCACACTGAACTGTTCTCACAGGAACCAGTTGTTTGGAGCGAGCATACGTACAGTAGGCCTCGGAACGGCCTAGATATGGTCACCGATAGCGTTCGAAGGACGTTCTGCCGTCCGTGTGATTGCGTGTGGCCCTGGCGCAGGCCTTGTAGGCGTCCCACCTCACCTCGATTTTAATGTGCTCTCTCTCTCTCTCTCTCTCAAGAGATAGAGAGACGTAGATCTCTTTCTGTCCAAGTGTTCGCGACCTGCACTCAATGAGTCTCGACATTCACCTATGAGTGTTCAGGAAACCCCTCGATGAATCTCGATAGCGCGCAGCAATTCGTATCATTCGGACGACAAACACCATAACAAGATGTGTGGGTGCCAGTTACGGTCGGACAAGGTCGCACCTTCGACTCGATGAGTGTGTCTAGACTGTCTGTCCCGCTGGGCAGTACTGTCATTGTCAGCCAATGCTGAGTAGATGGTTTTGAGTCAGGGTGGCTGGACTTCCCCCCTTGTTGAACATCAAAATGACCAGCGCAGTGTACTCCACAGTGGATATCCGTTGCCCCACCCAGACCGCCGAGCCTAACCTTAGGTTGGTGGGCTATCTCCATCCTGGGTCGGGTTCCTCTTCGCGCGTTTCGCGCTTCGATTCTCCGAGTGGTCTGCCGGAAGAGGGCGCGCCATAACCCGTGTCGTGGACTGTTCGCTCCTGTCATTCAGACAACGCAATCAAATGGGGACAATCAATCAGAGAAGAACATTTGAGTTAGATTTGTTGTTGTTGTTGTTGTTGTTGTTGTAAAGGTAAAGGTTTATTGTTTTATTGAAGGGATTGAATTTTTTTTTCAACAATGCTTTATTTCTCTTATAGATGTCCTCTTCCTCCTCACCAGGTCGCGGGACACCTCGGAACCTGAGGCCATTACTACAGACGGAGACATTCCCGCTGTTTGTTGCTTTTGTAAATCAGACAACAACAACAATGGGGCATAATAAAAATCATATATGTCGGCGCTATGACAAAGAAACAAATCATATACTATCACATCTTCATAACGTATGATACAGCAGTGCATGTCAGAGATGGCCAGATGGACGCAGCATAGTTGAACTTGAATGAGACATTTGTTTTAACATGAGTTTTTGCTTTCTGCTCTTACTCTGGGTAGTATTGACGTAGTCGAACGTGCCACGCGATGCTCGCTACGGCGGTGACCGTACGGAATTGATGGATGATGTTGCGCGGCAAGAAGTAGATATCGTTGTCGCAGAGGTTTACTCGTGCATATCGTATGCCCTCCCGCCGCAGGTGATTCAGTTTGGCATCCTCCACCCACTGGACACACTGCGACACTGGAGGTTCGTGCAGGTCCAATTGTAGTTTCTCGACAAGTGAAGGGTAGTCGGCAGCGTGAAACGCAACGACATCCTTCGTGACCCGATTACACCAGCGTTCGCCGTTGACAGCCTTGAGGATGCCGACGGCCGCCGTTGTCATTCGATCTAGGCCCTGGCCTACTTGGTCGGCGTGCGCCCGGGTCCGATCCTCGAAGAGGAACTCGCGAGGCTCCGACAATCGGAGCGGCTGATAGTGTAGGCTCTTCAGCTCCTTTCGAGACGACTTCATCGGCGAGCCCTTAATCTCGTTCATCGGCACCATCTGTTCGCCAGGCCGAACCCAAACGATAGGTCCATCACTGCTCTGCTGCGGATCGAAGTGCTCGACGGAAAGCGATCCCCAGGGCATCGTCGACTTCAGGAAGGGGCTGCGTTCAAGTAGCGATAGAAAATCGGGGAAGTACCCACCCGATTCCTCCTGCGCGGTGCCCACCACTGAAATCTGGTGGAGGGGTCCGGCTCGATAGGTTCCACAGTTGTACGTTCGATCGACGAGCTCCTTGAATTCGCGCATCGTAGTTGTCTCGATGTCACTGTTCCTGCCAAGGATCCCGCATTTCACTGGCATATGCGGCTGATGATCAGCAAAATGCTGGACAAGGTCAGGGAGATAGGCGGCCCCGTTGTGGACGATCGATAGCACGTACTTGGCCGTTCCCTGTGGATTTTCCCGGAAGGTCTCCCGCAGGTAGTCCTTGACGAGCCGGTGCATGTCGTCCTCGTTGAGGTGCTTAACCTCATCCAGATACAGGTGGAGAATGTCCGCACCGCCGTTTGAATGACGCTCCCGGCGGAAGAATCTGCCAACAGACACATGAGCAAACAGGAAGAACGAATCACACTTGACATATGCGACAGCTCAATAATCTAGCCATTGCTTGACAATGATTATATATATATATATATATATGCGATTTGACCGAATATGTTGAATTTGTATATTCATAGCAATAACTACAAGATGAGCTTCACTATGAAAATATGATAAACGTAGACGAAGTAATGTCTAAGGTACATCGGACGCAGTCAACTCTGATGCTCATTAATTGACGAGGATCACATGAGGATGAGCAGGTTGATTTTCCTAGAATCAAAGCGTAATCCCATTCACAGAACCATTCATAGATAGGGCACTGTTTTGCTATTTGACGCCATCTTATGAATGACTCATACGAGTTAAAGGGAACAACGCCACTGCGGAGATGACAAACGATCAAGTTGTGCATTTATACAGTGGTGTGAATAAACATAGGCCACCCCCTATATTGCAACAAATCGTTACAAAGAATACACATTTGAGGCATTTCTTCTGTGTCAGATTAATGTACGTGTCAAATAACATACATACCACAAAGAACAGCGCATACAACATCGCATGCAGCCTGCTACAACAAAATGTGTCATTTTTCGGCTGTGCAAAAGGATAACGCACCGTCAGTTATCGAGTGTTTTCGCTGAATTAGTTCTTGTTTTCTTGTGCTAATCAGTACCGTGTGGACTCACCCTTGCTAATTATAACGTCAAAGACCCGGTTTGGCATACTATCAACGAAATTTAGCAGGATCCGGTTGCTGACACCTCCCCAGGCCTCCAACAAAGCCTTTTTTAGTGTTTCCACGGATGTATACTGTCGATTCGACGCGTATACTCTTCGGATAAGAATGCCCTAGAGGTTCTCCATCGGGTTGAGCTAAGAAGAACATGCTGGCCACTCTAGGGTACCAATGTCATGCCGTCTTAACCGCGCATGTGTACTAGCGCTGACGTGAATTGAAGCGTTATCTTGTTAGAAAACAATTGGAAGTAGGTGAAATCTGCTACTAAATGGTAGTAGGTTGTTGGTCAACATCTGCTGATAGTCTTCGCTATTCATTTGAGATGAGATGAAAGTGAATCCAAGTTTGCAAAGCTCCCCAACCCATAAAGCACTCTCCGCCGAACATGTGCTTCGAGAAGTACCGCGACTCTCTACGTACATCATGCCAGTAACCGTTAAATCCATCTAGCCCATCCAAATTTAACTTCTTCTCGTCACTGGAGACGATTTGAAACAACATAGTACCTTTTAGATAGATTTACACCCTCAGGACACTTTTTAAAAAAACGTTGCCCCAATACTCATCAATGTCCAGTCACGTCCACAATGTTGCGGGCGAAGTTTAGTTGGGCAATCATATGGCGTTGTTGAAGACGAGGTCTTGTTCTCATTTGCGCCCGTATGATATGCGGATAACGCTTAATTGTATTTAAAACTGTTGATCTATGAACCTGAAGGGTTAACCCTTGCCTGATTGCTTCACAACTTATGGTCGAATTCGAGGCCAATCGACAGATATGCATGACAGTTCGCTGGCTGTACTTTCGTGGACGTCCTTTAGACTTATTAGTACCATACGTCGATGGACTGCGTCAATAATTTTGCACTAAGTGACGATTTTTGCCAATTTCTCTGGCAATTGCAGTCTGGGTCTTTCCTGCTCTGTGTAAAGCGGTAATAACTGCTTTCTCTGCATCAGTAAGGTCGAAGCGCGTCCCGTGACTACAGTACTGCTTGAATGCTCAACACAAACTGGATTAATTCAGCGAAAACGCTCGATAACTGAGGGTGTCCTATCATTTTTCACCACCGAAATATGACACATTTTGCTGTAGCAGATTGCATGCGATGTCATATGCGCTGTTCTTTGTGGTATATATGTTATTTGACACCTACATTAATCTGACACAGAATAAATGCCTCAAATGTGTATTCTTTGTAACGATTTGTTGAAATATAGGGGGTGGCCTATGTTTATTCACACCACTGTATAGGAATATCTGATTTCCATCCTATCTAACCTTAGATACAACAGGCTGATCTGTCAGACCTCTCTCATCGTACCGACATAGCCTTAAATTCGCTATACGATTCAATGAGTCCACCCAGGGCTCTATAAGCTATCGAAAGCGCTCACCTTCCAAACTTGTAGTGCTCAAATTCGACCGTCTCCGGAAATCTCGGCGTCTGGAGCCGCTTGTCATTCATTCCGAACACGAGGGTACTCGTCCGGTCGCGTTTACACTGGACGCTACAGTTGCGCATCTTTGCTGTTCGGCGTTTGCAGCGGGAGCAGCGAACGCCGCCGTCTCGCGAAGATCTGAAATATATGACGATAATGACGACAATTTCCCCCGATGTTACTGGGATCGCTCAATCAATCGAGAGTGGCATTGAACGACGTTGTCCATACGGCGGAACAAAATTAAGTGTCGATCTGACAACGGTTGCTGAAAAGATACCTGTAAGCTGGGTAAGGTGCCCACACTTTACGTGGCCAACTGGACGGTAAGGTTGAAAAGACTGAACAGTGTCTAATTCGATTGGTTCAATATCGTGTTTTTTTTCATATTTGCGTTCTGCCTGCTTATATAGGCATTTTCTTGTTGCATTTACTTGAAGTCCTAATGCCAGGTTCACCCGACCTGAAATACCAACAGTGGTGAGTGCCTGTGCCCTACTCAAATGGGGATAGGTCAAATTCAGGTTGGCGTTAAGGCCGGCGATCCCGTGTGGATATCACAGAACGCACCCGGGAGACTCGGCAGCTACCGTTAATTAACGAAGGGTGATTACAATAGGATACGCAGATGCGAATACAGTTGGGATACTTCTGATATTGCCAGGCGTCTCTGGGAACAGACACGCATCCGTCAAATGTCAGACAACAGCAATTACTACTTGTGGACATGGAACTACGACTTGTGGAGATGGCAACAATGTTTAAGTGGCACGCTTACCGTTCATTACATAAATTTGCTTCTGTTGAAGGCGAGAAGCCATGCGAAAGGAAGCTTTCATTGGAATCATAGTTAAGTAACTTGAGTTTGGCTAATTTCACACTTCTGGGTTTTCTCGGTAGGAATTAGCCAGGCACTGACAGTAACTCGTCTTGACAGCTGGTGCCCAACTGTAACGGGTCTATGAGGGTTATAACGGGTGAGCTCGGCCATTTCTCAGAGTTCTCCTGTATGACACCCTTTTCATGATTTTTCATGGTTGAAACCCTTTCAGGGTAAGTACTCCCTTGAGCTGTTCGTAGTCGGGTCTCCCAGTCAACTGCATGATCGGATATCTATATATAACACACGCTCATTCTCATAGCTCTGCCTCTAACGGTGGCTATATAGCACACCTGGGAAATAAAAACGATTCGCAATAGTTCTTATCGGCCCCCCACAAAACACAGTGAAACACTGGCAGAGTTCTCAAGAAATACTGCAATTCAAACTCTTCTTCCTCAGTCGACCCCAGACCACATTGGTATTAAAATGCTCTGTAGCTAGTTTTGCCTGAGATGCATTATTAGAACCGAGCACGGAATGTTGACAAAGCCTCATATACTGAAGTTTCAGCTACGGCCAAGACCATTCGTGCACCATATCCATTGTATACTGGCACTATTGTGAAGACTTCATCTCAGCCCTTCTCAATACTCCGTAAAGTGACGTCTACGAGACACGGCGCGTCTAAACCACGGTATAGGCGTCAAACGTTACTCGTCATGATCCATGGCGCACGTAATGCGAACGACAACAAACGATGAGGGTTCCAAAACAAGAAAAGCAAAAAAAAGCACTAGTTATTCAGAAAACGTAGCCACAGCTGGGCGACTCAAGCAGACGTATATACGTAACGCTTCTTCTACACGTTTTCCGCCTCCTCGATTGTTATGACTGACCATTGTCTCTATACCTGCTTCAGATGTTGTTCGCTGAAAGAGCGCACCCACACGAGGGCTCAGCATAGGTCAGGAGGAATAATATCAACCACAGTCACACATACAGACTCAAGGATACGAGGTTTGTGTTGCGTCTGAGGGGGGCAGTGCGCGCATTGTGTTTAATAATAATAATAATAATAATAATAAAGTTACAGTTAATTGTCAACTCCGCCTAAATATATGCTGATAATTAACTAAAACGAAACCCCGCCAAAGATCCAGAAGGGGTCAACTCACAGGAGATGAGAGACTGAGGGTTTGTCGTAGGTCGAAAAAATAAACCTCAAACCTTTAAAAGTGGACTATTGTATAGAATTGTATTAATGTATTGTACTGCAAGGCACTTGCCTATCTCTCTGGCGATTCTCATCCTTGTGGTGGTCCATTCTTGACTTTTCCGTGCTTCGATATTTGTCATTTCGATGTTCCCGGTGGTTGCTGCCACTGTCCTGCGGTGGGGCCGGCGGCCTATCGTTACCGTTGCCAGGCCCACTATGGTTGTGGTTCTTTCTCGAGTCCTGCTTCTCGTCCTGCTTGGCCCCCTGCTGATGGCGGTCCTGCGAGTGATGGTTGCCATGATGGAGGCCATTATTACCGCCATGGCGATGCTGCGAGGAGTGATGATTGCTGTTGTTCGAGGTGACGCCTACGCTGACGTTGCTGTCCTGCTGAGACGTCTTGCACGCCGAGGGCAGGTCCTTGACTTGCGATTGCTGTTCTTTTAGCTCTGCATGTTGCTGTGCTTTCTGCTGCGGTTGATGTTCTTGATGAGATGGTGGTGTATGAAGCAGCGGTTCCGTCTTTACCTTCACATTGACACCATCCTGCTCAAGGGGCTCGTGGCCGGTCAGAGGAGTCGTCTTTTTCATTTTTTCAACGTTGGTGTCAGCTTCGAACGACGGCAATTCGGGAAGCTTGACGTCTACGTCCATGTTCTCGATAACGACGGGTGAGACCATTGGAGGGGTTAGCGAGGAGGGAACAATTTCTGCAAGAGATGAAGGTCAGAGAAAGGATGGTGCGTGTCAATGATATATATATATATGTAATTAATTAAATTAAAATTCGATTATGTGGGTCTGATTTGATCACTACTATTATGTATCACTTAACGGGGCTCGAGCCATATATATATATATATTTTTTTTTTTTTTTGTTAAGCTGACTCTCAGCTGTTCCCCTATTTGACAGGGGAACAGCTACAACTATGACAGGTACAACTGTGTTGTTTGAGGTAAACTAGCATATCAAAGCATTACGCTGTCGATATCTAGAATATAGAGTCGATATCTTCTCCGAAAATAAACTTGATTTTGAAACGGAAACTGGAACTATTTATCGACGTCTAGACAAGAGAATGAATATGAATGGCTGAAATCGAACACGATCTCAGGAGAATCATAACTAAACGATGAACGTATGTATATTCAATGAATATGTTCATTTGATATGGCTTTATTGTAAAGCCGAAAACCACTCTACTGGCCGCACGGAAAGAATTAAGCATCCGTATCTCCTGGCCAATCACGAGTGAAGTGTGTCTATGTATGTGTTTATTAGTCGTGTTTTGTATTTGTCAGACACAAGAGTGCAATCTAGAAAAATATAATAATAATAATAATAGATACTTTACAACAGAGTTAGTTAGTGAGATTTCAAAATGGATGGTAACAGTGCGATATGAATTCCAAAGATAGAGCGAAGCAACGGGCAGAATCACTAAAATTCTAGTTCAGTGGTTCATATATATATATATATATATATATATATAGGTGAATTCTCCTTAATCTAAAAAATATCTGCTTTTCTGCAAGTCACTGCACTGTTATTAAGTATCTATGACGCATTATCGGTTGTCGAGTGTAGTTTGTCCAATATACAGTACTTCTAGAAGTTCCACGGTTCGTGGAAAAATCATCGTTCTTGAACCACATTTTCGTCGAAACAGAAAAGCCAGCTCACCCACTGCAGACGGTGTGACGCCTTGGCATGTATTTGCGTGGAGGGGGCTCAGTCAGTCGAATTGTGGGCACATGCCGTATTCTGTGAGAAGGTTATCATCGACTTTGTTAACAAAAATAAAATCTATTTATACCATACGATTATTTTCTTATTTGCAGTATTCTTGCAGCAGTTGCATCGTTTCAGGAAATCGTAACAATAATATAGAAATGTCTTTCCAAAACGACTTGTGAGGTAGCACAAATCAGTCGCCGGCCCGAGAAGGCCAAATCATAAAACGGCTCAATAGATTGGACCAGACAATTAAGGTTCATAGCTATATTATCCAACTAGCGATTATTAATTAGCAAGTTCGTTCCTGCCTAGAAATCGTCACTATACCTCATGGCAAAATCCCCAACAATGCTCTTGGTGCGCAAACCAAAATTAACAATCAAATAACCTATTTGGAATAGGACTAACATTCGATTACGGGGGGGGGGAGTGTTAATTAACGCATTACTAGAACAATTATGTGGTTTTGGAAAGCGATGATCATTCAGCATTTCAAAATTTGCGATATATTCTTTACAACCCATCCCAGGACAGCTATAATATTACTGGGAACATTTGAAGGTTACTTTTATGTCAGACCTAGTGAATCACGAATCGAATTGGGCGCTTTGCGTCAAACAAGTTTCTCCATTTGCCCCGCTAATGTCGAGTTCAAGACACAGGGTCCGCTCTTTCCGCGAAAAGCAGGGTCCTGAGTTGATCGCAAGCTTGATAGTGTAGGCACGCGCTAGTCAGAGACGATGAGTGAATTGAACGGCTTCGATCGGCCGGTTTCGCCGTTACAATCCTGCTGTATTAGTCGAGCCTCCAGGGGTGGCCTGCTAGTGCAATCATGTGTGCGGCTTGGAACCGGAAGGGATACGTTGGTAGGTGCCGACACGGGTTCAATCCCCCACCATTGCACATTTGCAGTTACGAATGGGTTTTCCTTCTCACGAATCAATGCTAGGAGCAATTCCATGGACGTCAGATGCTTAAGGATGAGGGTCAGCCTTTAAAAAGCAAAGGGTGCCGCTGCATAAAAGTGTTCGCCCACGACAACCTCAAGGGCGAAGCGTTGTCTTAGCGTTCCCCAGACATTGATACCATTGATGTCTTTCGGTAGCTCAATCGAGCTCGTAGGCACACAACAGCAACCTCGGTCATACTCCAACGCGCGATACATTGCATATACAGTATTCGGACAACTATTTAAACAGCCGTTGAGCAACAACAGTGGGATGACGATGAAGCATCGGCTCAACACAGCATAGAAATTCAAATTTTCATGATGGAACCGCACTCTTTACAATGATTGAGCTCTCGTTAAAAAACAAAAACAATACTAAATAATACTGTTACATCATAGAGAGGATACTAATTGTCGACAACCCTCGGAATAACCGTTGGGAAGAGTATAGAATTCGATATAGAATACACAATTCATTCACTAAACAGCATTAAGGGGATATGCAAAGCGCGAACGACGCGAAACGAATTTCGCTGCGGGACCAAGGCAGAAAAGTCATCGGCGTTTTAAAGAACCACCATTGAATGGCCACTAAGCCACTAAGGCTGACAGCATTGGAGAAATTAGATGAAACAACATGTCAATGGTGGTTGCCAAGTCTAGGCTGAAGTTCACCTGGCTCACACCTTTCTGTGGCCGTTTATATATCCTCGGCAAAAAAAAAAACTGATGTCAGTCAGCTTTTACAAGAACAATGCACAATGATTAACACTGAGGTCAATATCATGATTAATAACAAAATCAAGAAAATTAGTAGGTACGCTAGCGAGTTAGCATAAAGTCCATTTAGCCTTGAGATGGCCAACCAACTGCCGATGTTTGTTCACAGCTGCAGAAAAGCAAAGTCTTAATACACCAACCAAGCCGTCCATAGCTGCATCCTGCCCATGGAAAACGCCAAAGGAGTTTGTCATTCACCCGTATGTTAGGGTGCATCTCCGCTTCGTACAAACGGAGCTGAGTGGCGACGGGGAGAGATTTTTTTTCGGAAATTGCTGGAAATTCAATTAGCAACGCACCAGGCCGAGCTGACGCGATGTCGGGCGATGTCGCGCGATGACTAAGGATAGAACAGAACCAACTGATGGAATAGCTGAACAGTGTAGGTGAGTCATACGGGGTGGGTCAGATTTGATGAGACGACAAACCGCTAGATACCGAAAAAAAAAGTAGGTTCACCGATATCCAGTGCTTTGTAGAGCAAATTATTTAATACAATTCGTTCCATCAGCAGGTACTATAATAACGGGTGGACTTCACTGCGAGAACCAGCGCGGTGGCTTGGGCGGCTAAGTCTCTGGCTATCAGAAGCCAGAGGGTGCAGGTTCGAGCCCCGCTGTGTGACATATAAGAGAGCCTAAGCATTGTAAAATTGCAGCTTTAATAAACCAATATACCTTTAAAAAACCGACCGAGATTGGGATATCATCATAGCTAATGATTTTATATATATATATATATATATAGTAATCAGCAGTTCCGTCAACATATTTTGTATCGCGCATATACGAACGCATCTAATGTCATAACGTAAAAAACGAATCAATCCACACATAACTCAAGCTTAGTCAAAGCAGAACAACACATATAATACGTTGTTTTGCTCTTATATGTCTATATTATTATTCTTTTTCACCTCGATTTCCGATCCATTTTCAGCTAGCTCGCAATTCGACCTTTATTCTTAGACAGCTCAGAGCGCACAATCGTAGAGCCGAAAAACGAGAAGTCAACCGCTCGTCAGCTGGTCTCCGCTAGAGGCTCCAGTGGTGAGCGTCTTGGAGCGTCTTAGACAGGACTGTCCTATGGCTTGGGAACTAATACTACAGTAGTCAGACGGTGTGGAGAATTTTTAAATTTCTTTATTCCTACCTATTTTTATCTGTGGATTTTTGCCCCAGGAGCGCCCGGTTAAATTTCTATAAACAGCCGTCGTGCAGAGTTGAACCAAATTCTGTGGTTAGCTTTGTGCGCCAAAACCCTACATTCGATTTTTGCGTTCGACGACCACCGCCACCACTAACAAACAACTGCTAGTTCAGTCATCCGCTCGAGACTCGCGGCTATCGGCTGCGGAGACCGGCGCCAATGGCAGACGTTTGGCGTTTGGTCCGCGAAGGCCATCAGGCCAGAAAGCGCGCAAGAGCGATATCAGAGAGAGAGAGGAAGCGAGTTATAACTCTGTCTCCTCGTGACAAAGGCACTGATCAGAATCAGATGGACTCAAAGCAACCTGTGTTTAAGAAACACAGACCTGTTACTGGCGATCTCTCTCTGTCTCGCACCGAATAGTCTCTCCTGTACTTATTATCCGAAAGTATCTATCTGTTCAGAGCGGCTGTTCAGGGCGGGTCTGTGAGAACGTGAACAATGGCTTCGTATGCTAATTGCGATAGTAACTGTTGCAATGGACGCCAGCAAATCGAAATATCATGATAACTATGACAATAATACATGCAGTAAAATGATCCCGCATCACGACCAGTCATTTTGCATTATATATACATATATATATATATAAATAGAGCTGCTCACATCTGTTGTTGATATGACGGGCAAAGAGGGATACCTCCTAAATGGACTCCTCCTGACAAACGAGTGTAAGTCAGCGAAAACACATCACCCGATCGAGATTTGTGTTCGAACGTTCTCAGAGAAAATTAGCCCATCAGGACGGATCGTCTCGTCAGATCCGAGTGATCGACTCAACTGCAATGATCACAATTACCTCGTGGTGATAGTTGTACTTTCGTTAACGAGGCGAACCTTGCAGCTCCCCCAATTTACTCAGATAGCTTCTCCTACCCGACAGCAGAGCGTTCCGTTCGTCAACATACGGCTAGTAATTATATTTAGACATTTAATTAATGAATTGTATATATGAATAGAATAAAATGGAAAAAAGTGCGACACGAAGTACAACCGATGAAAGTACTGCCACTATCGTCAACCGTTCAATTTGCTTGTCAAGGCTAACAATGCAGTTCGACAACCAGGTCCCTGATCATCTCAGTAGCGTCAATTGCTCAGTCCGACTTGCAACATTTCTTGCTTTATTTGTTAGCTATAATAGCCCCTACTATCCACCATCATTTATGATTACCATATCCGATCGAAATTCGTTTGTCAAAATGACGATACTACAAAGTGATCCGACAAACATTTTGGACACAAGGACATTGTCACGCTACTTCAAGGGACTCCTACGTTTCAAGGTCAAGGTGAGAGATTGGTGGAAAATAGCCCCCCCCCCCCCCCCAGACAAGTTTGCTCTGCTGTCATCAAACTGAAGCCTATGATTACTATTGCTGTTATCATAACTAGCTTATTCTTCGGTGTGACTTTCACGAATTTAAATAGGCTTCACCAGCCACCATGAAACAGTGTGTGCTGTCAATATTATGACCAATTTTCTAAAGCTGGTGGCTTGGACGGTGGCTAAATATCTGGCTGTAAAAACCGGAGGTCGCAGATTCGAGTCCCGCGATTTGGCGAGGATACACAAGAGAACGTTAAACGTTGCAAAAAAACGACTGATCCGTTAATAATATACCAATATAACATTTACCATTACGCAATCGCGTAACAAATCTACAATACTCGTTTCATTCGTCAAGTTGCTTTATGCCTGGCATTCTGACATTGATAGCTTTCTTTTTTACAGAGCACGCATACCACCTAATTATTACCCAAAAACTTTGAGTTGCAACGACTTCTTTGATCACAGAAACAAACAGTAAGGTAAGGTGAAGGTTTTCTTAGTTTACTAAATGAACGGCAATTTTTACAATGCTTAACTTCCCTTTTATTTCACGTGATAGTAGTGTTATACAATAGATTATACAATAGCGAAACATACTATATAATAGTTAAACATATTATACAATAGCTATGTATAAAAATTTGGCTGTTTTCATGCATGTTGTATAATATGTTTCCGGAAAAGTAACGGCACTCTAAAATAATAATCGTTGAGTATATAAATGGAAACAAAGTTCGACCGTCCGTCGTCCAACTTGCTACAGAACATTCGGCTTTAATTGGCACATATTTGTTGTTTTAGGAAAATACTGTTTTATTGATTTCGATAACAAGAGAGTGGAATCTATCGAATTTCTATAATTACAGAAAGCACCGCTTAGCTGCTTATAAATGATTTTACAAAGATACTCTTCGTAATGGACTTGAGCGTACGAGGTGACGAGTATAGCAAGTCGACGGTCTGTGACGAAGTGCTACCTGGATATGTCCCCTGGAACGAGAGACCACTTAAGTGCGCCTGCTGACACCACGAAACCTAAATTAACGTGGTAATTATTCCGCCACAAGGTTTTTACACAATCGGAAACCAGCAAATAGATGTCAAGCAAATTTGAAGTCTATAAATAAGACTTTTGCTGCACTCGCAGCAAAAAACCTGTTTTGACTTCCATTCATAGTTACAGGAAACTCAGCAAGTAAAATTCGTTTAGCAACGTAGTGGATATATGGTGGTCGCGGATGTCCCTACGGCGTGGTACTAGGGTATCCTCTGCCAATCGTCATGATATTGCCAAACGAGATTTGCTCTTCCGGAGACAAATATGAAAGTGAAATATTCAGGAATCCTAAACGCTTTGAGCGTCAATGGAAACCTAACGACCTGCGAAAAAGGTACAATAAATATATGTGTGGACTTCATTCGAAGAGCAACATATCGCCTCGAAAGTCAGACGACTAGATAGATCACCAGGGCTATTAAATCACCGAAGCGACGTCATATATCATACACAGATCACGCAGTGGCAATCATGCCACTATTTAGGCTATCTCTCGTTATTTGGGATCGCCTACACTATACTAACAATTGATATTCATTCGTTATCCGTGTCAGCGATACCTGGTTGGCAAAAAAACAAACACAACCTAAACCAGCTTGTATCAAAAATATAGACATCAAGTCACTGTGATCGAGGGTCACTTCCGTGGGAATAATTCACAGAATGGCAGTTCTATGAACGAACGACAGAGTCCCACGCAAAATAATGACGCGATTCATACATAGCCGGTCAGCATCTGCAACAGTTTTTTTTCGAAGCCACAAACCTGATTGCAAAATAGAGTCTCTCATCTCGAGCGGATACTCGATCCACGTCAAAGATATCAGTCGTGCCATTTTCCAATGCAATTGTTCTCATTGTGTTCTCGCACGCGAATACAAATGTGCCCGGCCGCGCTCGACTAAAGCAGCAGTACCAAGGCTCAACGGGTCTTCGCATACGAACAATAAGAAGTTCCAATTAATAACGACCGATTATAATGCTACATATATATATATAACATACGCAACGCTATATTCACGGCACGTAAGCACATACGACATAAGTGCCGACAACCGTTCTATCCGACAGCAGCAGAAGCTGAATGAAAACGTCAGTTGAGTCTGTTCGACAGCAACTACAAACGCGACATACGAAGTAACATCCTTCGCATTCCCCCCTTTATCTTACTTCGACAACTTTTCCCCACAAGGAAATGGACAAGCTGATTGGCAAGCTACAACAGTCAAAATTCGCCCTCTAATGTCTGTTCTCATTTGTTTTTGTTTTCATAAGCAATTGTACATGTCATTTGGACGAGATTGAAGGTAAACGGCGCCCGGCCAAAAGCGGCCGTTGGTCGGTCGACTGTGACAGACAGAAATGGTCATTACAGTTATTCGTGTGGCCATTGATGCATTGGCACCTTTTCACCACTGTAAACAAACGCAATTGTATCAATGTTAAACGTAATACTGCGTCTTATTTCACTGCAGACCTTACTCTATCAGCAGCAGCAGCAGTACCAGCATCGGGTCGGGTGGTCTGTTACGCGTGTCAGTTTATCTGGGTGACTGTATGCCCTCGTGTACGTAAACGGCGCAATTAGCACCCAGAAACGCCAGGCGACAATGGCACCAGCGGCGGCGGCGGCATACCGTATTTATTATGTCAAATAGAACTTCGACGGATATTCACATGTGAGCCATGTGTCAATCATAGTGAAACCATAGGCTCACAACCGTGTGGACAACCTCTAAACTGATCCGATATTATTAGTCATTATTATTTGATTATTATTATGAATCATTATTCTAGGTATGGAACCGCTACTATTAGTGACACAACAACAACAGCTCGTGGATGCGACGGTCTTAGCCCATGTGCCAGCGATGAGTACGCCAAGCAACGTGGATATGGAGACCTCGTTGTTTTGTGAACTTGTTAGTCATATTAAGTGACTCTTTGGAGTACATGTGTCTCCAATCGTCTTACGAAGCTAAGAGCAGTACCGTGGACGTTAAATGTTAGCTGAGACCCAGCCCTAAAACCTTTTTAATCAGGATATTTATGTATAAATATTATTATCGTAATAATGATTAAGTAAGCGCAAAGGCTTTATTGGTATAATTACGGAACTTTTACAACACTTTACCAGTATTGTATATTGTTGTCACCGCCGCGCTAAAACTCCGAGATTTAGCCATCGTCCAAACAACCGCGCCGACGATAGTTCCCTTTGCTTAGTGGAAGAAGACATCAATAGAACGTCTAGTCCACCTCCCCGCAAGCATGCGCCATATGCACAAAATACGGTGAGCTAGGTGATTTCATTTTTCGGCAATAACTTTACTAGGGACGACCAATGCAAGGAATCATTCGCCTCAAGGACGCACCCACATCAGTTCAACCGGGTCCCGAAAACAACAGAAACTTGGGATATGTTCATGATTGTTCTAGCACCATTTCCTCGTGTGTTTGTGTTTACCGATGCTCATGTATGTGCCTATGTGTTCATTGTGTGCTACTGATGACTACGATCACTTACGAGAACAGTGTCCAGCGGCGAGTCCGATCTCGTGCGCGGTTAGCGCATGCGAATGCTGTATGGACGCCCCTGCTGTCACATCGGGAATCAATCCCGTGACGCCGACGGCTGCGTCGACGGCCGCGCCAGAGCTCGTCTGCGTCGCCGGCAGCGTGGCCGGTGGCGGCGCGGCGGCCGTGCTCGTCGCAACACCATCTCCCCCTGATCCGGCTGTTCCGTTGCTGCAGAGGATCATTTCTCTCGTGTCAGAGCTCAACTTTTGCTCCATTTCGCCCATTGCGCCCTCGAAACTAACTGGTCATTGACAGGACTGCGGGCCAGCCCTGCGGGGAGTTCGATTCGATGCAGCTCGATTCGTTGTCGACAGCGGGAGAAGGTAGGGAAGAAAACGAAGAGCTTCTGCATCCGATGGGGTGGGTGGGCATCGTAGAGATCCTATAGAAATCGACTCAGTTCGGCTGGCGAGACGCCGTGGCTGTGGGATCCGCCTGTTGACAGGCGGACGAGTGCGTGGAGCCTATGCTATGGTATTGCCATCTGTTTCTGCCTGTTCGTACAGTGGATCTGCCATAGAGACACAAGATATACGGGAGCACAAAAATAATCCTGCTGTGCTCTGTCGAATGGGGGGCCAGACTCGGTGCTCATTGAAGATATCGCGAATAGATTGACTCGGCAGATCTCCACTGGAGCAACTTCGTTGCGAGATGAATCGATGAGGTACACATTTGATGAGGACAGCGGAACGGCAACTCGCGGAAGCTATCACGATGGAGAATTTCTCAAGGTATTGAATAGCGATCGAATCGCTGGCGTTCGATCCGCCCTGCTGCCGGTGGGACCATATATGGCGGGCGCTATATTCAGCTAAAAACACGTGCAGTCCCCGGGAGATGTATCGAGGATGTGAACACAGGCCGAAATCCCGGAAGACGATTGCGGGTGGATCCTCGCAGGGCTACAGAGTAGAGCTTCCACCTCAAATATTCTAATAAATAACACTCAAACGAGCGCTCGCGCGCGCGCGAGCGTCGACACACACAAACGGAATGAGTAAGCCACGAGTCACAACAGAGTGATAGATGAAGTCACTACCGGTAACGACGATCGTCGGTCAACAACGATCATTAAATGAGGGCCACGTATCTTTCTTACAGGTGGTGGATGGTGACGTCTCTGATGAAGACCGACTATATGTGGACACACAATCGCAGTGGGCTTACAGCAGGAATTTGCGGCTTCGAGCTCGGATGAGGCGACATCGCCGCCGGCCTCTCCAGTGTCCCGAGCGACGTTTCTCGCTCGTATATCGAGCGTAGCTGAGTTTCACTATCTTCGTTGATATTAACTGGCTGGTCGTCCTTGCGAAGAGGGTCGAGACGCGATTTCCGCTGTTTTCAACCAATTGCCTTAGTTGTTATTGTTGTTGTTCTTGTTGCTGTTGCTACTGTTGTTCTTGTTGCTGTCCGTGTTGCTTGGACGATGCGCTTCGCCAGAACAGAGGGACACACACAAAGCGTTGATGACTATCCTGTGAATGATCTCCGAGGAGAGCGACGTAACTTCTCCGACGCACACGTGCTCACTCGTTAGTAAAGTAATTCGTATACGTGAGCGAGTTTCAAAGAACAACGCGGAGTCGGTCAGTGTCAATCGAGGGTAAAATCGAACGAGTTGCGGATCTATTCGAGTTGCTGTGCGGCTAAATACGAGGCGTCGAAACGCACCAGATGTAGATATTGAGAGAGGAATCAAACACAGAAGAGATGCACGCTCTCTCACTTTAGCGCCCGATCGCTGCCTTTGGTGCTGGCGAACAACGCTCGCTCGTATTCAACATGGGTGAGAGACACCTCTCGCTAAGGGTTCTTCTACCTCTATATATGAATATATGTATGCATGTACATACGACACGACAATAACACAACACGACAGACGCACACCACGGGACAACACACTATATTATATATATAGTACAGCCACAACCAATTGTCGACGCATCCATCACAGAGTTACGACCACTGAAGGCTTCTGGAAATACAACGCGTGTAGAGGGGAAAAGGGTGGGGGGGGCGGCTTTTTCCACACCTCGAATATCAGCAACCTCCAACAAGCAAGATTTCCGCGGACAACACCGCCGACCTGCTCTGCTGCCGCACACAACAAAGGCAAACACTCACACACCGAGTGTCTAGGCAGAGACAAAATGCGAACAGTTCCCTGGCGGGATTTCCATATAGTCGTCAGTTATTACTGCTTATTTATACAGCGAGTCACTTGCTCACTTGGCTCATTACTGTACCACCACAAGCAATAGCATCGTTACCCTTCGACGGGCATTATCGCGTAGAGCTCTAGACTCTAGTCATCTAGCCAGTTAGCTGGCCAGACAGTCGGCAAACGAGCCACTCAAAACGTTGCTGCGATATACCGCCATCACATAATAACATCCATTGTCCATCATCCACATCAGCAGCACGGCCACTGTCACACGGGCATTTGGTGGCCGCTCTCGAGCGGGCGAAGTTGTCGTTTCCGAAGTCGAATATCCAGTTGATCCGGAATAATAATAATAATAATAATAATAATATCTTTGCGTGCAGTGGTAGCTGGCGGACGACGGCGACGATCGTAGCAGTAGCAGCAGTGCTGCTCGCTCACAGGCCAACACACAAACAAACAGATCAGCTTAGCTAAGCTCAGAGCAGCTAACCTCACAGACGGCCAACAGCAGCAGCAGCAGCCGCATCAGCTACCCAGCCACCCAGTAAACACACACACACATAAATACATACACCAGCCAGAGTAACTCACTCACTAACGAACGAACGAACTAACGAAGCAAGCAAATAGTACCAGACCTCTGGACACAACTAGACACACGCACTTCGGCGACGGCGGCTGCTATTACGGTTGCTGCTGCTGCCGTGTTTCCACCACCCAATAATAATATCGACACACAGCTACTGTTGTTGCTGGCTGCTGCTGCTGCTGTTTTTACAGAGCACACACAACACGAGCTGCGCCACCACCCGCGACGACAGCGACAACGGCGGGGGGGGGGGGCTGCCGCCGCTGCTGATTCTGGTGGCCGGCTACGTGAACAGGAAACAACGAAGCGAGCGGGTGAGAGAGAGCGAATCACTGCTGCTGCTGCTACAGCAGCCGGTGATGGCGGTCGCGGTTGGTTGGCGCTGACCAGGCGGCGGCGGCGGCGGCGTAGGAGGAGATTCTAGCAGCGGAAGTAGCAGCAGTAGCGGCCGCTGGTAGCGGCAGACCCAGAAGAACGCGGCAGATCCGTACGTCTAACGCACACATACAAGCAGACGAAAAACGTCTAAAGCGCGCTAACAAATAATGACAGCAGCGCAGTGTATACGGCGCGCTATTCTATTCTATTGCATTGATACTGAGTGGCTCTGGCAGTGACAGCACAGTTCGTGGTGGCAGAAGTAGATGTGGTACCTCTCGAGAGGGGGGAGTACGCCGCCTGGCCAGCACAATAAACGATGACGACGACGAAGAGACGATGAACAACCCCCTCCCGCCGGTGGGGGAGGTGAAAGGCCACGGCAAAGAGACAGGCTTGGCCCCACTTATCCCATGGGCGCTGGCGCGGACGACAACAGCAACAATGACGACAGCAGACGACGGCGACAATAACAAAAACCACAACAACAATGAGGATAGCAGACGACGACAACTGCATCAATAACAACAACAGCAACAATAATTGTAAGGGCACGTAGCACAAACGTGTTGATGGGGAACGAGGTACATTTTGGCGGGCTGGTGAGCTGCGCGCAGAACAGGGCGGCAAGTTTTCCGAAATCAATGATTTTTTTTCAATAAATCACAATTTGAATAAATGAATCAGTAGTTGACTATAACGACTAGTGATATTTTGACTTAATTTTTTTTAACTCAATTGGGTTCTGGTCGCAATGTGATGATACGGTAATCACGTGCGGTCGAAGAAGTATCAACTCTCATTCCCAAACATAAATAGGCAATACCCCCATAGAAATGGACTAAGGGCTATAGTAATCGACCGGTGAATGACTCGAATCAATTAAGTACGCCTCATTGAGACTGCGTGCTGGCAAGCGAGGCTGACGAGAGGAAACAAATATATCAGTTGCATCTATGAGCTCAGTTCCTTGACCCTCCTAAGGCTCCCGGGGAGGGAGCGTAATTCATACTAGTTATGAATCACTTTGCGTGCATTTAGAAATCTATAGGTATGTAATTACTTATTAAGCATCACTCAATCTATTCGTACCAGATGAATGTATTGCGTGATAGCAGGTGAAAATGTTTTTCAAACATTGCAGAGGAAGAATTTCGGTAGAGGTGCCCTACCCTAAATATAATGTTACATAGCCATCAATGATACTCTCATGGGAACCTTCAAACCTCCGCAACACGTCCCTAAAAAACAATACTCGATTTCGAATTTCAACGTGCAGTACACATATTACGCTGTCATGTTCGGGCTATCAGACGCACAGGACACATATGCCTTAGGGATACACTCAGCAAGGATAATCGCGTAATTTTAGAGGTTTCCTCGAGTCGATATCCCCCCCATTTGCATTAGACATACACCTATCTGCACTTTTTTCCTTATCCGCCGGGGCTGTTGTCACTTGGACCAAACGGTTCGAAATAACTTTCATATTACTTCAAACCATATGCGCTTTCCGAGCTTTGAGCCGGGGACTCCACGGTCCTCGGCGCTTCCCTTACGCCGAGGAAAAAATCCCTATCGTATCCGCCAAAAATACCCATAAAATTTAATTAAGCAGCAACCCATCGCATTCGCATAGTACCACCTGTTTCCATAGCGCGGGCGTGATCCTTTTCCCCAGATGTTCCTACCCTGACTCTGATCGAACGAGCGGATCCAGTACGGCAGAGGGATTCGATTTGACGGTGACGCGGCCGTCGTTGTGGGCTCTTCTCGGCTCCGTTTACCGATCGCCCGGTCGTTAGCTCCGTCCGCGCACTCGCCCACCCGACCGCCCGCCTTGACTCGTTCATCCATGTATCCATTCATGCGTGGTACGCCGCCGGCAGCGGCCTTGTGGTGCTTCTTGTGGTCCCCCGTCTGCTGCCTGCTGCTCGATCGTTCGGGGTGGGTTGTCATTTACCACCATCTTTCCATTTATCTATGTATGTATCCAGCTATCGTCAAACGTTGCCCCGTGCCGCTCCAACCTTTCTCCAACTCTATCGAAAGACAGACGGTTACGAGCGGCTCTTCTTTCCTTTAAAAGGGGGGCTCTGGAAAGCTCGGTTGAACGCAGGTGCCACTTTCACCCCCCGTATACGTTGGCCCATAGGGTTGCCATCTGCTATCGGTCGTCTGCTCGCCGCCCTCTGGCCTGCGTTGACCCTCTCGCACGGACGCAGCCAACAGACAACCCCAGAGAGACCAGACAGAGCGACAAAGAGAGAGATATACACAGGTCAGCAGCAGAAGCAATGGCAGCTGGACTGAGGGGCTGATATATATATGTATATATATATATATATATATATATATATATATATATATATATATATATATATATATATATATATATATATATATATATATATAGCGAGAGAGAGAGAGAGATAGAGAGAGAGAGAGGCGCTAGCTGGCTGGTTAGATGCGTCTGCTGCTGTCGGCTCTTGGTGGCCGAACGTAGTTCATCCTCCCCTGTCGGTGGTGTAGTCGATCGGTGGGTAGTCACTAAGTCAGTCAGTCAGTCAGTCGAGCTGTGCTGAGAGGTGCCGAGACCACCGCCGACGACGACACCAACAACAACAACACCACGATCGTTGTCCGTGCATGCGCAGTGTCGTGCCGAGGCGTGATATTAGTGTTGCGAGTGTCGATCGGAGCGTCTATCGGCCCGTTGTCTGCGCCTGAAGGGGTCGAGGTGGATCTGCTGCCCTGCTGTTGAACCTCGATCGCCGTCTCGACGGCGAGTGTTTCTGCTGCAACCGCAACGGCAGCGGTAACAGCAACGAAGGCACTGAGTGACTCGACGACCTACTGCCGTCGCTGGCTGCTGCCTGGTGGCCGATGAGCATCATCGGTCAGCCGTCGGCGTCAACTGTTCGTCAATCGTCCGAGCGTTCTCGACCGATCACCGTCAGACGAATCACTTCTCGTCGACGGAACGTCCGACACCGACCCCGACCGCAACGGACCTATCAACGGGTCCTTCACAGCGGCTGATCCGAAGTTGCCCACCCGTTCATAAGCTACCGATTTCTAGCCAACTCATTTCTAACGAACCTAACCTGCCTGAGTGGCTGGCCGACTGATCGACAGGCCAGCAAGGGGGCAAAGGAACTGATCTGGCCTCTGATCTGATCGGGTCACTCGTTAAGCGGCTCATCAGTGTACAGTGCACACCCGTACCGTTGGTAGCGGGCTGGTTGTTTGACGAGCAGCGCTGCGTTACATTGGGTGAACAGTGTTGAGTGGTCGTCGTCTCCGGAGCAGCAGCTATCGTTCGTATTTGCGGTCGCAGTATACAAAATAGTAGTAATAGCAGCAGCAGCAGCAGTAGCAGCATTATTTGTTGAAGCAGCCTCGGCATCGGCCGTATCCGCATATTAGCCGCGGTGCAGGGGGCGAATTGGTGACAAGAGCCCTGAGTGGGTACCACCCCAGCTTGCATTGTCGGTATCCCTATCGCTATCGGCCGTTGACGGACGACCGCAGGCGCCAGCCGTCTGGAGCCTGTCAATACGCCGCGTGTGCTCGGTGTGTGTGCGTGTTGGGTACCATCTTCGCGTAGTCAATCTGCCTATATATCTATCTGTTCGTTCGTTCACTCGTTTGTCGAATAATGTATCCCGTTTTCGTTAGTGAACGGCACTGACTGGTCGCCGCGGCCGTGCCGCAGTTCGCTGGTAGAAGCATAGTTCGGTGTCCGGCTCCTCTTCTCGACGTTGCTCCTGCTGTATATAGCAGGGCATATTCGTATATTCGCTGCTTAACACCGCCGTTGTCGTCGTCGTCATCATCATCGTGCTAGTGTTGGTGTTGGTGTTGATGGAGGCTAAGTGTGCTGGAGACCTAAACGTGCTGCCCGACAGATGATCCAACGCAAGGTCGTATAGCCGTGGAAGGTCGTCGTCGCCGTTTGCGTTAGCGGGCCTACGAGACCCTACGAGAGAGTGGATCGCTTCGAAATCCTCGTATGGACAGTGGTCAGTTGTTGACACCTGCATCTGCCGTAACGCGTATCTCGTCCATAGGGTCAGATACAGGGGGAACGGACAGCCTAGTGTTGTTGCGATAGCTGTCGAGTAAATGAGTAACGTCTATGGCCATCACTCGATCGCCGGGAATTAATCGGTTCTGATTGCTGCGAACGTATGTGGAGGGAATTCCCGTCGGCTGCATCGGCGGCTCCGATACAACGAGTGCGAAAGTGGAATTACTGAGCGATTAGTATATAGAACGAGGTGGGGGTCGCGAACTCGACAACTGGCGCCGTCACAGCAAACTGTTGTTCGTCGCTGTGAAATCGTGTGATCGCCACCGGGGAGAGCTCTCTTCCTTGGCGCCGATAACGTGAAGGAAAAAGTAGAACAGCATCAGCAACAACAGCTACAAGGACCCGCGCGCAAACGTAAACGAACTGCAAACGCCACCATGAACAGGCCATCAGGACAAAGCCTCAACGACAGACTGACAGCGGCCCGCTACACAATCGCTGGTCAGGGACTGGCCAGGGTGGTGGCGAAGGCCACCACCGAGGAGCTGATGGCTCCGAAAAAGAAACATCTCGACTGTGAGTACCTATCGATGTCCATGGAGGGGGGTTCCATTAACGCGGGCACAGGCAAGTGCAAGTGCAACCTTGCACCGTTTGCCGTATAGTTGCCTTATACACAGGCGCATATACACAAAACGTCATACGTTTTGGTGTTGATTTATCGAGTATATATGCTTTATGTAGATAAGAAGTCTTATTGGATATATATTATAGCCATAACGTTGTTGATTGTAATATTGCTGCAATTGAACCACCCGGCAAGATGAGAGTTAACGACAGACCACAAGCCCAGAGGTGGTTAGGCGATCGTTGACCGAATCCTGTTCAGTAGAATCATGTGGGCGAGCCTACGAAATATAGATGATACGGATACTCTAACAGAGAACACCGGGCATACTCTCCATCGTACGCCGCACTATCCACGATGGACTTCACTACCTTGGCCAACGTATGGGCCAAGGCTCACACATCTCCTGTGATAGCCAGACTAGTGTCATTACCTAGGGATGCTCTCGTCATCCCACTGACGTCGAAGTATTATTTATTATGAATCACATGTTTGGTATATGCCTTTTTGCTGGCCAGTTCGATCGTCACTCGCACCTCTGGCGGCCACATCGCAACAACAGATGATTGTAGAGTTAGCTTCCAAAGCCCAGCTGACTTCATCAAGTTGATCACAGCTGATCGTCTGTCCGAAGTTCTCAATCGCACCTCAGGCCGCTCATGGAACGATATTCGCCTGTCGTTAATTTTCAACGCGTATTGTCGACATTTGGGTTTGAAAGAGAGAGAGGGAGAGGGAGAGACGCGAGTATGCGAATTGACCTGGCGATTGAGGCGGCGGTTATCGTAACGTAATTGTTATCGTAATTGTGATGCCGAAACCGATAACAAAATGATATCGTTCCTGGACGAAATACAATACGTATGTTGCTGTCTCGCAGAGGACGACTATGATCATCTCCGCGTGCGTGCCAGAGACGGCTAACTGACAGATGATGCTTGATGGTGATGGTGACGTGAGCAGATCATTGGTGTCGATGTCGACGTACAGCTGCGAAGACAAAATGTCGATATTTAGACAGGCGGTGTTCCGATAAGTTATGAGCCTCGACTGCAACTCCGATCTACAGATAGTCATCCGAGGAGAGCCAGTCGGATGTGGATCGAGAATCGCAGCGGTCCCGGGCCCTCTGGGAGGCATATGAATGCAGAGCTCCTCGGAGCTCATGTCAAGAGTTCATGTGAGTGGCTCGACGCAGCCACCTCAAAGCAGCATACCCCACGCCCACCACCATCCTCAAACTCACAGACATCTTACATATCTCTCGTACGATCTCACCACCCGACCACGTCGTCCGCGGGACATGTGCGACAACCGGCTACCGCCTTCCATAGTCCACCTCCGCGTCCGTCACTCCGAAAAAGCCCCACCCAGGGTGAAATTCGTCGCTGCTCGACAAAATCAACTGCGCCGTCCCTGTGAATCTGCTACCACCGACCATACCTCGGTGGTCAGTTACTGTAGTTCTACAATGCTACAATGCTTTTATATTTCGGTTTTTCTCTCTCTCTCTATATATATATATATATATATATATAATATATATATATGTGTGTCTCTCTCGTTCTATTGTCGGTGTGTCCGAGTGTGTTCCTTCTAGTTTCCGTATCATTTACGTCGTGTGTATAGAGAGTTCGCGCTTGTCCGATCGTCCCAACATCTCGTCACCCTGCCACGATCGATCTGAGAGCTTGTTTCCACGTGAGATTCATACTGTGCCGTCATTGCTGCTCGGTATCTGTCTCGATTTGTTCGCTGTATGTTGCTACTACTGCTCTTTACTCATTTTGCCTCTTGCTGAGCTACTGCTGCTGCTGTTGCTGCTGCTGCTGCTGCTGTTGTGGTGGCGTTCCCGAGCGTGTTTTTTTTCTCGGATATATTTCTCTCTCTCTCTCTCTCGCTCTCTCACTCGACGTCGACGCCGGCCGTCGTCAGCTGCAGCCGTCGACGGGGCTGAGTACGACGATAGCCTCGGAGGGGAGTTTCCTTCTTAGGTCCCACTGCTCAACTCGTCACTGATCGCTCTGCCAGCCGTCAGTCTGTCAGCAAAGCAGGCGGCTGATGTCGCCGAACAGACTGGGGGAGTGTGTCCAAAGCGGCGTTGCTGCATTATTCGTACTCGAATGACACCAGCACGCGGGCAAACTCAGGTAGGCAATAACGCCGCCACTACCACGAGCGATTTGCCCTTTTTGGGCAAGAGAACAACGCCGACCAACGAGCAGGCTGATGTTGGCGCAGTTGCCGACTGCCAGCGGCAGCAAAATACGCTTATACGAGACGAGTTTGGTGGACGGCTGCAGTGGAACGCAGCCGAACTTGGCTTTGTTCGTATACCCACCCAGTGTGTCGATTCTATGTCAGCTCTGAGCTGGTCAGATGTTTGCTGTACAGCAAACAGTAACGATAGGGTTTAGCGAGGCGCCGGCGCGCGACTTCATTCAGAGACTCGTCGGAACATGACAACGGCGTCGGCAGCAGCCGCAGCTACACCCGTCTACTACGATGACGTGTGGGTGCGTTTGACGCTGGGGTTGCTTGATTGGTTGGCATTGCAATACGAAGCGAGTAACTCTGCTATTTTCGTCAGTTTGGACAAGATCAGCTGGGGAAAGTGAGTCACTCGGTGCAGCGGACAGGTGTCGAGCACATGCGACTGTTGTTCGGCAAAATAGTCCGTTTGTTTGTTTCTGGCCGTAAGGCGTGACAGCGTCGGAGAAACTAGCGCGGTATTTAATCGGGAAAGCGTGGAAAACAAATCGGGGGCCAGACTGACGGGGTCACGCGAGGGAAACCCGAAGTAGCGCCGGGGTGTCCCGCATAGTTTACGTAAATGGCGTTTTGCCCAAACCTCGATGAACAGGGAAAAAAAATGCAAAGGGATACAAGGTTCATCCCGGGGGAGAAGGAGGATATTAGAATTAGCCCGCTCGACTGTTGGGATTAGCTGTTGGGTGAGCTGTTCCGTAAAATTAGCCGACAGTAGTATACGTATCAGTTAGCTATCATTTGCTAGCGGTTAGTGCGTTTTAGGATGTATTAATTAGTGGGAGTGGCCGCGTTTATGGCTGGCGCCACGCACTCAGGAGGGGGATCATTGACACAGAATTTCGCCGGTTGCCTTTTATAATTGCTGCACTTTTAATTAATTTCACCGGAAGGCCAAGTTTGCGTACGTTTGCATACTAGCGTGCTCTCTGCGCTCGCGGGTTGCTGTCTGTGAAAGGCGGTTCGCTGTGCCGCCTGCTTCTGGTCAGCTATTCCATAGTAGTCGTTCTCTGCGGGAACGTTTCGTTGGGTTGAATGTTGGAAATGTTGTTGGGGATGGGCGATAATCCACAGCAACCGCACTGCGTTGTCTTGAGGATGGATGCACGTGCGCTCGACGGAGGATCTAAAGTCGTTTTTCCCCTTGGGGGGCGTGTGTGTGAACTGGATCTCCCGCGATATTGACGCGACATACGTCAACCATCTCGATGGTTACAAGCGCCCCTTGATCACGGGGAGGTTAGCAGGATTAGGCGGCCGGTTGATCTGCTAAGAGGCAACCTCTGCACATATTCGATAACAACTTTGAGAGGTGTAACGATCAGAATCTGAGCCGAGCACACAAAGAGAGAGAGAGAGAGAGAGAGAGAGTCTTCATTTGGTACGAAAGGAACGAGTACCAAATGAAGACAAAGAGCCAGTGGCAATTCCGCCGATTCCGGCACGTTCGATTAGCATTGCCAGCCCGGCTGGCTGACCGCCTGGCCGCCATTCAACAGAAGTGACTCTGTAATCTCTTGTCTTCCCTGCCTGTTGCGAATTGCTCTATGCCCCATTCGTATAGCGCAATTATAGCGCTCTCAAGAGACACACACACACATACGATTGATTGGATTTCAACATGAATATAATAAATCTGAGAGGTGAACACCAAACTGGCTGGAAACTTGCTGCCGGTATCGAACAATGTATACAGGAGAGTGGATAGGTGATAGTCAGCTGGATGCTGTTGGGGACCGACTGGCTCGTTGTAGCTTCTGGTGTTATTTCTAATTTAGCATGAAATATAATCGCTCTGTGCGGATGATCACTTAGCAAATGATACATTCAGTAATTCTCTTGCTCCCGATAGTTAGTTGTGTTGAACTATTGAACGCATATTCTACTGTTAGTCCTAATGTTCCCCTGCTGTTCTGATACAGCATGTTAAGTGTAAGCCTTTGTGCACCGGTGAATTTCCGCTGTCCTGCTGTAGCGCCTCTTTCTCCTTAACCCCCCCCCCCCGAATTAATTTTTGCGATATACTTAGATGCCGGAAGGAACCTAAACAAGATCGACTACGTTTGCCTACTTAGAATCGCCTTGGAGAATCCTTCTTAACAACCCAGGCGGATTTCAAATATCTAGCCCAGTTGGGCGCAACGATAAAATACGCGATACACGCAAATGACGAGGGGTTACATACAGAAGAAAGAGCTGGCTGTATTCACTGTGTCGTATAGTTCTGCAACAATTCGGCTCAATTAGTATCGTGCGTGTCTTTCTCATTCAGATGTTCCATTCATCAGCTCGATGTTTTCTGGGGCCAACTCCCAGTCAACGTTGAATGCCACAAAATTGCATTTTTTGCAATTGCTTCGTAAGGCCGACACCTAACCGTTGCAAATGTGTGCAACGGTGGAGATCGAAAATCTGTTCATCTATGGGTTCCAGCTCCGGTTGGAAGGGACACACGAATTCGCCACGCCGCAGGGGGCTCAACCCAATCATCAGCTGTTGATCCACTAATGCTTCTGACGTGAGGTGCTTGAAAGTCAGCTGACGATTGAAGGCGACTAATCGAATAGATTGGACCGGGTTCGAATTCTCAAAGTGGCTATATATATGTGTATGGTGTTTTTATGGTAGCACTGGTTGTGTTTTGCTGGACGTTTTAGGGGGCTTCCCGCAGGTGTCGAACTTGAGTAACTCTCTCTCTCTTAAGTATAACTGGATAGTCAGTGTCAGTTGATTGACTAACAACACAAGTATTGAAAGCTGCAGCGAAGAATTGACGATTGACGATTCTCTTGTCTAGAGCATAATTAAAGGTTGACCCTTGATTGAATTGATTTCAATATTTTTACATGGGGGGACTACTTTTTTTGGTCCCGTTTTTGGTCGGACACTGATTCGTTATTTGATGGTTGTATAGGCGCACAGGATTTGAAGATCGCAAATCAGGCGATCTTGGTCAAGGGCACTGGACTTCTTAATTCAGTTTATATATATATATATAAAATCAAACCACCAAATTATGCACCCACTTAATACGTGTTCACATTAAATATCTAGTCCTTGTTAAATGCGATGCATAAAAAAAGTATCGTGCTGTTTATGAATAGGTGAAAGTAAGTGAGTGCCGTGGCGCATTGCATAATGATATTATTAATGAAATTGTGCAATGTACGAACAGTTCAAAATGTACATGGACGCACAATGTACAGGTCACAGTTGGAGGAAGTCTCGTCGCATTGAAACTGCACGGGGGCCCCGTCTGTGTTCAGCGGTCCGACGCTGGAAGGAGTCTTGTTATCATTCATTTGTTCGCTTTGGCTGTATTCACTGATGTGTCCACTAATCGTTAATTCAACCTTCGTATTTGGCTGCCGACATCAATGTCCCCCCATGAAGATTAGCGCGCAGGTGGCGGAAAAAAAGCAGAAGAAATCAAGCGGAAGCAGCTCAGCTCGTTCGCCCGTCTACCGGTGACTATCCGATTGGTCGGGTGTCGCTTAGCTGTAGATGAACACGTGTTCCGCTACTGTTTGCTACGGCGGGCGCTGACGATTGGAAAGACCGCCATATATATATATATATATATATATATATATATATATATATATATATGCGATGTTATGCGAATCTTTCCTCTAGTGACGAACTGATTCGAAGATAGAGATATTTGTTGAAAAAAAAAACCATTTCGTTCTCGAGCGCGCGCTGTGAATAGCAACATCAGCAGCAGCAGGAGCCCTGAGCGAGTTTTGACTTTATAATAGCTCATGGTGATATGAGACAAGGGTATTATTATTATTATTTTGTGCAAGCTCTGTAGAGCTCATAGAATGAAAGATGTGCGGTTGTGCGGTTGGTGGCTGTACATGAATACATCTTGTTAACTCAGAACAACGGAGTATCTCTTCGTCTTTTCATTATGGATTCTTATTATTGAGACACCTCGACGTTCTATTTCCGACCTGTCCAGTGCAATAGCAGCTTGCCAAAGTATGGATAAAGGTTTCCCGGGGGTCGACTCTCATAGAGCCTTAAACATTTCACTCGGTCCATGCAGTACAGCTGCGTTCGAAATTTGTCGAGAAGAGCGTAGCTCATCTATTACTCAAGACCATGCTAGCGTCTCCGGGAAATTCAACAAGTGGCGGAAATTCAACCGATATTACGGCGAACTGGGTCGAAACACGGTACACATATAGAAATATAATCTATTAGCAGTTACCTACTGCTTATTGCGAGGTCGGACATTCTCGCTGACGAACAGTACGATTCGTATGCTCTGGTCTCTATGCTGATTTTGCTGACGATCGAGAACGAATGGAAATTGAAGTTGTGAGAATCGACTGTGAATTGTACTCGAATTTAACTTTGACTTAAGTGCTCTTTGGCCCGCTAATGTATAGTACGATGCGCGGTCACTCATATATATATATATATATATATATTTCATAATCATCAAATAATGATGTGTCCAATATATGCCCTACATCATTCATTTTTATTGTATTATAGAATATAATGACGTTTAATGGTGGCGTAAATGTCTTCTATATTGCGATACCTCTGCATTGCACTGTTATTTTTAAGAGAACTTCGGTTGATTCTGACTGGCCACCAATGAACAAGATGCAATGAAATGGTGGAGAGAGGGAGACCTCTAGGTATTGTTAGATACAGCAAAGTCGTAGAAACCCAAGTGGACGTCAATATTAGCCTTTTGAAAGCTGTCGCCAATGTGTAACAATCTGTTTCGGGCATAATTCGATATTAAGCTAGAACAAAATGCTACTTCTGCAAAAGTCTATTCGTCAGTGAACTTTAGCCGGCAGGTTACTTATTAAATAAAACGAATGAATTACTTTGCAGTCGTTCGTTTCGAATAATGAAATAGTTTGAGTTTATTGAAGAATCGATGGTGGCTCTCAGAATTGTCAAAATTCAGCCGAGTGTACGTGTGTGTGTGTGCCGCTTAGCCGAGACTACACGTTCGAAACGAGTTCAGCGTAAGACGTTTTCCCAGCAGAGAGCAGAGAGGTAGATAGATGGTCTAGGGACGCTCGCGACGATTCGCTTCCGGACACCCTGCTGGGAATATATTGCAATAGTATTCATGTTACACAACTATACTCACATTCGTTTTTCGTTTCACGAATGCAGAGTACACAGTGCTAAGTATTTGCCACGTGGCAAATCGCAGACAGAGGACAAAGCGGATTTGAATGCAAGCGAAGACTGCTTGCCATGTTGACGAATACGACGGGACTACATTTAGCGATCATTGTGTGATCTTTAGCTCTGATGATTTTGTGGCAAAGGCTATGTATGATCGAATACTCTGGATTCAATTTTCCCGGGCCAGACTGGGGGGGGCTTAAACATTTAACTCAGTCGACGGTACAACTACTTTCGGCATAAGGCTTGATAAGACGGTCAACTCGTTGTTAAATGGTAAATGTGTACGATCGAGGCTTCCACGATTTGTCTATGAGGTTTGCAACGAAACATTTGATGGCCGTTGACGTCTGCGCGGTGCAATCATCGAGCAGACCCACAGCTCTGAAGGCGTATTTATTAAAGGCAAGCCTATGTCCGAAGGTCGCATGCATCTGGGGCCCTGAACAGGTCTGGTAGAGGCCGGCCAATGATTATCCGATTGGTAGAACGACGAGGACCGCGGAAATAATGAAAACTCTTAACCTCTGAGTTTCGTCTGTTTTGTTCAACGAAACCAATGGTGGCTCCTCACTGACGCCTATATCGATAATTGTCCCTGCTGTATTGAGGTTACAACCTATAACACTATGCTCACGTAGCTATGCTCGTCAGCATAACTAAATAGATAAACATATCTACTGTTTATTTCATGTTGCTGCAATTTCATTTCCGGCTGGATACCCACGAATATCATTCGCAATGGACTTTTGGTCATTTTAAGGTAACCGCATCCTTAAAATTAGTGATCAATTGCAGTCACTGCGATCTGGTCCAACTTGTCTGCGTCGCACATTGCGGTGGACACCGAATTGTGCCCGTTCGCGGGGGGGCCTATTTTGCCGAAATTTGTATTACGCCTCTTGTGTGTTAGACCTTTAGGCATTTTCCCTACCAGTGCACACACACATATATATATAAATATATATATACATGCGAACGACGCATTCACCCTTATTCATCATTCGTATCGAAAGCTTTCCCACCGGACAGTATTGCTATGTAAATATCTCCGCTATATATTGTCGATCTAGCTAAGTCCCGCCCATCATCGTCCTGAGCGAAATGGGTCTAGATTAAGTTGTCAACACGACAATGATCTGTTGAGTCGTTGACTGGTGTCCTTCTCTTGTTGCGGTTTACGCTCGACAAGCATACAGGGGTTTGTTATGATTTTCCACGCTGCGTTCTCTTTAAATCCAGACGGTGTGAAGATTGTCGGCATTCAACATTCATCGTCCTCTATAGCTGTCGTATTGTTATTATTATTATTATTATTATTATTAGTAAAAATGGGGGTCAGGCATTTGTTTTCTTTTGGTTAGCACGGATCTATCGGTTGTTCAACTGTTCCCTCAGCTCAATCCATCGCCGTTGTTCAAAGCCATGATTCGTCCTGGAACTTATGCTAGTTCATGTTGTGTTGTCTGTTTGGAGGGTCCGCGTATCTTACGCGAGGGTCTGGGTGGCGTATATCTTCAACGCTGGATGCCTAAAGTCTGTTGGCAATAATTGCCGACTATGAAAATAGAGCACACTCCTTCCTAAACACACTTTGAATCAGCTGTCGATAGCTACGTTGAATGCTTTAAATAATCCTGCTAAAATTCGTTATCAGAAACTTTTGAAGTCGAATGCACTTTAGCGAAGTTCATAAATTGTGAGTATGTGATTCCGATTTGATGAACTGATTATCTAACAGGATAATAAGATAATCTAATTATATTGCAGGCCTCGGCCTGGCGCCTTGTCCTCAATTGCTTCTCTAATATTTTTATATTTTAAAACAATCATTACCTAAACTGAGATAAACACGTCAAACGATCGTAAAGCAGTAAGAAGCCACTTGAAAAAGGGAGGTTCCTTAGGGATCATCATCGTGCGATTGTGCTAAATCATGTCCTCGCTTGACCTGTTCGTACTTTTTTTTTTTTTCGAGCTGACCCTCAGCTGTGGGGATTTGTTCGTACTTACCGAACCTCATCCTAGCCAATATACTGTTAATGAGACCTTATTTAATAACAATAATTATACAGCCTTCCTTATACAAATATAGTAGATATTTATCACTACAACTCAACAGTCTGAAATTGCCAACGTTTCGCCAAAAGCATAATACTGCTATTACAATCACTGAGTCAGGCCGGGCCTGAAAGGTCATCCCCTCTTGGCTAAGTAGAACTGGGCCTTCTATTCACTCGCGGTGATGGAGCAGCTCGCTCGTCAAACTAGTGAACTATACCATACAACTGTCCGTAGGCCATTCAACAAAGACTCATTCTCACCGCAAGCAGGACAGATTAGCTGGAAACAGTGAACGACGGTGGTCTTCATATAAACGACCTGCACAGGAACACCCCCCCCCCGTCTCTTGAACACGATGTTCAAGATTCACATTCGGAGAAGCACAATAATAGATCCTAAATCGATGTTACAGCGCGTTGGAAAGGACGCGCCTTCTCAGGTCATTGGTGAATTCTTAGCAGTACCCCCTATCCACGAAATTGACTCGGAAAACTGACGGCCCGCGTTGCATGTTGCCGCGACAAGGTCCAGCAGAGTAGTGGTCATTTTTAAACAGACGTGTTGAGAGGACTGAAGGTGATTGCAAAATGCCGTGTGTGATTAATGCGATCCAACACAACGCTTCATGTGAGGATCATTTGAGGGGACAACTCAAGAAGGATGTTCATATAGAATTGGATTTTGCGTAGGAGGAACCTCATGTTCCTGCCTCCGAATATTTCCCCTCGTTATAATAATTATAATTATTACTAGTATTATTATTCATTAATTATTACTAGTATTATTATTCATTAATTATTACTAGTATTATTATTCATTAATTATTACTAGTATTATTATTCATTAATTATTACTAGTATTATTATTATTATCATTATAGTATTCTTCTTCCTACTATATATTTGACTACCGTGACTTGAACAAACCCTAACCGTCACTGTATTTCTCTATTTTACAGATTTACTCCATTGCACAAATGAGCCAAACGTGTCTATTCCACAGCTGGCGAATCTGCTCATCGAGCGGACCATGAATGGTTCGTGGATTGTCGTCTTTAAGTCGCTCGTCACAGTCCACCATCTCATGTGTTATGGGAGTGAGCGATTCACGCAATATTTAGCCTCTTCCAACTGCACCTTTAACCTGGGATCCTTCAACGATCGTCTCGGCACGCCACAGGTTGGTATTAGAGAAATATCGAGGGTCACGAGGCTAGCCATCACATTGCTTAGCCTCTTAACTGAGCCATGCCACCGAGTCGGCAATACACGGGCCTACTGTCTTGTTTAGCTTTGCCTAAGCGAGGAGGTGGATAAAGGCTATAATCGGGCTCACGGGTCGAGGCGGAGGAGCCGCAGCGGTGTTTTGTCGATGTCAACGCTCACGTGCCATTTGGTCTAGTCATCTAAATCTGTGCCGACATCTATTTTAAGAATATATAGAACGCTAAATTATAATAGCTAGCGAGAACAACAACAACATCGAAGATAATAGGAGTTTTCACCAAAAATGCGTGCATGGACAATTCGAGTTCCCGCGTTAAATTATGTTTATGGGTAATTGTTTTGTATACTGTATTAATTACGGACTGTTTTAGCTGAGGGTTGGAATATATATATATATATGGGGGAAAATCTTGGTTAAACAAAATAGAAAGTTCAAGGATCTCTGTCTTGTCTCGTGCAAGTTTGTTGAAAATCAATAACGTACACTAATGGTAACTCGCGTGCATTTGATCAATGTCAGCCATTTCTCCCAAGCGTGCTGCTATAAGCGTTTCACAGTCTCTCCGTCACCTGCTCAGTTGATATGCATTCAGGACCGGCGTATTGTGAAACAACACCTTAAAGCACCTCGCCCGAGGACTGGCATTTATTTCTGTTCGAGATCCAGCGAAAGACGAACGCTATGGACCATCGACATAGAAACATGTATGAGCCTATGTTAGCGGGTTTTGAGGTCTGACAGATAGCAGCGACCACCTGCGGCTCCGGAACAGCGAGTCCAATGAAGATTTGTGTGAATTGTGTCGCTTTGAAGCTGTACCAGAGTGCAATTTTGACGAAGTATGAACATAAGCTATCACTAATTGCAGAACTAATATTCCACTGATACAAGGAAAATCGCCAGATACTAGGTTGAAGCGTAAGTTCCCGCCGTTTGATGAACAATGGAAAAATGACGCACTCAGATCGCTTTAAACCAATTCACATATTTATTATGTACTCCCCGTTGTCGTTCACGACCTACTCCCATCTTTCAAGAAGCTGATGGATTCCATTTTTCCAAAACTAATTGTTTTTTGGTTGAAAAAGGCGACCAACCCCTGTTCAAGGTTCTCTGAATCGTCGAAATGCCGGAAATGAAACAGGTGGTAATCTGTTGGAGGGTCAAGGTCTGGCGATAATATGGTGGGTGCGCAAGAACTCCCCATCCGAAAGCTGCAAATGCCGCTTTGGTGTTTCTCGCAGTGTGAGGCCTGGCGTTGTCGTGGAGAAGGATGACTTGGCCTCACCTGTCGAGTCCCTTCATCTGAATAGCCTCGTTGACACGATGCAACTGGGCTATGCAGAGGTCGCTGGTGACCGTCTGATTCCTCTCAAACAATTCCCAGTATATGGGACCTTCCCAGTCCCACCAAATGCACAACGTGACTTTTTTTGGGTGCAAATCTTGCTTAATTCGGGGCATAGCCGCATCCCCAGGAGGCACCAAGTCAACTCGTTGCTTCATACACCAAGTCAACTCGTTGCTTCATACACCAAGTCAACTCGTTGCTTCGCGTACAGACACACCACTTCTCGTCTCCAGTAACAATTCTGTACAGGAATCGGTTATGATCGTTGCGCGTAGCGCGCACTCGGGCAAGGTGTTGAGCAGAGATGATAAGCCTAATTTCCTTGTGATGCTCGTTCAGCTCATGAGGCAACCTTAACTCCAAGTTTCTTTGTGAATCCCATCGACTTAAGATGTCTACCGACAGTTGTCTAACCACAACCCATCGTTTCAGCCAGTTCACGCTGTGTTTGACGAGCGGTTTCCTTCAGTAGAGCCTTGAGTCGGTCTTCATCGAACTCAACAGGCCGACCACTACGCGGTGCATCCTCTGCTCCTGAGCAGTCCTTTTAGACACACTTGCTTCACCATACACCGCGCCGATATCTGTTGCTGTAGCGGAGGCGGTTAGACCACGGCGAAAGCCGTAGAAAAGCAGGTGTCGGAAATGCATTTGTTTATTGCCGGGAATCTCCATCTTTCGAGCCTGATCTCGAGTTGAAATCCAGTTCACAGCGAAAATCGAACTGCGTAGCCGTGTAGAGCGGGAAAAAAAGCTTCGAAACCAGTCGGGTTCAAAATCAGTGGGGCAGGGCGTTGGTGGGAATGGCAGCAAGTTCAAACAAACCGCGGAAATTTATGCCTCAACTTAATAGAAGTTGCTTTCAAATATCTGCCCAAAAGTTGCATAAACATTGATGTTGATCTATAAAACAATGGGGATTATTTTCGTTGTTTACTTATTTTTCAGCTACCGTTACTTCTCATTGTCGCGAAACCTACAACCTACCGTCATGCCCTTTTTGTAGATAGATCATTCGTTTTTTTCTGTTCAAAACCTAAGAACGTTCAACGATGCATGCGTTCAATTCCGTACAGCTCGGGGTCGTGTTCAGAGACCTTATCGGAGGTGGACGAGGAGGAGGTGGAGATACGTAGGTGCACTAACGGGGTTTGAATCCCCACCGTGGCACATTCGCAGTTAAAGAGGTTGTTCGTCTTATGAAGCCTTATGCCGAAAAGCAGTCGTACCGTGGACATTAAATGGTCGGCTGCGAGTCAGCCCGGAATATTTATAGCTAATTAACCTTCCCGTCTATGTTCAATACTGATGGTGATGGCATTTTCTGTTTCAGGGACCCGAAATGGCAACATTTATTCGTCGCCACTCGAAGTATCTCAATGAGAAGGCACTCTCCTACCGGATGGTTGCATACGATTTCTGCAAGGTAAGGACTAGAAGATTAGTCTATTTCTCGAAGAGGTTACGCTGAGTCTTGACTGTTTTTCGAGCTGACCCTCAGCTGTTCCCCTATCTGACAGACCTCAGCTCTTAACCTTTTAGGTATTACTATGAGGACCTGTCGGGGCAACCACCTTTGCTTATTCTCTTCCTTACTCGTACCTGGCAAGAATCTTCAGATAAAGAAAGATGATAAAGAACTCCAAAGGCTCTCCGCGTCTGACAGGATTTGAACCCAACACACACGTCCCTCCGGTCCACTAGACCATCCAGGGGACCGCTGAGTCTTGACCCGGTACCGCAAAGGTGCCCCAAGATGCTTTTTGCTATCCTCGCGTCTGATATTTCAAAGTCTAACCATTTTTTACCGTATTGACCTCTGGAGTTTCCCGAGAACGTCACTGATTGCAATGGCACAGCAGAAGGTCGAAATGGGTGTCCTCGGTCAGCCTCGCTTGTTCGCAATAGATGATTCTTCTACTTTTTCAAATCCAGCTTGAAACGGATTTGAACAGTAGAAGAAATTCCCCGAACGGAAGACAGAAGCAATGTTCTGCCGCTGACTCGAACCTATTATCATTACGTTAATTGCCTTAGAGGCTACTTTCCTTTCGTAAGAGCTCACGAAGGAAAATTTGAATTAAATTAGAAAATTTCGTCTAAGAGATTTTGTCCTTCGCACGTGTCATCGTTTTTCACCTCCGAATGACGATGTTCAACGTGCGTTGGTTTCCGTCTGTTTATCCGTTACAGCTATACGTGAGTACTGATAATGTTTCAGCACATTTTTAGCTTTTTCGAAAAACAGCCAAGTACGATCACGCAAAAGGGAGGGATTTGCACGGGGAATTCTGTCGGGGCTGATTGGTAGCTCTGCATCCTTTATCCTGAAGGGTTTTCTCAGAGCAAAATAGAATACGGTGATACCGGAGCATGGCTGATTGATTATCGAAAAAAACGCCTGCCCTGTTGATTACGTAGAGGAACGTGGATGCGATTCGACGATTTCTCGCCTTTCCCATAGTCAGTCCGATAATCAGATGCGTTTTCGAGAGGCGGGAATCGAACGAGCTTCAATCTTGATTACACTAATTAGAAACGGTCAGCTTTAGAAGACGAGGTTGTCATTCGTTGAACCATTCGTTCGCATTATTTTATCTATAGTATTTATTTGAGGTGTACTGCCGGAACTGCAACTTTTTTACAATGGCGAAGTTGTCGTAATGAAAAAATGTACATATAATTACAAGCTAGAAGATATCAGCCACGCATGCACCGTATATATATATATATATATATATATGTATATATATATATATATATATATATATATATATATATATATATATA
This sequence comes from Stratiolaelaps scimitus, assembly GCA_019614645.1. Classification (NCBI taxonomy): domain Eukaryota; kingdom Metazoa; phylum Arthropoda; class Arachnida; order Mesostigmata; family Laelapidae; genus Stratiolaelaps; species Stratiolaelaps scimitus. The sequence goes on along the minus strand of JABWDB010000041.1, from coordinate 1,766,991 downwards.
TATACATAGCCGTTGTATATGCAGATGTTTGCAGGTTGGAATACGGCTGTGTTTAATTGAGTGCAATTTCTGTGGTGGGTTTTTGGTTAATTTTTCGACACTTTGATGAGGATAGAATTTCTTTGGCTAGTGCTTATACCTGACGCTTAACAGCTTCCGGCCCGTGGGATTCCGGCAACTGCGGATACAACTGCATTAAACACTATACACGTCTATATACATATATACATATATATATATATATATATATATATATATATATATATATATTATAATATATTTCGCATTCATCTGGACCAATCTACTGCGCGTTGTTCGTTATAGTAACAAACGACTCGGAACTTCTCCTTCTGTTAACCTGTGGTCCCACTTCTGAGATATTTCATTATTTTTAGGCGAAACAAGAACAACAAGAACAAAAACAAACACGTGCATAATTCTGTGTTGAAATGTGTATTCGTTTCGTCAGGTGAAGCGCGGCAAAGAGCAGGGTACGATGAGAACGATACCCATGGACAAGCTCCTCAAAACGATTCCGCCTCTACAGGCGCAGCTCGATGCGCTCCTCGAGTTCGATGCTTCGCCCTCAGATCTATCGCACGGTGTTATCACAGCAGCCTTCATGCTTCTCTTCAAGGTGAGCGTAACACTCTCGCTATCAACGTGCCAGCTCATATATATATATATATTACCGGATACCGTCCGTCCGCTGAAGCATAGGCTCGCATAGCTTAATGTTGAAGCCGAACATCAGCCGAACATGTTGGTTTATTAAAGGAGCTGCAATTTTGCAGTGCTTAAGCTCTCTTATATGCCACGCAGCGGGGCTCGAACCTGCAGCTTCTGACTTCCTGATAGCTAGAGACTTAGCCATCTAAGCCACCGCGCTGACGGCGGCTATGTATATATATATATATATATATAAACGCAGCTGCAGTTCTTTGCAATGCCGAAGTTCTCTCGATATGTCACATAATTCGATACGAAAGGTTCTCTCTTTCTCTCTCGTTGTTGTTGTTGTTGGTACAACAAAATGTGTTCATATATATACACACACACAGAGGGCTCTCAATGCCATATGAAATCGAATTAGAATAATTTCAAGGACGTAGATAGAGACAAGATATAGATGAGTAACTCCGTGAGATGACTGCCGTTCGGCATCATTAGCCAACACGACGATGTGCGAAGATCGCTGCCCGCGCGAAAGAGAACGGGGGGGCGGAGAGAATTAAATATAATAATCATTTGTTTCTTGTTCGTGTCACTCGTTGTCAGGACCTGATTCGACTGTTCGCGTGCTACAACGACGCGATCATCAACATACTCGAGAAGTATTTCTCTCTTCAGAAGAAGCAGTGCCGGGAAGCTCTCGAATGTTACAAGAGGTTTCTTGTTCGCATGGACCGCGTCGCGGAGTTCCTTAAGGTGGCGGAGAATATCGGCATAGACAAGGGCGATATCCCGGATCTTACCAGGGTAAGCGGACGCCGGACTGAATGGACTGTGTTGCTGCTGCTGCTGCTGTTGTCGCTGCCTGTTTCGATTTGCCATTTTTTTCTCACGAGGCGCGGCGGGAGTGATTTGCTGAGAAGAGTTTTACTAAAAAAAAAGTTGAGATATTTTCATTGGCCGCCTTTTGTCTCCGCGTCTGTTGTTGATTGGTTTGTGCGGGCGGACGTTGAGAGTGCATTAATAACGAGCATTTATTATTATATATTCAGCTTGATTAACTGTTGATGCTTCGTCGAGTTGAGCTCGCCTCGATGCCAACTACAGCCTCCAGTCTACCATACCGCGAGATGCGGGGGGGGGGCGTGTTCATGTCAGTCAGTCGGCTAATTCAAGATCGACGTAATCACTTGCACGCACGCCATGAGTTTACTTAATAATTTAATTAATATTACTTACTAATTCATATCTGTGTCTTAATTTCATTCTTCAGCAGAGTCAAGCAAGTGCAAGTATCATTCACTTTTCACGTTCAGATTTTAATTCTAGTAAAGTTTCAAGTGCAAATGATTATGCGAATCGCGACTGGACTTATCGGGGTCTGCTCTGTTACGAGGTATCAGCGCGCCACATTTGGCTGGTTGCCTTCATTTCATCATTATTTGATGTTCATTAGAATATATTGCAATTACAATACGTCTATAAAAGAGAATCTTTCAAGAAGAACAGTTATTGTTTCAATGAGTGTTCTGTCTCGTATTCTAAGAATGACCCCCAATTAGTGGTTAGCCCTGTTTAATTGTGCTACGATCGTCACTATATATATATATATATATATATATATATATATATATTATATATATATGTGTGTGTGTAATGTATGACTCTTGAGCTCGCTCTTGTGTTCAAATCATTCATCCCCTCTCCAATGTCTCATAGTTTCGACAAAACATAGAATCGAAAGCAAGCACGTGTTAGTCCCACAGTGAAGAGATCCGTCCATGAAAATCGGCAATCTCCACGCGCACCAGGGGGAGGGGTCCACTAACACTGTAGTCATGTGCCAACTATCTAATTCATGCCTTGTTGCAATTCGTAGGCACCGTCGAGTCTATTAGACGCCTTGGAACAGCATTTGGCCACACTTGAAGGACGCAAATACGTCCCATCGACACCTCAGCCATCCAAGTACGTATAGTTAGTTCAATCTGGCCATTGCCGATCACCACTGCTCCCTCTCCTTGGTATCGTCAGCTCGACCTGATACCGCTAGAGACTGACGAGATGAATCATCATTTGATCATGCAGCTACAGATGAATGAGATATGGAGTGTTTCGCCGAAGTATATAGAAACGTTCGATCCATGTACAGTGTTACTAACTAATACCGGCCTGACACACTCGCATTGTAGCAGCGAGAACACTTATCGCATTCGACGTTATTTATATATATTATAGGTATCTGTACCTGTGATCTTATTCAAGATATATATATATATATATATATATATATAAAGTGTTGAATAAGATCTTTAAGAGTATTTGTATGTAATGTATCGTAATGCTTATACACACATATTCTTGTTTTAGGTATATACTATTATGTATTCATTATGTTCTTTTTTGTTCCGTATGCTCAGTTACTGCTAGTGATTAATAATAATAATAATAATATCAAATATAGACAATCCTCAATAAACATGCATCGTCGTGTAGTCCTGTTCGCGAAGCTGTGTGCGATCCCGTATCTGTGCAACGTATCACCGTGTAAATGATTCCCGTACAATGTCATCGTTGACAATTATTATTATTATTATCGACTACGTGCCCCATTGTATGCTGTTCCTCATTTAATTTTCTTTAATAAATAATCGACTCTTTTATTTATTTGTTCGTTTATTCTTTTTGCTGTCGTTATTGTTGTGTTCTCTTTCATTTTTGTGTTTCCCATTACCCCCTACCGTTGACAATTGTACACTGCTTGCCACAAACTGCTGCCATGCCCCATCATACTGTGTCAATACACAAAATTCGATCGCTGCCCGCCACAGCGGCTCCGCTAACGGATTTTCAAATGCTGTTTCTGTGCTGGCCTCGACGTCGACCTCCTTTGGTAATTCTGCTCGCTCCCACGATGAATCGGTTAGACAGGCGATTCTCGAGGAGGAGAAAGCCCTCAGCAAACTCAAGGTAAGGTGAAACAATCACTCGGTCGCTAAGAATATTAATGGTAATTATTATTATTATCAATTTTGCACTCAGCCCAGTTCCTCTCGCCTTGTCGCCGCCAATTCCCGCCTCTCGCTCTGACATTCGCCCGCTCCGGTGATGCGCAAGTATTACGATATACGGGTTGTAATTAGACAAAGATGTACTCAATCTTTTTGGTCTCACCGAAACTCGGCGTAATTCGAAGTGGCTGTTCCAGGCTGGTTGTAGCATTTTAAAGCTAGGCGCGATCGTGAGACGATCGTGGATTACAAATGAATAAAAGAAAGTGTGCAAAACCCATAAAAAAATAGATAGACAAAAAATAGCACCAATAACAAAGTATGCGTTAAATACCAACATTTCGCTGTATATATATATATATATATAATGATATGCTAGCAACGTCTGCAATACGCACATATTTGTTGCTGTTCTCACTGGTAACATACTGTTCGAAATTTAGTTATTACTGCAGTTTTCACCATAAGCGAGCAAGCTTGAGTCCATCAGTGTATCAGGGCAGCCTCATAAATATATATATATTATATATATATGTATATATATATATATATATATATATATATATATATATATATATATATATATATATATGATGGATTGAAGCTGTGTGTGCTTTCGTGCAGGGAACAGTTATATTTGCATTTAAAGCCTGTATAGATATAATCCACAAATCCATAACAACACAGTAACAACACTCGACTCGCACATAGCTATATACGGAGACGTGTAACAATATGGTGTGGTAGAGGACCTCATTCGGAGGAAGAGGAGGAGGTGGAACTGACGACGATTATGGTGATAATTGGGTGATATAATGATGATGTTATTGTTGTTGTTGCTGCTGCTGCTGATATTTGCCTTAGGATTGAATTAACCTCACGTTAACGATTGATGTGGATTGATTGAATTAAACGCTTCTGGTTGAAGGCATGCGTTACTGTCCCGGTTGACGTGTGTGCTGTGTAGCTTCCGGTTTTATCGTAGGGAACTTATACAAGGAATACATTATTACAGTGGACAGCTAGCACTAGCGTCCCAGCAGGGCGTCCCGAATCACAGGTTCATCTCGTAGCATACTTTCTCGTTGGGGGTCTTGATTTTCCCGTTGAAATTTTTCTTACCAATTGCCATACGGATAATAGGCTATAATGGTCATATACAAATGTGTATGGGGAAGAAGAGCAGGGAAGCCGGACAACAAACATACTGAGATGACATTTAGTAAAGTCCTGTGTGACTTAGGTAGTTATAGACATCTGATAATGAAATTATTGTATAGTTGAAATAACCTTCAACGACTCGTTGTATGATACAACGCTGTGCTGTCGTACGAGATATACGGGGGCAACTATACCATAATAATAATAATAATCATAATAATAATAACCTCCATAATCACCGACTAATGTGTGCTAATTTCTTGTCTCTTTGCACCGAATCCTCCAGGAACAGGAGGTAAGGGCTTCCATTCAGGAGCAATTCACTGATCTGCAAGAGAGAATATTCTCTCTCACGGATCCAATGGTTTCAAGAATATATATATATATATATGTACATGTATACACTGATTGCTGTTGTGTTCTTTTTGCACCGTGGCATCCTGGTACCATGCAGGGAAATGTGAAAAATGTTAATTTTTCAATTTTGATTTCTAAATTGCACCTTGACAACGCACCGACTCTCTCCTATCATCCTATCTTCGTATTCACCCAACAAATAGATAATTACTTGCATCTATCTATTATGATTGTGGTTAAATACCTGTTTATATATATATATATATATATATATATATATATATATATATATATATATATATATATATATATATACATACGTGTATATATATATATTGGAATGCAGAAGAATGCGAATACGTTTGTCATGTTTAATTATATTAATGACGACTAATTTTCCCACTTGTCACTGTTCTTGTTGTTTATAAATGTTTTCATTAATTGCGCACATCGCTGTTGCTTGCTCGACTGGGCCGATGTTTATTTGCTGATATCAAACGATGACTGATGGAAATCACATCTCATCGCCACCTGCTGATCAACCAATCAATCAATTGATTGATTGATTGGTGATCTTGGCTACCCTTTGGTTTGCTACTGGTTGCGGTCATTTTGCTGCTGGCATCTGTGCGTACAGCCGCCCCCGTTGGCGTCTAACTCGCTGCTACACAAGAGGTCACAGGTTCAGCAGGCCAATCTGCGACTCTTTGAACTGCATCCTCATATTGCGGAAGGTGGTGATGGAAGCGGTATAGCTGAGTACGGCGATGACGAATTGAACGCGAATCAAAAGACAGCCGCGCAAAATTGGTTCACGCCATTCGACGCTGTGCCAGCTATTGTAAGGCATACATCTTTGCGTTTTTACGAGTCCTCGCTTCGTTTTTTTTACTAATTGCTAATTCGATCGCACCCTATTGTATATATATATATATATATATATATATATATATGCATTGCTTTTGCAATTAACATCCGATAATCGCTTTGCTAATATTTCCTCTGTGAACTAAGCCTGATCTCATGGGATGCTGTTGTGTAGAAAGCTTTCACTCTTGAATAATCTAAACATATGAGCGTTAGCATACCATTATATATATATGTATATATATATATTTGTTGCATAATCGTCAACTTCAGATTACATTGTACATCTCTGCCAATTGCTTAGGCAACTCGAGAGGGAGAGAGATCGAACAGATACATTTTTATTAGAACAGGGATCACGGAAGATAGGTATAATTCAGAAGGTTCACAGGCATTGGGTTGATGCACGAGTCTCTAGCGAAAATCTAGCACCCTTAAGATATTTTTCAAAAAAGCGTCGAATTCGATTATCAACTAAATATGTTTCATTGCGTTCGATGACTTTCTGCCATCACCATCATCTTTCTACGAGGGTCCTTATCCCTCTTTCGTAGAAGTCCCTGAAATTCCTATGGCCAAAGAAATGATCCGAGATGTTTTTTAGGTACATCGAGCAAAATTGAACATTTGATTATTCCAACTGTTCTGTAGCGGTCGAAACGCCCCGTGATAATGATTCTGAAGGTCCGAGGTCCGCGACAGTCGGCCTCAAAATATGCCGCCCTGCTCATTTTTGCCAGATCGACAAGGAGACGTAATGTCGTCGGTCGAACGATGTTCTGATGGACCACAATACGCCTTGCTCGAAATATAATAGACAATTTTGTACATGGCACGGATCTCGAGGAGCATACGACTCGTTAAAAGTGTTCGCTTTCATTTGAGCTATATAATGTTGACACACTTGATATGCTTGACATACCCGTGAACGTAAAGACCACTGAGAGGCGCCGCGATGTACTCCTGCATCAGCCAAATGCATTGACACACCTTGACACAAAGTGACTTACGTTGACGTTCGACAGGTAGACATATGTAGTATGATAGAGAGCTCTTTGAGCCGGGCTAAACGACGAAGTCGCCTCGCAACGTACATTTGTGCGTGGACTCGTATATATATATATATATATATTCGTCAAAATGTAATTCTTTACATCGACAGATTTAGTCAGGGAAATAAACACCTGCAACAATGGGCTACTGTTGTAAGCACACTGCTATACGCTTACGACGTGATTTCGATCTTATTTAACGCGCTCCTCGCTTCTGTAAACACCGAAACGATTGCGGGCGGAAGATAGCACGATAGCCGAATTGTGGCCAGATCACCCGGCATTTTTACAATCGAAGTTCACAAGTTCATCAGGCTCTCCCTCCCAACCCCCCACTTGTAGGGATGTCCCTGCTCGAGTGTGAAGCATCACATTAACATGGGCTGCGATCAAGTCGCGCTCACTGTGTTCAATCGTGTCGTGTGTACATCATATCAGTGCGCTATTCCCCTTCAAACTTTATCGTTTGATCGTTACTCGATTTGATTATTCGACAGAGTGAATGAATAAGCAGTGCCTGTTCGTTGTCGCTGTCTGCGCCAATGTATTTCACGGTTCTCATATGGTTAGATTGAATTCGGCATCGTTAGACGTCAGAATATATTGTTGTCCAATACAAACCGATAGCCTCTCGCCCGTGAAGAACGCAAACACGTACGTCGCCTCAGAATGCCTACGCCTATATGTAACCTCTTATGCTAAATGAGCGCCCGTATTGTCATTAGTATGATTGATTATAATTAGTGTTTCGGCTACCGTGCCCTCTCGAAAGTAATGTCTGATGCTGGCAGCAGCAGCTCGGTGCGCTTCTTGTCAATGTCGCTCCTGCGGTCGAGCGAATGCACTGGATAACGACGGACGCCCGGTTCGTCAATCAGTGCATCGCCCCCGTCCGCCCTCTGCCCGTTCGTCGTTCTCCGAGTTCTTGCTCTGTTTCTCGAGACCGTTCCCACCCTGTTGCAGCTTGTACGTCTGATATGGAAACGAGCACATATATATATATATATATATATATATATATATATATATATGTATATTATATATATATATATATATATATATATATGTATATACTTGTGTCTGTCGTCGCTTGCCAGCCACTGTAGCTGCTGCGGCTGTCCGGTTCGTTCGTTTGTTTGTCTGTCTGTCTGTGTCCGTTTCTTTGTTTGTGAGAGACGTCAATACACCTCGCGATGTCTAACGAGAGTGGGGTTTGATTCGTGTGTCGATTTCTGCCAATGATGATGGCCGCTTCGTGTAGCAAAAACATTTGGCTGGAGGTGGTAGTTCGGCAGCCACTTCGGAGGCGTCGAACCCGTTCCTGGCTGGCGAGCCCGCCAAGAAGGCCGACGATATTATGGACCTGTTTTCGGCGCCGCCCGTAGCGGGCCAACAACAACCGCCGCCCGTGCCGCCGGCGCCAATCAAGGTACGAGACAAGATACGAAGTGGGACAACACGCGTTTTTTTTTTATTACTAAAATTGACTAAAAGATGATTAGTTTCATCTATATGATATCATTTCCATTCTACAGAGATGTGTTGCGCACAACTAAGCGTGAGACATCGGATGTCCCCAATACGACCTGAACACCCATTGACAATCGATTCGCTCTCTCTTCGAATCGCCTCTTAGCTGACTATTGATTGAAGCAAATTAGAAAAAAAATGGGATGGAGACAAGCTCAGGAGCCAGCACGAAAGATGATGAGATGCAAGCTGTGCAAGCTGCTTTGCGTAACCTCGTATGCTTCCATTTTATTGCCGATTGGGTGGGCACCTTTCGCAAAGGCGCCTTGCTGTTAATAAACGCGTTCCTCAATTTCGTCTCATCTACCCCTTCTCTACCTAGGCGTCTGACGACCTATTGAACCTGAACCCGTTTGCTGACCCAGGACTATTCTCGGTGCCGGCTGGGATAGCTACGGGAGCCCCTCCGGTTGCGCAGGTGGCAAGCGATCTCTTCGGAGCACCAGCGCCTGCACAGGCGCCTGCGCCAATTTGTAATTAAATTATATTTATTAAATTAATTCGAAAAAGTGTCACTCAAAAAAACATCATTTCCATTTTGTTGTACTTATCGACAAACGCGCTCGTTCTCGATAAGATTAATGCTCGTCGGCAATTAGCAACATATTATCGCAATCATTAAATACGGGAAGAAGAGTGCTATGCTGGGGTTCAACAATTCTCATTAGTTTGCTTCCTTTTTCTTGCAAAAACCTCCTTTTTTTTCCTCTCTCTACGTCGTTATTAATTAACTATTCCTCATCATTCACATCGTGTTATGTTGATCTGCATTGTAATTTATTTAATAGTAAAAAGAAACAATCTTCTTGATCTTCTTCAAAATGTATATTTCCTCCCCACAGGTGCGGTTGTGTCTCGCTATGCGTCTTCAAATAATTTGAAATACAGTCAGTATATTGGTTTTTGCTTGTTTGCTAATTTCCGCCCCAAAGTTCCGCGGTTACGGTAGCCCACCCTTTATCTGCTATGCTTGCCGCGTCTATTATACAGAGAGAAAGAGTGAAATTTTTTGCCTAATGTTTATAGTAGCGCCAGCGGCAGCAGCAGCAGCACCACCACCACCACCATGAATAATTATAATAATAATAATATCGGCCATTGTTATTGTGCACTTACGACGTCCTCTAATTGCACTTAGTTCAAGCTTCATTATCACAAGATTTTGTTTATTTATCAGCCGTCCGGGGGGTGGTGGCGGTTGGATGCTGGCGGTGTGGCCTCTGGCTGTCGGAAATAGGCCGGAAGCCGCAGGTTCTGTCGGCTTGAGTTGTCTTGCGACGACAACTGGCGATGCCATATCGAGTGAACCTAAGAACCTCTTTATCTCCTCGTGATCTTCTATAATTTGACTAGTTTTGAGCACTCATTCGCAGTTGATGATGTTCGTATATGAGTCTGACCCAAAGGTATATATACAATCTGCACTGATCCATTTACGCTAGCCCCAACCTTGTACTGATACCACTTGTAGCATAACGTTAGATAATAGCAATAATAATAATAATCATCATAACAACTAATTTGTCTAATTAATTGTGTTTCGCTAGAATTCGTATGACAAAAAGTCATATATAGAGCTATTGTCTGACGGCACGTAATCGAACGAATCATTCAAAGTCTAAAGGTCAAGTAAGCTGTCCTTATCAATTTGATTATACAAAACTATTAACTAAGTGTCCACGTCCATATATATATATATATATATAAAATCTACGAACGGGACGACAAATGTGTTTCGAGATTTTCCTTTACAACGGTTATGCTTGATGGACTGAGAGGTTTTCTTTGTCGATACTGACCTTAACAATGCGATCTTTCTACTGTGTCCCATGACAACCTGTATTGTCTGTGTGCTCGATCTTGTCTAATTCTGCAGCTACCGATTCGATCATCACCGGTGACCTTGACTCGACTCTGGCAAATTTAGCCTCAAATCTCGATATCAGCCCAGCGCACAGGTATGTATGTGGCCGAACGAGCTTCTATACCACACGGTTGAACACTACGATCCGTGATAGCATGAATTCGTTGTTGCACAAAAACCAAACGACTTTGGCTAGCGATCTATGAAGTGAATAAATGCGCATGTTGTTCCAGGGATGAGAAGAGGTTTTTCACAGATAAGGTATATATATATATATATATATATATACTACATGCTAATTAGTCGCATTAGGTGGGGTGCGGTCTCCATAGGTGATGGCGAACAGACACCCCTTAATGGGATCACCTTGTGTCGCCGTAAGGGCAGCGGCCGCGACACTCAACGTAAAGTCTCGTAACCGCATAGACCCCTTGCAGCTTGCTTCCATTTTCGTTGAGGAGTTGTTCGAGAAAAAAAAAAAAACGCGGCAACGAAGCGCCAATGATGTCGGTAGGAGCCGCATCGCGCTTGTCCACTTTCCGAACGGCTCCATTCGATGACGACGGCGACGACGACTTTTGTATTCGACCGAGATCTGCTAGTTTGAAGATGAGCTATTCCATCCCTTAATGGCGACCGGGCACCTCTTGGACGATTGGCCATCGACTGCACATCCATAATGCAGGCAACAAGTTTCATACGACTTTATTTGTTGTTGTCTTTTTTTCCCTCTCCATATCGCGAAACGATAACGTCTAAGTAGATAGCCTGCCACGATTGAAATCCCGAGTTCCGCGCACGAGTCTTCGGCTACATCCACCTGCCAACTGTACATTTTCCGCTCTGCATCGCTCGGGCCAGACAGGCAACATCAGTCAGACGATTTTCGTTACGCTGCGCCAACAGAGCTCCATTGGATTTGACTGTTTTTTCCATCGATACGAATTGCCTTGTCGTCTCGGATCATTTGATCGATCGTTAATTCGATTCCCCCGTCGATTTCGTTGTCGTCCATTCCATTAACATGCATCATCTTCACCCCCACCCTCCGATTAATTACGTTTTGCCTTAGTTCATGATTTCTTTCTTTCTCTCTCTCTCTCTTTCCCTTTCTCTTTCTCGGAGTATTGTTACCATTTTTATTGTGTCTCTTTTTCCCTTAGTTCGATGATTTGCTGAGCTGTGTTTTTATTTTGTCACCACCTTGTTTGCAGGCTAAGCAAAGCACCCACTGTCGTTCTCTTTTTGTTCTTGTATTCTTTACAGATACCGCACTCCGTAAGTGTAGATTCGAAACCCTTCGAATCTCTTCCTAGCTCGATCTGCACCATCATCACAATTATATATAACAATAATAAGTATTTCCGTTGAGTTGTCGTTATGCGTTTTCCATTAACTCTGTCTGCTAGCGATCGACTATTCACGAGTCGACGCTGGGACGCACCTATGCACACCTTTATCATTGTCTCTTCGAGCTCGTATCGTCGGCTTGCGTCGATGTGAATTGGCGAAAGCGTGCGCACATACACACACATATATATATATATGTATATATATATATATATATATATATCCCACGTTGCGCGCGTCAATTTCTTGTGACCTATACACACTATCCTAGCGAGGTTTAGTGTGAGCTTTCGTATGGGGGAGGCGAAGAGCGTCGTTGGCCGTTGTAGTAGCTGGCGCGTCATGCCCTCGACAGAGCCCTCTGTAAGTTGGAAACTTTGCGAGACATTTGCCCACAGCAAACGGCGTTCAAGTGATAGTCAGACAATCCGGATTAAATTGTTGTTTTTGACGGACATTTTCTCCTAAAGTGGTCTTGTACTGCTAAAAGGGGAGCATAGGGAACAGAAGTCATTTTGACTTGATTTTCAATAAGCTCTTTACCATTCACGACCTTTATCTACTTATTATGGTGCATTCAGTGAACGCCTTTCTCGTCGCGCTCCCACCGAACTGGCATCAAGCTCTCGTCACGTGATCGTGCATTGACTGGCGCGAAGTTCCCCGCACTCACCCTACGTTGCCCCTAGACATCGTTGGCTTATGCCGTCGCCACTATTTCGAAGATGATTTTGTCAACATTATTAGCTTGTTAAACCACTCGAACGACAGAGCCTCCACTCGACAGAGGCATCTCGACAAATCTAATCTCGTGTACCACCCATGTACCAAGGTTTAGGCAGAATCGAGAAAATCGAAACGCCTACAGACGTCACCCGCAGACGATAGGGTAGCCTAATGCAGGTGGCTATTGAGGGTCAGCTGAATGTCAGCGTGTGTTTCATGTTCCTTCCTCCTCATCATGCGGCTTTGTTCCGTTTCAGAAGCAAGCAACAAGCGACAACACTGTCACAGATGTCGTCTGCCAAGCAGATGACAGCCGGAGCCGGCGCGGGCTGGAGTCCCGACTTCTCGACATCGCCAGCTGGCCAGACGGCCACCGCCCCCGGTGCAGCGGCTACGAACCCCGGCGACATGATTTTCTCAGATCTCTTCTCGACCACGACACCAGCCCCTGCAGCAGCAGCAGCCCCTGTGAGCGGAGCCACGAATGAGTAGACAGCTCAGATATATATATATATATATATCGATATAACAGACGAAACAGGTTTTGAAAGGGCCTGACTGCGCCCTCTGGGGACAACAACGTTCCCACATCGTTGGATGCAGACAGACAGGCAAACAGGGCGAACGCACAGCATATTACACCTATGATAAACAGTAATAATATATGGAACATGGCAAAAAGCAAGTCAAAATAACAAACCAAATGAAGTCTTTCCTCACATAACCTCCACAGCAGTAGCAATACGACCTATCCGCAAACAGCCGCTAAAATCCAACGCAGACAGCTGACAACAACAACAATAATAATTACTTACCTTAATAATCACCCGTCTAATATTATGTCTCAACCAGCTGACATGTGCACGTGCACGAAATAGTGGAATAACGACTATAATCACAATATCGACGACACGCAATACAACTTACCCCCCGCAGGTCACCGCATGGCGATCGGTTGTCTCTAGACTCGTGCATACAACTTCAACTCAGCAAGTGACCTCCCCCCTTTTACAATTTCATTCGAGAGAACAAGAAAAAAAAACGCCGATCTATTCGATTTGCAAACGGGCAATTTCGAACGTACGTCACTCCCGCCTGTGATCAGCTGCTGAACGTTCAATCGCCGTGTATATTAATGTGGCCAATGGTGTTAATATCGCGTTTGCTTGCTATTTTTTTGATTGAAGAAAAACCATTGTACATTTCCATTCGCAGTTGTGAGTAATAATAGTGTGTCACTGTTACTGTGGACGACTCGATAGTTGTTTCTTGAGTCAGCTGACTGTACCTACTCGTGACCGAGAACTCGTTGTGATCAAATGATTAACTTCGTTTGTTCGGAATTACATCAAATTTTGCTCCGATTAACGATTTGCCCCCGGGGCAGATTAGTTCTTCCATTAGCAAATCACCGTCTCGGTCCCCTTTGCCACCGTCTTCAAATGCTGTGAGGTATCATAAATCATCATACAGACGACTCTTTAGTACAAATCATTTTTGCCGTCTCCCTCAACGAAACAAAGCGCACACGACCCGAACAAATGGGGTCATACTCCACTTTCCAATAGCTGAGTCAGCTGGCGTTATGACACGTTTACAGCGCACTGATCATTTGCACGGTTCGTCATTGCACGGTGTTGATAGGTGATCGCTTGCATTGTACGTTTTTATGCTTATGTTTAGACGAGTTTTCTAAGAGTCATATATCACATTGGTGTAGCAGAACTTTGTTTGTGAAGTATTCATTCCATGTCGTCTGCTAAGCAGACGACAGCCTGATTTTTATAGATTTATTTGATATATACTCGGCTGTCATCTGCTTAGCAGGCGACATATATATATATATATATAGGTGATACACTATATGCGTATGTATCTATATATATGACATTTCATTTTGTAATTGACCGATAAAAATCAAGCAGATCAAACGAATAATCATTAATTTGAGTGACTATCATTATTATTATAATTATCGTTATCGATTATAAAATGCCTCGTTATCGTTGCCGTTATTTTGGACATTTTCTGACGATTGAACCCCATTTTTTCCTCTACCCCGACCCCCTTCCCCACAATCTCATTTCCTGCCTGTTTCTGCTGCTGCTGTTCGCGTTTTATTTTCTGTTTTTGTTTATTGTTTCTGCTTCTTCCCTATGCCTTCTCTCCGACCCGAACCTTGAATCTGCCTGAACGTCGGCACCCGATCTTCCCATCAATCCGCGCTGCCCGCACTCGCATTCCCGGTCATCTTCTCTATCATCTCCTGGCCGGGGATCTCCCGAACCCCTCCAACGCCCCCGTCATCGTATGGTCGCCCTCACAGCTCAAGCACCCTGCTGGCTTCGATCCCTTCGGCCATCTGTAAGCCGACCTGACGACCGGACGCCTCGGTTAGTGCGTGGCACGCATCTGTCAATAAGAATAACATCACGTGTCGAGAGCTGACCACCCTGATTCAGAAGGTGATTGAGTCTAGTGATTGAGGTGCCACCGTGCCAGGCCCCAGCGTCGACGCCGACCCTACGAAGTCGCCTGCGTTCAATACGTCGAATAACGGTTCGGAATGAAAGTCGCTCCGCGAAATGGACACGGCCGGACCCAGACTGAAGCCGGAATGACTAGTCGGGCCTGTTTCATCCGCTAACGACGGAGGTGCCACGGGCGATACGAAGCCACCGACCGAGCCACCGTGGGAAGCTGAACTTTTCATTTTAATTTATTTAGTTAACATAGATTATATAGAAATATGTTCAGAGAAGGGCGACAGAGAGAGAGAAAGAGAGAGAGAGAGTGGGGCGAAACAATAATAGTACAGTATGTGAACTATGCTAATCAATTCGTTTCAAATAAATGAGCGTCTGGGCATGACGACGCAGACAAGACGAATTCGACGAACAGTGTCGCGAGTTGATACCGATCTCCTTGGTGCAGGATAGCTGAGTTGCTGAGGAGTGTCGCAGTGTCCACAGTGCCGTGTAAGGCGAATGGTCGGCCCCAGCAGTTCGAACAGACAACGAAACAGAGAGAGACACACAGATTGTTGACGGGGACCTCGCACCCGTTGTCCGTCATCACCTCCGTGAACTAAGACGCTCAGGCTGATAGTGGCATCCTGTTTAGGCATCCTATACGTCTGCCATAGAATACAAACAGTTATTGGATGCTTCCATGTGAACCATTTCTGCGTTTCTGATTGCATATATGTGCACCAACTACTCATGTGTGTTTCCCACCTATACGAACTAATGAACACTGATTGATTCATTGATTGATTAATTAGTATAGAAGGGAAGGATTGTCACTGAACGGATTTGTCACGAACTTGCTTAGCGACGGAGAAGTAATTAAAGCGATGCCCGATCGATTCGATCTGGCCAGAGGGCTTCTGCGCTCAGTATGTCCAGTGCAGACAGTCGATTCACTGACCCTGGCCATCTATGTGACGAGTGTGCGCGTTGCCCACCGAATTATAATTAGCAACTCATTAGCAAATAGCGTTAAATCAAGTTCTTCCCCCTCGCCATCTTAAACAGTTGAATATAGGCTGGGTTCGCTATTTTTGCCACCATTGAAATTCTCCATCGTCCCTCCAACAAAATGCGTTCATAATCTCGCTCATGTTCGAGAGAGTGGTGGCGGGTTTCTCAGCGGATTGCGATTAACGAGGACGTACACCTCAGTTGTCGTCATCTGCTGTGTGCAATTGAAGTGCAAGAACGAAATCACCAGTATTGTGGTTTTGATTATGTGTTAAGGGGAAGAATAGGGCACGGTGATTACGATGCTGGCAATTAATTATAGGCGTACTCTTCGTTCTGTATACTCGTTACTATAATAATAATAATAATTATTATTATTATTATTATTATTATTATTATTATTATTATTACTAATATGTTTAGAATTAATAAATAATCCTAGTACATGAAATTATTACCATAAGGCTCAGCCTTGTTGAGTAATTGAAAGCATTATCCTCATATTTATTGTATTATGCCACTACTACTGAAGACCGCTGTCCCAGATATATATATATATACAATTAGTAAGTCGTATAATTATAAATGTTGTTAAAGGAAACCATATCAAATCTGTGAGATATTGGCTTTACCGCTGTTTAATTGTTCGGCCGGCTACAAACCGCCTGCGAACTCGCCGCTCGAGAGAGCCCCTGCCTGTTCTTCTCTATGAGTAAATAGATACATCAGAACCGGTAGAAAAAGCAACAAATAACTAAAATCATCTTCATTTGCCGTAAAGTGGTCATAAATGGTGTATTACTATATTGATTAATACACAAACAAGCCACTAATCGGTGGTGCAAATTTTACCACGTTGGGTACGTTATTTTTAGTAGGATTGTTTATTTCATTTCATGCGAGAGAGAGAAAGAGAGAGAGCAGGCCTATGCGTGTGTACGTGAAAACTGTATATGAGCCAAGAATAGCTACACAAAAGCTTCAGGTCTCCCACTCGATTTCATGCGTGGAGTGCAAAAGCTTCAATGATGAGTCCTCCCAAAAAAGGCCCAGCTGCCATATTGAACTCCTGGCTTCTCTGATTGATCCCCTGACGCGCTATCGTGATAGGGCGATTTTTCAGGGTGACCTGTACACGAAGTGTGCGTGTATGACTGAAATAACCGTTTCGACCAGTATCGCCAACCGCTTATGTCTGTGCTTCTGGGCGCCATGTAGCCCCGAGCGAGCCAGTAAGCTGGGCCCAGCTCAGCTGGGTACAACATTTATATGGTCATTCGATCAATTGGCAACGGAGCTAATTGCTTTCGTGGTGAGGCAACATCAATGATGAAGATAACGAGAGGTGCGTGTGTGTGTGTGTGTTTGCATTGTATTTCGTGTGGCATTTGTATCGACTTCGTCTCATCCGCCTTGTGATGTCCATAGTTCGATTGAAGCTTCACGCAGCTTCTGTGATGAAATGCAATAAGGACAAAGATCACGATGCGACCTATAATGAGCCTGCTGCTCAGCCGAATGTCTGCCAATTTGATTTGGCCGTGCCGTGATATGGCCCTCGTGACTCTCTACGACAAGACAGCCCGAATCGAATGTGGCGATGATGATTGTCCAATCTGCTTCCGAACCAGGGAATAGCACAACCAGTGACAGCAGCTCGATAGTTGGGTGTGTGTGAGCGTGTATCTGCGAACGAGAGAACGTGTGTCTGTGCGTACGCGTGGTGAGGATATTAGGCTAGTGAAACACTGATGAAACACAACGAGAGATGGCGAACTTTCGATGGTGATAATGAAGCGTTTCATAATTAATTGTTGTTCGTTAGTCTGCCTGTCCGTCAACAGGGACACGAAGCGAACTGGCATTCGAAACCGTCGATGAATATGAATCAATTTAAATAGAGATAGAGAGAGAGAGCGAGAGGAATACAAAGACATGTGCAATCTGTAGCCGTTGTTGATCTGTCATGTGTACACATGTGAATGAATGGAATCAAAATCGATATACGGCAAATTTCTGCACAACGATTGTAAACCCCGATACGAAGCCCGTATCACTAGCGAGTATTATTGGATTGACGCAGGAGCGATGTCCAGTCGACCTGGCAATTACCCCTTGGGGTACGTATCAGAGAAATCGACTCATATCACAGGCGGAAGTGACTGAGTTGTCGAGGACAGGAAGAACAAAAGACAGGCAGCAGCAGCAGCAGAGACCGAATCAGTTTGACGTTTCGTCGCAGTGGAGCGGTCACGATGTTAGGTTTTTTTTCCAGTATCGCCCTTTGCGTTTGCCTGAGTGATGATAATGATGACGACAGATGAATTGATGGGATGGAGACGATGACTACTCGTTTGATGTATTTCAGCGTAATTCATTTTGAGAGAGCTCTATCAATGAAGTTGTTGGCACTGTTTCGCCCGTGGGTGGGTGAGAGAACTATGAGTGAATATTGCTATAACATATACGACCGCCAAGGAAGGATGGTCGCCATCCGCGGTATTTTGCGGATAAATGATAATGACGATGATGCGAATACAATTATTATTATTATTAGTAATTTAAGAGAAAAATAATGATATGTTATATATATATATATATATATATATATATATATATATATATATATATATATATATATATATATATATATATATATATATGGGTGTAGGCGCAGGAGGTTCCGTGGCGTTTTGACCAGACGGGATTCGTTGGCCCTCTGGGAGACTTCCTGTATTTTCAGTAATTGAAACACAAATGGTCGATTAACAACAACAACAACAACGTCGAGATCAATAAAGGCATCATGTGATTACAGTGTTTATGTTCTGTTGAGTGTTCCTTTGTTTGTCAATTGGGTAGGTTGTTTTTCTATAAATTTCGTTGTTCGTTAGGTTGGGTTAGGTTGGTGCTATTCGTTGTTGTCGCCAATTCGTTATCTTCTTCGTTATAATTTGATGCGGTAACGCAAGGTCGTGGCTGTTAGCATCGTGTGTTTGTTGCAGAAAAATCATTTTGTCCTTGTTCAATTGTTCTGATTTAGATTTGTTATTTCACTGCGGCTCAGTTCAAATTGTTTCGCATATCGTCGATTTGCCCGTCCACGTTTATATTAGATCGCACAGTATGGAAATGAAACCAACGTACGTGATGATTATTGAATTTTGACAGTGCCACTTGCCCAGGTCGTGCCGCTCACAACCTGTCTCGTGTATTGCAATGTCCACATGTTCGCTTGAAGAAGGCGCCCTTGATATGATTCCGCCACAATCCGGCAAAATAGTCACCATAACTAACTGGCACAGGGATGAGTGATTTAGCCTTGTGTGTGTACGCACCCTTGCAGCAACCGGCCCGCTGTTTGCCATGTTTACCTAGCATGGCTGTGATGTGGATTACCCCTGGAAAGCCTCTCGATAATACACGGTCCTCTTCCATAGAGGGAAAATCCCCCCCGCCCCCCCCTGCCACCCGTGTCCACAGAGCCTGCGCGTGCTTATTTCCCAGCTGTAGTATAGTCTACTTTGGACAGACGTCATTAGCGAACGAATTCAATCTAGCTAATTCGAAATTAACAAAGCCCGTTTCATTTCAGTCAACATATTTAGATATGCTCATGTTCCCGGTTATGCGGCCCTGATAGCGACGACGATACCGAACCTCCCCTCACACTACAGAACACGATTTATGAGACAATCGGTCAGGTTACCTTCTTCAGCAGACCCTTAAATATATACACCTTCCATATATATATATAATACATACATATATATATATATATATATAACCTTCTCTAATCCGTGCATACACACGTTAACAACGGAGTACATAGACACACATGTGGTCTACGGTCCTTCCGGTGGGGTCCACGACTGAACAAGATGTTGTCACCGTGAAGTCCCCAGAGGTCAGCTAATGATTGCTGAAGTCGAATCTATTTTTATCACGCGTACACGTCTTTTTTGTTAGCACACACCACGTCGGTATTGCTAAATACCGTCATGTAATGGATACACTAAGGATTTCGATTACAGTGAATGCAGTCGTTTCCACAGCCTATTTCTCTGCTCATACGGAATGTTTGGGCTTGATTGATCGATCGATCGATCGAGCACCCTTCGAACACGAGTCAACCATACATGTTCTATGCCCATTGGAAGAAGATGACAATAGCTTGGACGGCTCCCAAGCAAGTCGTGCTTCACCACGACTCTCGGTGTCGTTGATCGAAGAATCCTCACAAAGTTCACATTTCATAGATAAGAAAAAATGACACGATTACATAACTATCGGGAGAATGTTACACCACGCCACTCTCTCAACACGATGAAGTACACGCTGCCGACTATGACATTGGCAACAGCTCCAACCTGTTTTGTCTGTCTGTTGACAATAATAATAATAATAATAAAAAAAACAATAACACTAATACGAATAATAAACATCGGACGTATGTTGGCCGGGGCCGATAATTGCTGCCTGCAGAGTAGGTGGCATGTTGCTGTGCGCGAATGATGAGAACCACGCAATGAAGACGTACTTTGACAAAAATAAAACTCAACCAACCGTTTGCGAGATCTGAGAGATTTCGCTGACATGCGCGTAATCCTGTCAACGCTTGTATCAACGTGGCCTTCAGCAAGGACATCAGGGTCAAGAAGTTCATTTGTGAGAGTCGTTCAATTGTTAACACACACAATTACTATCGTTCATTATAAAATGTAATAATAATAATAATAATTATTATTATTATTATTATTATTATCATTAATAATTACTAATAAATCGCCTTGCACCGGAGCGTAGCCGTGGATGGGCGTACGTGTGTCTGTATAGAAGACGGCAGAGAAGTCGGAAGACATCCGGGAGGCTCGATCAGTTTTGCTTGACACACACAGGGAATCTGGAGAGCAATTACTTCGTGATTGTTTCGCCGGATAATCCTCGTTATTCATCTTCTTCTCATTGTGATTATTATTATTATTATTATTATTGTAAACTTTGTGGTCGTAGTGGGCGTACCC
Source organism: Stratiolaelaps scimitus (assembly GCA_019614645.1). Taxonomy (NCBI): domain Eukaryota; kingdom Metazoa; phylum Arthropoda; class Arachnida; order Mesostigmata; family Laelapidae; genus Stratiolaelaps; species Stratiolaelaps scimitus. The sequence goes on along the minus strand of JABWDB010000041.1, from coordinate 1,745,895 downwards.
CTCGATATCACCGCAGGTACAGCCAACAGACAGACGAGCACAACTTGTCTCAGACCCTCCCTGCCTATTTATGGACGAAATAGCTTGTTAGCCCTCAACGTCTCGTCGAAGCCACGTTGCTATCCTGAGGTATGTTGTCTAAAGCCCGGAGAGCGATCGAACTTGAACTGGGTTCAAGCAAGTTCAAGGAAACTGCCGACAAAATCTACATCACGAAGCACAACCGTCGTCTAAAAGATCCAAAACACACACACACATTTATATATATATATATATATATATTTGTGTCGGTGACGAGTTAGAGTCACGCCGCTTAGCCGAAGGCCAAACCCGATGGACGCACGATCGGCCGCGTTGACGATGGCGAATCTGCAGCGGTCGTGTTCCACAAGATACGATAGACGTTGCCGCCATATCGTTTGCTGAGTCAAGTACAGCCCTTAGCTGTGAATAATATCGTGGGGAGGCCCACAAGGATCAGGCACAAACAGTGCGGTGATTGAAAGCGTCACCAACGAAGCATGCTGAATACGAAATCCTGCTGAGAGTGGGTAACTCATGTTAACAGAAGCTGAGAGCCCCTGAGTCCTTTCATGAGCTCGTTGAGGAACCCGTTCGAACAACTGCTTCGGTAAATCCATAAACAAAAACAAGCTAGGCTAGTATACTAGAACGCAACCAAGTACTCAAACAAACAAACAAGCTGGACTGACTGACTGATTGATTAACTGATTGATTGACCAACTGAACGAGACCGTACGATTCTGGTGCAGGGGTTTCGGCGAGTCAATATGCAGCTGCGCGTTACGACTTTGCAAGAGATTATATGCTATTACTATTATATATATATATATATATATATATGTATAACACAACAGCCGCGTGTCACCGGCAGATGAGCGTATCAGCCTTACATTGCATTACATAGCGGATTCAAACACACACAATAGAAATAAAATCGTAATGATCATCAGAACTATGATGATGATGATAGAGGTTACAATGATTACTCACAATACACCCCTAGAAATAAAGCAGCAGCAGCAGGAGCAGAAGCAGCTGCACGAATCGACTAAATCTCTAAGAAAGAAGTTCCTCTTTCCCCGGTCGCCACCACCTTCTAATATCTATAGATCATATGTTATTTTATTTCATTTATCGTTTGACCACCTAAATTCAGTTATCTAATGATGTGACTAATACACGTACACATATACAAAGCGACAAGCCACGTTAGCTAGCTGTCACACAGTACTGACAAGGGGTAATGCCGTATATATATATATATATATATATATATATAGCGTCGCCGATTGCAAAATATCTACATCCACAATATACGATATGACATTATTAGCAATACGATTATGGACATGAACGGAGGAATTGACACGGTTGGCCACCAGGAAAGCGTGGTGAGAGCCGAGTCGACGGATTGAGCGCATCGGTGGCGTAACTCAATTCGTCGTGGTGGTGTAACTCAAACCACACATGTAACGAATCGGTGGTGTAATTAACACTTACCAATTAGTCAGCATATGGATGGAAGCCGACCTTCGATAGATCCGCTTCAGATCAGACCAAAGGTGAAAGAAAGTGGGAGAGACAACCAAAGGCAATGAGGTGATGACGATGGATGTAGAATGTCGTTATGTTGTATGAGTTGTAGCTGTTGCAGTATATGCAGCTTTGCTGATGAAATGGCGAATGACATCGCCGGAACAATGACGAACACAACAGCAGCAGCAACAGCTGCAGCAGCAACAACAATTAAATGCGAATGAATAAAGCGTATAGACACTAATAAAGCGATACTAATAAAGTAATAACAACAACAACAACAACAACAACATAATAATTATGGTTATAATGAATGGTTACTGTGACATAAACAATATGAAAATAATCGTTCCTCAGCCCGAACGACCATGACAGATGGTTTCAACGATGGAGCAGGTGGTGACCGGACGTCTCTCGAGCTGGTAAAAGAAAATCAAACAAACACAAATGCAACAAGCAGATACAGTGTATACAACGCATATACACACGAAGGGTACACAAAAAGCTGGCGTGAATATTTGAAAAGTGGACGACACAGACCACGAACGACCTCGTGACAGAGACGACGGCCCAGCTCACGCTCCGCACGCACTGGATGATATTGATGGCTAACAATAAATTAATTGCGTTTGTATCTCGAGGTAGTCAAGCCGAAGGTTGAGCGAAAGCGAGGATGATTATTGTCTGTGTTCAATATGTAGCCATGACGAAGGCACCTAAAAACGTCGACCATATATGGTCTTCATCATGATCGGAGGCTCAGTACAGAATGTCGTTGGCGATGGGGAGCGGTGGCCCCATAACGCGGATACAAAATGCGTGTTCATTTCTACTCAGTCGTCACTCGTCGCCTTACGAAGTCGGGACTGTTAGCTCGAATCGTGTGGTCCCACCTGTACGAACAATATGACAGCCAATTACTGACAAAGATAACAAAGCGATGCTGAGACCTACAGCAACCAGCCACAGCCTGACAAGTCGGGGCCTTTTGAGGAGACGAACGGATATATACATAAATGTAAACGGCGAAATGTACCAGCAACTACAGTAACTGAATATACCAAGAAATGGAACACAGGAGTCGCCGAGGTCGTGTACTTCCTTGCTAGGTTTCAAAGGCATCGAATGGGTATTATAACTATTATTGATATTATTATAGTTATTGTTAGATGCAACGGTGTCTGTCCATCCGACAACGAACCTGCATTTCTAGTCGGAGGCCGATTTAGGGGGTTTCCTTTTTACTTTCCTTTTTACTTCCTTTTTACTTACGTTTAATGTGATTATCTATAGTATTTATTAGAGCAACGGTGTCTGTCTGTCTGACAATGAGGTGCAAATCGTTTCGGCGGGTGACTTTTGGGGTTTAATTTAATGTGATTATCTATAGTATTTATTAGAGCAAGGGTGTCTGTCTGTCTGACAATGAGGTGCAAATCGTTTCGGCGGGTGACTTTTGGGGTTTAACTTTTTTCAATATGGTCATGTTTGGTATCATTGTGTAGCTATTGACGAGGGCTATCTTTTTAGGGGGGTGGGGGGTTAATTAGGGGGTGGGGGTCAAAATGGGGGGGGATTTTTTAACATGAGGTCTATGTAGGGGGTGGTTTTTTTTGCATGTATCGATGCATTTTAGAGTCCTGAACAACTTTGTAAATATTGTCATCAGGTGAAATTGGCATTTTCGACCATTTTTTTGCCTTTTTTTAAAAGGTGTTTAACATGGTGATCTATGTAAGGGGTACTTTTCTCGCGTGTTTCTGATGCGTCTCGACGAGCTGAACACTTTTGCAATAGGTATACATATACCTAAAGTGGATACTTTTTTAATTAAAACCCAAAAACCTCAACATGGTGCTCTATGTAAGGGGTCGGTTTCTTGCGCTTAATCGACATGTTTCGACGAGCTGAACACTTTTGCAATAGGTGTTCCTATACCTAAAGTTGACCGTTTTCGAGTTGACCATTTTGGAGGCCGGAAAACCCCGAGGGGGTCTTTTTTTCGACACTTTTCATTTTATTTGAGTATTTTGCTTATGTTTATTTTGTTTCGTTTTGCTTTGAGGTCAAAGCTCATCGGGAGGGCCATGTTCTGAATAATTTTAAATGAGTCAAGTGTGCGTTAATATTTTTTTAATTGCAAATAACAAAAACCTATCACAAAAAATTGCACTGTTTTCGTCATTTTCTGATACTTTCCTTTGACTTTCTCTTAACAATGTCAATTTGAGAGTTGTTGCATTTGAGAAGGGGCATGTGTACGTATTTTTCTATATATCGATTTCGCTCAGGTTTTCTTTTAATTTGAAAATTCCATTTTATTAAGTTTAATGTTCGATTTATTCCTTACACAGAGCATTGAGAGCCCGTACTATGTTATTAGCTGATGCGTCTGGCCAAGCTGAACAAATCAACAATAGGTGTTCCTATACCTAAAGTTGACCGTTTCCGAGATAATGTCGATTATGCGTTTAGATGCTCAAAAACACCCTATTGTCTGTCTGTCCGTGTGTCCGCCATATTGAGTCACGGCGTTGACAACTGTGGAAGACGCGTCGGCCAGGAGCCGAAAGCTCCTGGCGACACTCATACAACTGCGGAGGACGCCGTCGGACAGGAGCCGAAGGCGACTGGACGACGACCATAGAACTGTGGAATCTATAGTATTTATTAGAGCAAGGGTGTCTGTCTGTCTGACAATGAGGTGCAAATCGTTTCGGCGGGTGACTTTTGGGGTTTAACTTTTTTCAATATGGTCATGTTTGGTATCATTGTGTAGCTATTGACGAGGGCTATCTTTTTAGGGGGGTGGGGGGTTAATTAGGGGGTGGGGGTCAAAATGGGGGGGGATTTTTTAACATGAGGTCTATGTAGGGGGTGGTTTTTTTTGCATGTATCGATGCATTTTAGAGTCCTGAACAACTTTGTAAATATTGTCATCAGGTGAAATTGGCATTTTCGACCATTTTTTTGCCTTTTTCTAAAAGGTGTTTAACATGGTGATCTATGTAAGGGGTACTTTTCTCGCGTGTTTCTGATGCGTCTCGACGAGCTGAACACTTTTGCAATAGGTATACATATACCTAAAGTGGATACTTTTTTAATTAAAACCCAAAAACCTCAACATGGTGCTCTATGTAAGGGGTCGGTTTCTTGCGCTTAATCGACATGTTTCGACGAGCTGAACACTTTTGCAATAGGTGTTCCTATACCTAAAGTTGACCGTTTTCGAGTTGACCATTTTGGAGGCCGGAAAACCCCGAGGGGGTCTTTTTTTCGACACTTTTCATTTTATTTGAGTATTTTGCTTATGTTTATTTTGTTTCGTTTTGCTTTGAGGTCAAAGCTCATCGGGAGGGCCATGTTCTGAATAATTTTAAATGAGTCAAGTGTGCGTTAATATTTTTTTAATTGCAAATAACAAAAACCTATCACAAAAAATTGCACTGTTTTCGTCATTTTCTGATACTTTCCTTTGACTTTCTCTTAACAATGTCAATTTGAGAGTTGTTGCATTTGAGAAGGGGCATGTGTACGTATTTTTCTATATATCGATTTCGCTCAGGTTTTCTTTTAATTTGAAAATTCCATTTTATTAAGTTTAATGTTCGATTTATTCCTTACACAGAGCATTGAGAGCCCGTACTATGTTATTAGCTGATGCGTCTGGCCAAGCTGAACAAATCAACAATAGGTGTTCCTATACCTAAAGTTGACCGTTTCCGAGATAATGTCGATTATGCGTTTAGATGCTCAAAAACACCCTATTGTCTGTCTGTCCGTGTGTCCGCCATATTGAGTCACGGCGTTGACAACTGTGGAAGACGCGTCGGCCAGGAGCCGAAAGCTCCTGGCGACACTCATACAACTGCGGAGGACGCCGTCGGACAGGAGCCGAAGGCGACTGGACGACGACCATAGAACTGTGGAATCTATAGTATTTATTAGAGCAACGGTGTCTGTCTGTCTGACAATGAGGTGCAAATCGTTTCGGCGGAACTTTTTTGGGGTTTAACTTTTTTCAATATGGTCATGTTTGGTATCATTGTGTAGCTACGGATGGGGGCTATCTTTTTAAGGGGGTGGGGGGGTTGTCGGGGGGTGGGGGTCAAAATGGGGGGGCATTTTATACCATGAGGTCTATGTAGGGGGTGGTTTTTTTTGCATGTATCGATTTGTTTTGACGTCCTGAACAACTTTGTAAATATTGTCATCAGGTGAAATTGGCATTTTCGACCATTTTTTTGCCTTTTTCTAAAAGGTGTTTAACATGGTGATCTATGTAAGGGGTACTTTTCTCGCGTGTTTCTGATGCGTTTCGACGAGCTGAACACTTTTGCAATAGGTATACATATACCTAAAGTGGATACTTTTTGAATTAGAGCAAAAAACCTCAACATGGTGCTCTATGTAAGGGGTCACTTTCTTGCGCTTAATCGACATATTTCGACGAGCTGAACACTTTTGCAATAGGTGTTCCTATACCTAAAGTTGACCGTTTTCGAGTTGACCATTTTGGAGGCCGAAAAACCCCGAGGGGGTCAATTTTTCGACACTTTTCATTTTATTTGACTACTTTGCTTATGTTGGAAATGATTGGTTTTTATTTGAGGTCAAAGCTCATCGGGAGCGCCATCTTTGTCATATTTTAAATTACGTCAAACAGTTGTTAATATTTTTTTAATTGCGAAAAACAAAAACCTATCACAAAAAATTGCACTGTTTTCGTCGTTTTCTGATGCTTTCCTCTCGGTTTCTCTTAACAATGTCAATTGGGGAGTTGTTACATTTGAGGAGGGGCATGTGTACGTGTTTTTTTATATATCAATTTCGCTCAGGTTTTCTTTTAATTTGACAAATTAATTTTATTAAGCTTAATGTTCGATTTAGTCCTTATACAGAGCATTGAGAGTCCGTATTATATCATTAGCTGATGCGTCTGACTAAGCTGAACAAATCAGCAATAGGTGTTCCTATACCTAAAGTTGATCGTTTTTGAGATAATGTCGATTATGCGTTTAGATGGTCAAAAACACTGTAGTGTCTGTCTGTCCGTGTGTCCGCCATATTGAGTCACGGCGTTGGCAACTGTGGAAGAGCGCGCCGGCCAGGAGCCAAACCTGCCGACACTCATAGAACTGCGTCTCAGAAACTCCCGTATCTCAATTTTTTAATTTCTCCAACATGTAATGATAATATATCGCGAGCGGGACTAGAGTTGGCCGCTGCCCGTAGGGCAAGGCCAATTATATATATTTATTAAAGCTCGACAATAACATCCGAATTCCTTTGTAGCAGACGACGCGCATTCCAACCACGTAGCAGACGACGCGCATTCCAACCATGTAGCAGACGACGACGGCGTCGGACAGGAGCCGAAGGCTCCTGGCCGACGCTCATTCAACTGCGGGGAACGCCGTCGGACAGGAGCCGAAGGCTCCTGGCCGACGACCATAGAACTGTGGAAGACGCGTCGGCCAGGAGCCGAAGGCTCCTGGCCGACGACCATAGAACTGCGAAAGCCTGAAAAGAGTCACGTGTGTCGGCCAGGAGCCGAAGGCTCCTGCCGACACTCATAGAACTGCGTCTCAGAAACTCCCGTATCTCAATTTTTCGATTTCTCCAACATGTAATGATAATATATCGCGAGCGGGACTAGAGTTGGCCGCTGCCCGTAGGGCAAGGCCAACTCTAGTTAAATTCTTTATTAAGGCTCGTGGTGTCCGTCTGTCTGACAATGACTTCCGTTTCGTTTCGGCGGATGACTTTTGGGGTTTAACTTTTTTCAATATGGGCATGTTTGGTATCATTGTGTAGCTATTGACGAGGGCTACAACTTGAGGGGGGTGGGGGGTTAATTAGGGGGTGGGGGTCAAAATGGGGGGGGATTTTTTAACATGAGGTCTATGTAGGGGGTGGTTTTTTTTGCATGTATCGATGCATTTTAGAGTCCTGAACAACTTTGTAAATATTGTCATCAGGTGAAATTGGCATTTTCGACCATTTTTTTGCCTTTTTTTAAAAGGTGTTTAACATGGTGATCTATGTAAGGGGTACTTTTCTCGCGTGTTTCTGATGCGTCTCGACGAGCTGAACACTTTTGCAATAGGTATACATATACCTAAAGTGGATACTTTTTGAGTTAAAGCAAAAAACCTCAACATGGTGCTCTATGTAAGGGGTCGATTTCTTGCGCTTAATCGACATATTTCGACGAGCTGAACACTTTTGCAATAGGTGTTCCTATACCTAAAGTTGACCGTTTTCGAGTTGACCATTTTGGGGGCCGGAAAACCCCGAGGGGGTCTTTTTTTCGACACTTTTCATTTTATTTGACTACTTTGCTTATGTTGGAAATGATTGGTTTTTATTTGAGGTCAAAGCTCATCGGGAGCGCCATCTTTGTCATATTTTAAATTACGTCAAACAGTTGTTAATATTTTTTTAATTGCGAAAAACAAAAACCTATCACAAAAAATTGCACTGTTTTCGTCGTTTTCTGATGCTTTCCTCTCGGTTTCTCTTAACAATGTCAATTGGGGAGTTGTTACACTTGAGGAGGGGCATGTGCACGTGTTTTTTTATATATCAATTTCGCTCAGGTTTTCTTTTAATTTGACAAATTAATTTTATTAAGCTTAATGCTCGATTTATTCCTTATACAGAGCATTGAGAGCCCGTACTATGTTATTAGCTGATGCGTCTGACTAAGCTGAACAAATCAACAATAGGTGTTCCTATACCTAAAGTTGACCATTTTCGAGATAATGTCGATTATGCGTTTGAATGCTCAAAAACACTGTAGTGTCTGTCTGTCCGTGTGTCCGCCATATTGAGTCACGGTGTTTGCACGCTCATACAACTGCGGAGGACACCATAGAATTGTGGAAGACGCGCCGACCAGGAGCCGAAAGCTCCTGGACGCCGCTCATACAACTGCGAAAGCCAGAAGAGAGTCACGGCGTCGGCAGGGAGCCGAAGGCTCCCGCCGACGCTCATACAACTGCGGGGTACGCCGTCGGACAGGAGCCGAAGGCGACTGGACGACGACCATAGAACTGTGGAAGAACGCGCCGGCCAGGAGCCGAAGGCTCCTGGACGCCGCTCATACAACTGCGAAAGCAAGAAGTGAGTCCCGACACTCATAGAACTGCGTCTCAGAAACTCCCGAATCTCAACTTTTGGATTTCTCCAACATGTAAAAAGTAACATATCGCGAGCGGGATTCATACAACTGCGAGTGACGCCGTCGGACAGGAGCCGAAGGCTCCTGGACGACGTCCATACAACTGTGGAAGACGCGTCGGCCAGGAGCCGAAGGCTCCTGGACGCCGCTCATACAACTGCGAAAGCCAGAAGAGAGTCACGTGTGTCGGCCAGGAGCCGCAGGCTCCTGCCGACACTCATAGAACTGCGTCTCAGAAACTCCCGTATCTCAATTTTTGAATTTCTCCAACATGTAATGATAATATATCGCGAGCGGGACTAGAGTTGGCCGCTGCCCGTAGGGCAAGGCCAACTCTAGTCTATAGACTTTATTAACGCTCGTGATGTCCGTCTGTCCGACAATGACTTCCGTTTCTTTCGGTGGATGACTTTTGGGGTTTGCCTTATTTCAATATGGGCATGTTTGGTATCATTGTGTAGCTATTGACGAGGGCTATGTTTTTAGGGGGGTGGGGGGTCGCTGGGGGGGTGGGGGTCAAAATGGGGGGGGATTTTTTAACATGAGGTCTATGTAAGGGGTGGTTTTTTTTGCATGTATCGATTTGTTTTGATGTCCCGAACAACTTTGTAAATATTGTCATCAGGCTAAATTGGCATTTTCGACCATTTTTTTGCCTTTTTCTAAAAGGTGTTTAACATGGTGATCTATGTAAGGGGTACTTTTCTCGCGTGTTTCTGATGCTTCTCGACGAGCTGAACACTTTTGCAATAGGTATACATATACCTAAAGTGGATACTTTTTGAATTAGAGCAAAAAACCTCAACATGGTGCTCTATGTAAGGGGTCACTTTCTTGCGCTTAATCGACATATTTCGACGAGCTGAACACTTTTGCAATAGGTGTTCCTATACCTAAAGTTGACCGTTTTCGAGTTGACCATTTTGGAGGCCGAAAAACCCCGAGGGGGTCAATTTTTCGCCACTTTTCATTTTATTTGACTACTTTCCCATTGTTGAATTTGTTTCTTTTTGCTTTGAGGTCAAAGCTCATCGGGAGGGCCATGTTCTGAATAATTTCGATTATGTCACGCGTTTGTTAACATCTTTTTAATTGCAAAAAACAAAAACCTATCAAAAAAAATTGCACTGTTTTCGTCGTTTTTGGATACTTTCCATTGACTTTCTCTTAACAACGTCAATTGGGGAGTTGTTGCATTTGAGAAGGGGCATGTGTACGTATTTTTCTATATGTCGATTTCGCTCAGGTTTTCTATTAATTTGAAAATTCCATTTTATTAAGTTTAATGTTCGATTTATTCCTTATACAGACCACTGAGAGTCCATATTATATCATTAGCTGATGCGTCTGACTAAGCTGAACAAATCAACAATAGGTGTTCCTATACCTAAAGTTGACCGTTTTCGAGATAATGTCGATTATGCGCTTGAATGCTCAAAAACACTGCATTGTCTGTCTGTCCGTGTGTCCGCCACATTGAGTCATACAACTGCGGGGGACGCCGTCGGACAGGAGCCGAAGGCTCCTGGACGCCGCTCATACAACTGCGAAAGAGAGAAGAGAGTCCCGGTGTCGGCCAGGAGCCGCAGGCTCCTGCCGACACTCATAGAACTGCGTCTCAGAAACTCCCGTATCTCAATTTTTCCATTTCTCCAACATGTAATGATAATATATCGCGAGCGGGACTAGAGTTGGCCGCTGCCCGTAGGGCAAGGCCAACTCTATCTATAGTATTTATTAGAGCAAGGGTGTCTGTCTGTCTGACAATGAGGTGCAAATCGTTTCGGCGGGTGACTTTTGGGGTTTAACTTTTTTCAATATGGTCATGTTTGGTATCATTGTGTAGCTATTGACGAGGGCTATCTTTTTAGGGGGGTGGGGGGTTAATTAGGGGGTGGGGGTCAAAATGGGGGGGGATTTTTTAACATGAGGTCTATGTAGGGGGTGGTTTTTTTTGCATGTATCGATGCATTTTAGAGTCCTGAACAACTTTGTAAATATTGTCATCAGGTGAAATTGGCATTTTCGACCATTTTTTTGCCTTTTTTTAAAAGGTGTTTAACATGGTGATCTATGTAAGGGGTACTTTTCTCGCGTGTTTCTGATGCGTCTCGACGAGCTGAACACTTTTGCAATAGGTATACATATACCTAAAGTGGATACTTTTTGAGTTAAAGCAAAAAACCTCAACATGGTGCTCTATGTAAGGGGTCGATTTCTTGCGCTTAATCGACATATTTCGACGAGCTGAACACTTTTGCAATAGGTGTTCCTATACCTAAAGTTGACCGTTTTCGAGTTGACCATTTTGAGGGCCGAAAAACCCCGAGGGGGTCAATTTTTCGACACTTTTTATTTTATTTGAGTACTTTGTTTATGTTTAATTTGTTTCTTTTTGCTTTGAGGTCAAAGCTCATCGGGAGGGCTATGTTCTGAATAATTTCGATTGAGTCAAGTGTGCGTTAATATTTTTTTAATTGCAAATAACAAAAACCTATCACAAAAAATTGCACTGTTTTCGTCGTTTTCTGATATTTTCCATTGACTTTCTCTTAACAACGTCAATTGGGGAGTTGTTGCATTTGAGAAGGGGCATGTGTACGTATTTTTCTATATATCGATTTCGCTCAGGTTTTCTTTTAATTTGAAAATTCCATTTTATTAAGTTTAATGTTCGATTTATTCCTTATACAGACCACTGAGAGTCCATATTATATCATTAGCTGATGCGTCTGACTAAGCTGAACAAATCAGCAATAGGTGTTCCTATACCTAAAGTCAACCGTTTTCGAGATAATGTCGATTATGCGTTTGAATGCTCAAAAACACGTCATTGTCTGTCTGTCCGTGTGTCCGTCATATTGAGTCACGGCGTTGGCAACTGTGGAAGAGCGCGCCGGCCAGGAGCCAAACCTGCCGACACTCATACAACTGCGTCTCAGAAACTCCCGAATCTCAACTTTGGAATTGCTCCAACATGTAAAAAGTAACATATCGCGAGCGGGAGTCATTCAATTGCGGGTGACGCCGTCGGACAGGAGCCGAAGGCGACTGGCCGACGTCCATAGAACTGTGGAAGAACGCGTCGGCCAGGAGCCGAAGGCTCCTGGACGCCGCTCATACAACTGCAAAAGCGAGAAGTGAGTCCCGGTGTCGGCCAGGAGCCGCAGGCTCCTGGCGACACTCATACAACTGCGGGGGACGCCGTCGGACAGGAGCCGAAGGCGACTGGACGACGACCATAGAACTGTGGAAGAACGCGCCGGCCAGGAGCCGAAGGCTCCTGGACGCCGATTACGATTAACATATCGCGAGCGGGACTCATACAACTGCGGGTTACACCGTCGGACAGGAGCCGAAGGCTCCTGGACGACGTCCATAGAACTGTGGAAGACGCGTCGGCCAGGAGCCGAAGGCTCCTGGACGCCGCTCATACAACTGCGAAAGCGAGAAGAGAGTCACGTGTGTCGGCCAGGGGCCCCAGGCTCCTGCCGACACTCATAGACTGCGGGGGACGCCGTCGGACAGGAGCCGAAGGCGACTGGACGACGACCATAGAACTGTGGAAGAACGCGCCGGCCAGGAGCCGAAGGCTCCTGGACGCCGCTCATACAACTGCGAGAGCGAGAAATGAGTCCCGGTGTCGGCCAGGAGCCGCAGGCTCCTGCCGACACTCATACAACTGCGGGGGACGCCGTCGGACAGGAGCCGAAGGCGACTGGACGACGTCCATACAACTGTGGAAGAACGCGCCGGCCAGGAGCCGAAGGCTCCTGGACGCCGCTCATACAACTGCGAGAGCGAGAAGTGAGTCCCGGTGTCGGCCAGGAGCCGCAGGCTCCTGCCGACACTCATAGAACTGCGTCTCAGAAACTCCCGTATCTCAATTTTTCCATTTCTCCAACATGTAATGATAATATATCGCGAGCGGGACTAGAGTTGGCCGCTGCCCGCAGGGCAAGGCCAACTCTAGTTATTATTATTATGACTACTACCTCTACTGCTATCATGTTACGCATGTATCGTCATAATGTTTTAGTAGTGGCATGAGGAGAGTGCTGTAAGCAGTAGATGGTTATTACCTCGAAGGAGGCATTTTGTCATCCGATAGATTGGTGTCTATCAATTCAGGCGAAGGACTTCTTAAAAGTTCCTGTCAGAGGGTTCTGGTACCTTTTCCCCCCTTTAGAATTTCGACTGAATCTTTCCTTTACTTGAAATCAAATTCATCGTTCGATTCTTTCTTAACTTATACTATCGTAATTAGTATAAGTTGCGGCTTATCTCTCCCTGATAATAATTATGTTCATATCTAAAACACAGCGTAACACCAACATTTACGTATCTGTATATCGCTTGATAGATAGGACTTCCACTCGACCTAGGGAAATCTTAATGTTAAGATGCGTTTTCTATTCTCGTATCGGCCGCCAAAAAGATCGACTTGTTCTGAAATTGAAAATATTCAATTAACATTTATTAATTTATTTAACACTTGTTTGCGTGTGTGTGTGTGTGTTTTCGACATTTTCAATACGAGTGGAAATGAGAATATCATCTTTCGGCACCAATGCTGAAAGTTAGAATTGTTTTTATAAGGGAATTCGCATGAAATTGCCTCACGTTGAGGACTTCGAAAATGTGATCCAAGGCCCTTATTGACGAGTTTGACGAAGGGGAACTGCTTTGTATTGGTTCGTCGAGGCTATTTTCTTACGTTCGTTCGTCCTCCTTAGCGACAAGTTGCTTCACGTAACCACTGGGCAAATAGGTAATCAAAACTGTTTGTGCTTGACGTCTGTACCGTGATGACGTCGGGCCATACCCGTTTAGGAGGTGGCATCGCAACTGGTGATCGTGCAGGTCCAAGCCAAGCTCTGGCTAAGCGAATCGTCAGATTGTCTACGGAGGCCAAATGATGCCTACGAAGAAATGAAGTTATATGCAACAATGCCTCTAGTGGAGAAACACATTGATGCTCCAGGATCACCTGCAGATATATGTCGAAGATTTATTCAAACATACAATATTATGCAGACATATTATTATTATTATTATACTTATTGATACTAGTTAGGTAAATTTCCCGTGCTGACCCTTTACAGCCTTGAGCATTCAACTCGGTCTACGGTAGAACCGCTTTCGGCGATGGTTCAATAACTTCGACAATCCCTTTAAATGCAAATGTGCAATGTCGGAATCCGAACACGTGTGTGCACCTACGTGTCTCCTCCGATTGAAAGGCAGTTGCAATTATAAAAACAGATTCACTAACGAACCACCAGGCCACCCCCGGGGCTAGACAAATGAATCATTTTCACACCCCTTTTGCGGGGTGGGGGCTTTTTCAGTACATATGGTTTACACGGGGGGTATGAGACCTTTAATGGCTGTTATAACGAATGGATGAAGCGCCCAGCAACAATCAATGAGACATGGAGCGTGTCCAATGCCACGCAAACATCCTATTTGCACTCTCCTTTCCCGATACGGTTTTCGCCTGTACATTCGTTCCTGCTCGTGTATTGGTCCGCGTGAACACAAACGAAAAGTTTGTAGCTCTGACAGGACAGTTTTCTACTACTACTACTGCTGCCACTATTATGAATTATTATTGTTTGGATAATTCTAACTTGTCATTAAACGTAGCGATTTTGGTAGGCCAAAAAATGCACTAGTGTCCTTCAGAGGTAGAGCAAAGATAACAACGGCAGCACCCGCTAGGGCTCTTGGCGATTTCTAGTAAAAATCGGCCACCACTGTCACCAGAATTACTGAGCAGCAATGAAGGCAACAACATTTCATCCTGGGATGGCTCACCTCCAACAGTTGGCTTCGCTTGTTAGCGATTGACATTTGATAGAAAGGATCAGCCATCGGATACCCTCGGTCGTCCAAATTCGGTGTTCGGTCATTTTACGTTACGAATGGTGTACAATATCAGTGGATATTGTATGTCCTACGAAGTAATGTAAAAAGCAATTCCGTGCAGGTTAAAGCATTGCTTCGTAGAACATAAAGCATCCACTGATGTTGTACCGCATTCGTAACGTAGGAAGACCATGGCGTCCCTAACTTTTAGAAGTTCGACGTTAGATTCCTCAATGAGATTAAGATGTGGCCTCTCCTTCTGCATTTTCCTTGAGCAATCTTTTTTGACCTCTTCCAACATCTCGATCTGTGTATCGCATTTAGTAGATTAAATCGACCATATATCTTAGGGCCGGCTTCGCAGAATGAACTAGTAGTGGTTGGCATCGTAATATTAGTACTATCCATACACAAATCGTGCAAGCCGACTATATTCATAGATTCACTAATTTGAGCTCAATTTAATGCGTAGGTTTTCCTAATGAAAATGTAATTGTAATTAAAGGGTATGAGATGAAATCGACTCAAGGTATGTATATATGCATGATAATTGTACCCAAATTGGAAGTCCAAACATTTGACAGATGGAAGATACAGGCGGATCAGGTCCGTCTCCAGCAATAGGGAGGCCGGGAGATGGTTAGTCCTGTTTTTCTGGCGTTTATAGCCAGGCCGAAGCTCTCAAATGACCACCCTCAGGCCTGAACTGGATCCGAGACGCTCTAACATCTGCAGGAGGAAGGAGTGCCGAACCGAATCGAAGGCCTCCGAGACGTCCATAAATCCCTTAGGCAAAAGAGGAATCAAAGGGAAAAGGCCTATAGGGCCTGCTTGCGGCCTTTCGTCAGAGGCCTAAAATTTACAATCGCAGCCGTTCCATGTATGATCGTACATGGAACGGCTGCGAAGTTCTAAAAGTTCAAAAGTTATAATTTGTGGTTTCCGAAGGATTTACGGGGACACCTCTTCACCGCCCCAACATTCTCGCAAAAAAGCCTTCCCACTAAGGAGGCCGGGGGTAAATTAAATTTCGCCCATTTCTGCCAGAGAAATCTTGAGTTATTTCATAATTAAGCGAGTTCCACAACGCTGATAAATAGCGATCCGTTTTGTTGAAATTTCGGGCATAATTGGATAATGTTTGTGGTGGGAAATATCGCATATTTTGTAACAAAATACTACTGAATTGGTGAGAAAATGCTACTGCGGAAAGATCTTCAACAACTTACTTCAACAACTTCAACAAGAAGTATCGGAAATAATTAGTCTGAGTAAAGGCTTGGGAGAGGAATGCCCATGCTCCGTCAGATTATTCCTCATATATATATATATATATATATATACAGACAAAGTTTCCAGAAAGGTTTTCGAGCCAGGGCTGAGCCAACGAACACTAGGGAGAACAAAGCAAATAGAAATTAGATCTGCTGTGCTGCTGTAAGCGGATGATATGGTTGTGTTGGCGGAAAGAACAAATGGCCCCCCAGCAAATGGTAAATGTTTGTATTGGAAGACCGCTGAAGTGTGTGGACAATTCTTCAATGAAAAGGAATGCTCAAATGTCATTTTTTCAGGGAAGGGAGTTAGAACAATGCATGTGGAGGTTACAATTTAGGCTTCAATTCCGACTCCAAATTCAGCTTGTCGCGGATATAGCTGCTAGCAGTCAAGGCAGCGGCCTAGATAGTACGCACAGCAACAACAGGGTGGGTGAGAGACCTTCTCAAGAATACTGGAGATACTATGACGATAAAGGTAGAACTAGAAATGAACAGCCGTATCTACACATATCGAGTGTCACGGCCAGGCTTCGGATTTCTTTATGATTTTACTTTGTCTTTTTCTTTCTTTATGATTGCTAGGTACGATCGTTTAAAATAGATAATGATGACCCCGAGACATGGTAATTAGGCGAAACGCTGAAAGTATTTCGAACTATCACCATCCCTCGAGCGCATTCGTCGGAGCCGACCAACAATTAAGTTACTCGGCTCCTAATAGGTGAGTAATGATATGTCAATAGTCTTGGGATATCGTTATTATATTTCTTTATTTGTAGAATCTTGCCAGGTACTATATAGTTCAAAAACACAGTAAAGGTGGCCCCTACATGTTCTCATAGAAATACCTGAAGATCGCGGGCCTCTCCCATAGGGGAACAGTTGGGAGCCTTTTCAGAGGACTTTCTTGATTTCCTTTGCATCGTTTTGATTTAGCGGCAGCGATAGGATGCGGTTGCCCCTCCGAGGAGTTTTTGGAGCTTGCTTATATCGGGCAACGACTGTTTGTTGACTGTGAGCTACCCGGCAGCAGGAAGGAGCTTCGTCAGAGAATCCTTCGAATGCAGGAAGTGAGACCTCGTAGAGAAAGCTCGTGACACTATGAACGATGGCGGGGAACAAATGAAGGTAGAGCACGAACAAAAGAAAGGCAATGCCAGCATTGCTAACGATCGGCAACAGGCCGACAGAGCGACTTGGGTGGCGGAAAAGTCTGCTGACTAGCAGTCGGTAGGCGGAGGCAGTGGATTGAGACGAGTGAAGGATATTGACAGCGCGCCAGAGCGTCTCCGTCGGTGTGGGCCAGACCACTGGGGACCGCAGGGGGTCATAATCAGGATCGCGAGGACGCATCCGACTTGGAAGGCTCTCGGGAGCGTCAGATGAGCTCGCAGTAAAATTACGAGCTTCCCAGTAGCTTAGCGCTAGTGCTACATGTGTATGTCGGTGACAATGCGACAGACATGCCCATGGTTAGACACACAATAAAACTCCGCCACTCAACTTCCGTGTTGAGAATCTCGGTTTAGTCTCTTGACGAACACTGTTGGGAGCCTTCACCGCCTAAAGAATCTATATATCTTCTTCTATTATCTGTAGCAGCGATTTGATGGGCATCGAAATCGTGCCCAAAAGTGATGCCACTCTTGATTGCGGTTGGAGCCGATTTTTGTGAGCAGGACGGAACAAATACGCCACTTCCTTCGTTCAGCGCTTCCACTGTTACTTGATTATGTATAAGAATCACAACCAATAAAGGGCAGCATCAATAAAGCTTGGATTCTCTTACTCCGTCCGGGGGAGGGATAACCGAATTCTCTTCTCCTCGTTACCAGAATTTCGCTCTACGAAAAATCGAAATCTCTGGCATGCGACGTTACCGTCAGGATTCTATAGTAATTGTGTACACAGGTGATTTATTCTGCGGCAAACCAAACGACAGAAAACTGGGATTGGCACAGGAGAGCGGTTGGTGGAACGCCATTATAAAGACAGGAGAGAAATGACGATAGGAGACTTTTTGTACAAATTGGCCAGTTCGTTATCTTAAACGAAGCGGCCAATTTGTAAGGTAATGAACTCACCAAACTAGTCGTGGTGAAAGCAATCAAAAGCTCAAAAGCCGGAGTAACTAATTAGATTAGAGACCTGATATAAGATCAGAGGATAACCCTGATGACATCAGATGATTCACGTGGTTGCAGACCGCGTCGAGAGGCCGCATTACGAGCATTTGCATTACGGCGCCTAGAAGGGCTGCGTTTGCCTGAACGGGTGTCGCGATTGAAATTGCTATGGTCACCAGACGCGTATTACTCAACGACTTCGCTCACCGAGAGATTGGGCACCGAAATGTTGGCTCCACGATCATTTGTTTCGGGAGTTTTTCTAAGCAGTAGCTCTATATGTGGCTTTCTGTGTGTCGTAGTATATGCGCCGTGTTTAATTGATGCTTACATAAGCGATTGGAGAGATCTTCAATCAATTGGAGTGATGCCAAGGTCGTTCATCCACAAACATATTTTCAATGAATTACACAGAGGAAGAGAATACTTTTGCATAGTTATGTGAACTAGGCTGCATATCCGACCTGAGAAAGATAATAATTTCAACTTTTTATAGCTTTCTTGGATAATGTATTATTGGTATTATTAACAACAGTGGTAGTACACGAAAAGCGCAGTAGGTTGTACTCAAGATGTTCGGGTCGATTTCACAAGGCGTGTACGATTCGCGAGAGTGCCGAAAAATGCGTTTTGTAATCTAGTTTCTTCAACGAATCTTCGAAGACAATAAATGGTGGTGGAGGCTACCAAAGAAGGCCCTTGAATGGATTTCTAGTCATTCTCTCGGTCAGATTCTGTTGTATTATAGAAACGACAACCGTTTGTAAAAAAATTCAAGTACCGGTAACGTAATTCTAGGCTATTCAAAAGAGACTCCTGTCAGCATGGACGCCTAGATGGGGTTCCTCTTTTGAGCGCAATGAAGGACTGAGGGCGCAAGGTCTAGCTTCGCTAGGGGGCCCTGTGTACTTTTTCTCGCGATGAGACCATGTCATTTTAATTCAGTTCAATGTAAATATTAATGATAACTTAATTGACAGGCTTGATCGATTCGCATGTACCATGTAATATTCGAACTCTGGTGACCCTATGGCCCCCAAGTCCCCTTAGCCACCGTTGCACGTTTGCACATTAGCGACGCACAATTGTTGGCCCCCTATTTTTGTGAATTCCCAGACCAACCATTGGTCGAGCATGTTGGCGTATCAGAGTGTAGCCGACTCGCGAAGGAATACATCTAAAAGCAGTAACATCGTTGACTGGACCTTCTGATCTGTCCTCATCCTAACGAGTCGCAAACATGAATGGTCAGAAACAAGCGCAGTTCCGATTTTCCGGTCGGACTCTCCTCAACCAGATAATACCGAACACAGTATATTAATCTGTCTGATCTGAGGAGTCCGTGCAATACACAATTTCTCTGAACACATTTCTCTGGATACATGTCGAGTTCGGTGGCGTTATGCATTCGTATGCGGCTTGCAACCGGAGGAGGACACGAAGGTGTGCGGGTTCGATCCCCACCGTTGTACATTTGCATTTAAAAGGGTTCATCTTATGAAGCAATGCTGAAAGGAGCTGTACCGTGGACCGAGTTAAATGCTGGCCCCGAAACCAGCCCAAAAACTGTTAGACGGTAATATAATACATACTACAGGGCGATGAGCAAGTCATGCTGCTGTATAGATATGTACAATGATTCTATTGCTGCAATCGATATTCAGACGTTTTTTGAGCCAACTGCGTAGACGGGCGCATGAATAGTCGTGCCTACGCCACTATGTTGGAGGATTCACTTAGGAATCACGCCGAGACGATCGTGCTGGAAGATTCATCTGCTAGCAGGATAACACCGCAGTTCATACGGCGAAGATCGTCAAGGAGTTCTTCATAACTCAAGACATACAGTCACTGAATTGACCCGCACGCTCTCCAGACGTGAATATTATAGAAAACCTCTGGAGCGTCTTATTTAGAGCTGTTTTTAAACGCGGAAAGCAGTATCGAACTCTACCTGAGCTAAAAACAGCTGTGGTAGCCGAATGGAATCTTCTTGATCAAAACCTCATGTAAACTGTATGAATCTATGCCCATCGATTAATTTCAGTTCTAGAAAACGGCGGCGGCCCGAAAAAATATTAAATTTGTAGGAGAACGATCTTAGAACCCAGTGGTGCTGGACAAACAGTAACTGGGCTATCATTTTGTCGCACAGTCAAGACGACAATTTCTGATATTAAATGTCCACATCTTAAATAGATGGCCGAAGATTCGTGGAAAGTTCTAGAAATGTGATGACATTGAATAACTGAAAGCGAAACTGCGTTGCTACTTATGGCTGAGGAAAAAAGTAAGAAAAATGGGGCGTCTATTTCACAAGATGCCGGAGATGCCGAGAAATGCGTTTTGTAGTCTAGTTTCTTCAACGAACCCTCGAAGAGCATAAATGGTGGTGCTTTTTTTCCACCAAATGTTGAACTTCTCGTATCTAATATAATACATTTTCCGGGCTGACCCACAGCCAACACGGTAGAACTACCTTCGGCATAAGGGTTCATAAGACGGACAACCCCTTAAAATGCAAATGTGCAACAGTGGGGGTTGAAGCCGTGTTCGCATCTACGTGTCTCCTGTACCTAGACCTAACGAAAGATAGCCGCCATCCGAAAATTACAATATGTTTGTATTGGGTTGATGCATAAATCCACACACGCGAGTAATGGACGTGACGGTAATGGACTTAGCGTGGTTTCGTGCACCCCCCCCACCGCTATCATGCCCAACATTGCCTGACACGTCCCTCTCAGAATGAATCACCACCTCAGTAACAATAGTAACAACGGTATGCGCCATCTGATCATGTCTGTAGCATTCTATATTTCATTGACCAAGATCGGGAACTGGGACCTGATACACTGTACTCATATATAACATGCGTGAGCGGAAAGACACCACCCTACAGCTGCTGCAAGGCGTTCGGCATCGGTTGGCCGTCTTGTGCTATCAGCTGTCACCGAACGAATAACAATTAATTGATGTCACCATCGATTAACAGTCGTTCATCTTTTCCATCGTCTGCGCCTCCCCCGTTCCGGGGTGACTCTAGCGTTGAGGCATTTTCTTGTTTTGTTGAGTGCTCTTCTACCCTAACGATGGTGGATCGACAAGAGGAATAGCACATGGGAACGAACACGGGTATTGCTATAGGTAAATTATTGGGCTGATTCTCGAATTATTGAAGGATTACAGGAGAGGTAAAATACTTCGGCAGACGTCTTAGCTCAAGCTAAACGCATGTATAGATGTATAGCGGACTATTGAGGGCATCATGAGATATATTATGCTCGCAAAATGCTGACCAACGGATGAAGCGTTTTGTTAATATGAGCGGGTTTGCCTGTCCTACAGAATCATTTCATATGTGTACACAACCGGACGAAATTGTACAATACGCCTTTCGTCCATCGTGTACGTGATTGATCGGGAATTTTGCGCCGGCGGATCATTCTTCCGCCCCCTTCCGAGTCCCATCATTTCGTTCCGAATGTCGACTTTGCACGCTATCTCCGATGTCAGCATCAGCCAGCACTCGCAGGACCGCCCAAGCCGCATACGCAGACAGCGTGCGCGGCTTGAGACGTTATTAGCAGCGGTAACCGGCTGACCCGTCGACCTGACCCCGTGTACACCGAGACGGCGCAAACTCAACGATACTACAATAACCATAATAGGCTAGTCACACGCTGCCGAAAGTCGCCACGAAGTAGGGCTAGCTGTACGCCGCTTCTGTTCTGCAGCAGTAACCGCATTCATTTGGCCGTAACCAGTGACTGATAGAAAAAGTGGTGGTGGTTAGAGCTCTTGCGGGTTCTTCGCGACGGCATCGTGGCAATCCACACCACGGCACGGCTCTGAACACCGCTTCGGAGCGACAGGAAATTCACGGCGGTGGCGGGTGGGGTTCGTTGACGCCGGCAAGAACCGACGACCCCCAGACAAACAAAGTACACAGACAACCAGACGCACAGCAATCGCCGCGAATACGTAGCCATAACCTAGATAGCAATCAATTTGTGACGCCGGCACTTTTTGTTGTTGTTGTGGCTGTTGTTGTTGTTGTAACCAGTGACGCGCCGGTTGGTGGGCAGACGGAACGAAACAGCCGCCGAAGATATCAGCAGTAGAAATGCTAACAACCCCTCCCCAATCAGCCTTTGCCAGACGCGCGGCGTGCTGCAACGCCAGGCAGTCTAAGAAGCTGAGCGTCAGATGATGGTGGCTGCTGCTGCTGCGGCGGCGGCGGACCACTATATTACGGGCGATGAGACGGCGTTGCCGTTAAACTGCGTCAATGCGGCCGAACGTGCGGGCAACAGACGTGGATGGGTACGTGTTTCGATATGTGTAAATATAGCGTGACCACGAAAGTGGTCATACGAAATGTCTCGTAATGAAGCACACATGCGAAGGGACGTCTTCTGCTGACATATAGCCTAAATCATTATAATCAATGGTGATATTGATATTAATCACCCTGTAGGCATCTGTAGCGCACAAAAATGTAAGCGCTGTAGTGTAATTGTTTCGCGGGGTCGTTTGTCACTATTCGGTGACGCGTGTTTGCACTAGATAATAATGTAATGCACCAATGTGCGTCTAGATAAAATTAATGAACTACTATGATTTAATTCATCATCATCCGCATGATTATCGTCATCATTATCATCGGCACTCGTACCTGATAACGAATCGTTCTAATGCAAGCACTTGCAAAGCCAGCTGGACTGGCCGTGATCACGCGTGAGGCATGCATGATCTATCATGATTTTTTTACTGCTGCGTATCGATTTGTACCCTTGCAAAAATGATGATATTACTCACGAAAGCTTGAGCTGCTTGTCAGCGCGGGGAGCGGCCGGGACGCTGGCTAAGTGGCCTCTGGCTGTCGGAAATAGGCCGGAGGCCGCAGGTTCCTTGTAGTCCTGCGTCCTGGTGAGCAGGACAAGGATGAGGAGGACATCTATAAGAGAACTGAAACTGCACTGTTGTAAAAACTGCAGATGTAGCCATACCTTTACTTAAGACAGAATATTGAACTCATTTCAAAGGGAAAAAAATCAACGAGAGCGGGTTAACTCCATCGTCCAAAGAACTCATGCATAGGGAGAGTACATTCAAGTGCTATAGCCTTCAGATGTTTCTTCGAGGGATCAACAATGTATATATATATATGTATATATATATATTATTATTATTTTGAGTACTGATATGCATCTAGCTCGTGGTACCGCTCGTATGTATCACAGTATTCACATGTTCGCTAGCATAAATTCGCCTGAGTCTCTTAAATTTCCATCCCTACGACATGTTCATTAAGGTTTGCCGCCGCCGCCGCCGGATCTTGGTCGGATCGCACTCTAATGTGGTCTGATCTTCATCGGAGCGAAGTGTCTTTGTCAGAGCGAATGTATCATTTATTATTTAGCACACCGGGGGGACTAATGGCGTAGCCGCTTTCGAGATCATAGTTATTATAATTCACACATGTCTATATCCGAGTACACAATTTATTGTTCACAGTTTGACGTGAGATGTGTGCAACTTAGGTATATAATTTATGGTGGTCTGGTGATGCCGTATTCTCGATATTGAAAAATATATGTCTAGTGTGCGAGTTGTGATCAAGTCTGGAATAGCAGTTCTAAGTTCGCAAGTGAATTCCCCGCTGTAATGGTGAAGCTATTTAGAGAGTTCGAATCTCGTTTGTGCTATATCCAAGTGCAGTATCCCTTAGCATTTACATATCTGTCCAGCTCATTTTAATTAATTTAATTACCCCCCCCCCTCCGCCCAAGATGCATACGTGTAACAGCGAATTGGTTACAGGTTACACACACACAGGATCTCAATGCAGAACACAGCATCACTATGTAAACAGTTGTAAATAGGGTCTTACCACATATGTATTTGCCGTTAGGTCTCATTACGATTGACAGCGAAATGTCTTCTGGTTATTAATCCCCAGTCTGGAAAAATTTCATAGCGAATCCGTTTCCGGGTAGAAGAGTGCATAAGCCAGCAGATATCGACATGTTCCAGGCGGAGGGTTCATCGAATCAAAGATCGAAGGGCTGCGGTGCGAGGATCTCGCCTCTGGCCCGAGCAGCATTGCTGCTGCGGAAACATCGTAAGATTTATTATAGAAGCCGGAATCGCTCTGCTCAGCCATTCTATATACGTCAGCCTTCGCATATTCTCTATCGGGTTGACGTCTGCTTAATTGAATGTCTCATTCAGGTATCTGGACCACCAGAACGTGCACGCTGATGGCTGCTAACACGACATCTGCTCTTCTCTATGAGATTTCGGTTCGATTTCTAGTAACTATTCTGATTACGATATGGGAGTTCTCTCAACAGATCAGCCTACTGCCACCCAAATGATGAATGTCCTATCGGCGAAGAACTCAAGAGCTCATTTCGAGTGTCGATATCCAATACGTAGAAGGTTTGAAGTTCTGCACTGCCGTGTACTTTCGGACTCATTAAAGCATTTTTTTTTCCAGAGCCATCGGCTGGATACAGAGATATGCAAATCTCACTCATGTCCCTCCAACTGGGGCGATAGCAGAGCAAAATGAGTTTAAAAGCTGGACAGTGGATGTGTTTTAATCAAAAGAAACGTTTCTCTGATAAAAATGAACCTTTTATGCTTTATGCTGTACTTCAGCAAGGTGGATAAAAATGTCATAAAATTACAGATATGAAACTATCGAAAACAATCCATACTGAATTCTAGAAATGTTTACAATCGTTCGGCTTTCCGAACTCCATCATACGGTTCTCCGGATTTCACACATCGGGTTGATGAAAAGTACCCATTTGTGACGTGGTGACACGATTTCTTTTTTTTTTTTTCATAGAGCTACCAGAGGAAAATGCCTGTCACTCGAGTGGACACTGCCAGGATACGTGAAACAATCCTTTGTATGCGGGCCAAACTATGGGGGGGGCTGACGGTGGATGGAAACTGCCTCTTACCCCCCGCTAAAACCCCCAGACCCGATGTTAATGAGCCGGTTTATGTGGAACCGTTGGTGTCGCACGAATCAGGCGCATCTCGAATGCTATTCTTACTGTGACACTATTAGACGTAGTTTTGAACTACGATTATGGCTGCCTCGGCAAATGGCCAAGAATCGATTCGGTTGATACTTATATTGACGTTATGTCTGCATTAAATAGCGCTCATTGACAGTAGAACGGTGGTCATTGCAGCAAATTACTAATTAACTATACGGCGAAAATTGCGACAGCATCTTGCGTGTATGCCGAACATCGCAATGAATCATATCGAGTGAAAACGATGATTTTCTTTCATTTTTCTTTCCTGAAAAAAAGCCACATAAAATGCTCCGATTTTGCCTGAAATTTCACCTGAACACATCAAGTCTGTTTGACAACCCATCTCGAAATCAACTCAAGTCTGTATACGTTTTTAGCAACTCTATACAAGAGGCATACCTCATAATGCCTGCTGCTCATTTTTTTGTCACCTTGCTATACATATCTTACTTCCCGCAATCATTTTGCCACGATCTACGTGTTTCACTATTGAGCTGAATAGACCGAACCACAATTAAACATTGTTATGTTCTGCTTAGCTCCTTTTGTCAGCCTTATCTCGGTTTTATATTGCGCAGACATGTTTATTGTATAATATCTAGATATACCTTCTCCGTCGAGCTACAGCGTGACCGAGTAGCGCTTTAATGTGGCGTGCAATCGGAGGTAGGTGCCGACACGGGTTCGATCCCCACATTTGCATTCAAGAAGGAATTGTCCGACTGAGTCGACTGAGTACAATGTTTAGCGCTGAGAATCATCTTAGAAAATTTACGTTAGATACACATGCTCGAATATTTCTTGGCCAACGGTCGAGCCCCTACCCTTTTCGAACAAAGCTTGCGATATTGGCGATAGAGATTTTGTGTCCCATCAAGAGACTTGTTGACTCATGGCCACCACATGTCTCGTCGACGCCTAAAATGAAACCAGACTATCATTCGGCATAATGTCGCGGTTCGGATCATCGTCTTGTTCTGAAGTGTTCATCCGATACGGTAACCCACGCATTCGGTCATCAGATTCCCGCTCTCGAGTCGCACCAAACATGTGCCATGCACAAACGCACATATGTATTGAGAGTGTTTTTGTTTTATTGACAATTCGTTTATTGAGACACAAAAAAGCTGTGTGTAAGGGTGTATTGGTAAGTACACCCATAAGCCAAAGGTTCGATAGCGGCATAATCGACTCGAGACAGTAATTCCTCATCGACGTCATTAGTGGCTGGATAGTACGCTACTTCGAAACACGTTCCCGGCCTGCCAAGCTGGTCATTCCTATAATATTTTTGCTTGACAGCTGCTAGCAATAGACTCTCCCCGCTAACAATTTGTGTTCCACTGAAGTTTCCTCAAAAATACAACAAGTTCATAACGCAGACCTTCAGCCAACGCTGTTGTGGCTGGTTAAAACCGGGCGAGAGAGAGAGAGAGAGACGGCAGTGGCTAGAAGAACCGTTGAGATGTTAACCTACATAAGCCGAATAAATGTGCCTAGATAAAGATACCGGAATCGTGGGACCACCTCGATATGAAATGTTCGATCGAGTCAATACAACACTACGGTTACCTCCACAGGGACGTCACCGTATAATAAAACGCTGCCGCCGCCCGGATATATATATATATATATATATATGTATATGTGTGTGATATATATAATGTCTGGCATACAAATGAGGCATATTCGGTTCATCTTTTCTTCTCCGCCTTTATTTTGTGCCGGCGTATTTTCTTAATGTTGTCTCTCGGCAGATTGCCTGTTGTTGTCGTCTTGTTGTGTCGATCGTGTTTTGTCCGGCCACGCGGCTGTCTTCCACAATTCTATTCTATATGTATGCATGTATATAATATATATATATATATGTCGTTTCCATGCCTTGTTTCCAAGATGCCGGATCCGAGATACATTCTTGCAATTTCCTGCTGCCCGATCAGAACAGAGCAGTCAAGATCCCGACTATTCACGGCTCGACGAGGTCGATAAACCAACCAACCAACCAACTAACCAACAGACAGACGACAGATAGCGCATGCATCAGCAGCAGCAGCAGCAACACCAGTATAATAAATAGGTCGCATTTCAGATAGAATAGTTAGGCCAGTAGTTGGAACGCGTTAACAACAAGAACAACAACAGTCGCGCGTAAGATGGAGGTCGGATGGGTGAGGAGAGATTGTAGATGTGGATCTCGGTGTTTGTGTGTTTTTGTCTGCTGTTGCTATTGCAGCCGTCCCATTATATAGTACGAAGCGAGATGTTGACGTCGTTGCTGTTGCTGTCACAAGTGTGTTGTTGTTCATGGCCATAGATCTGTTGCTGTGAACGAACTATGCCGCCGCCGCCGCCGCTGCTGCGGCTGCGGGTAAAGACCCTGGTTACCCCATCGCAAGGAGGTCAATGGCCTCTGCCACTGCTAGGGCTGATCCTCCTCTTTCTCCCGTCTGTCCGCTACGGCCGCTGCCGCCCCTACCACCACTGCCGCTTCTAGATGTTGAACTTGACGCTGAACACGTTCTGTCGTCGGAGTTCGATGTCGGTGTGTTCCGATACCGCACTGCAATGGCGAACCGGAGGAGGGCCGGCTTGCCGCGATCGCCGCGAGTAAGTTCGCGATGCTTCGCAGTGGCCAGCCGGCGAACGATCATCCAGCCCATTTCGTTAGCCGTCCCTTGCTGCGAATGGCCCGTGGTCACCGCAGAACGGCAGGCGGCCGCTCACTCGAGCCGGCAGCCAGAGCGACGCCCGCCCGACCGACCGCCCTCAGTTGTTCCCAATGCGTCTCAACCTCTTCAACTGTCTCTCTGCGCGTCGATGGATGTGTGCACCGTGCGCGCGCTCGCGCCGCTGGGTCCAACTTCGTCCGCTGTTGTCTATTGGCTGATCTAGCCTGTCCGATGTTCGTTGCTCGCCGGGAGCACGGACGCACGACAACCCTTTGCTTTGCTCACCGTGTAGCCGCTCTCGCTCCCGGCCACTTTGCTTGTTCTGTGCTGCTGCTGATGCTGCTGATGATGCCGGTGGTGGTGGTGGTAGTTGTCTTCATCATCATCGCTCTTCTCCTTCCAAACGACCGGCTGCCGATGGAAGCAACGTCTGCGCATGGGACCGCGGCTGTGACTGCTCACCGAACAGCATCGCGCCGCCGAGCCGTAATCGAACGCGGCGTTGCTCTGCGTGCGGCCCTGGTCCAAGCAGTGCCAATGCTGGCAAGCACTTCCAGCATCGGCAGCACGCCATGGTGCTGCTGTGATGCTCTATTGCAGAGGAAGAGAGAGAGGGAGAGAGAGGGAGGGAACTTGATCGTTCGTAGCCGCGACGGGCCATCCCAGCTATCGAAGCGCAACAGCTCGTCCCCTTTGGTCGACATCTTGAAGCTGGCGAAGTGGAGAAGACCGCGCTTGGCAGCGGCGTCTGAAGCCGCCGCCGGCAGCCGCAGGCAGCTGCGCGCTAAACGCGACGAGAAACAGCAACAACTGCGTCTGCTGTGCTGGCGAACAACCGCATCATCGCATTCTGTGTGCTTCGGCCGACTTCATCAACGTTGACGACGACGTCGTCGTCGTCTCGTCGTCGTCTGAGACCTCGGATCTGGGATCGGGATCTGGAGGAGAATGTGAATATCCTCCGCGGCCATCGCCAGCAGAAGGGGTAGCCTCGCCAGATGGTCAGACGACGTCCCGCCGACGTTGGCCAACGTTCGGCTGCCACACTGCTGCCAACCAACTACAATATGTCTATGGAAAGACTCGAAAACAGAACGAAGACAAGAGAGAGAGAGAGAGAGAGAGAGAAATGCGGTCAGATGTAAGGGTACAATTGACATCGGGGGTTCTCGTTAGTTAGCAGTGCTGAATATTGGGTAAGGTAGAAGGGATCGGGTGGTCCCCAGGGGTTTAGTGAATGGGTTTGTAAGTCGTATGCTGGGCGCTATTGACTGAGTAACACATGTGCGTTATGAGTTCTTCAAGTCCCCCATCAAAAGATGGGATTAATTGGTTACGTTAGTCTACTGAGAATGATGTGATGCCTCTGTGTTTTAGGCTGACGAAGTGCAAATGGGGCAAAAGACATACATTTTCATTCAGATCGTGCCGATTAACGACTGAAAGGCTGTGGCGCCCGGTGGTGATAAAATTTTGCGATTCCATGAAAAGGTCTCTACTTCTGACTAGGCCAAATGTCGAATCAAATCAAATCGATCGGGTGCAACAACCCCTCGAATAACTAAATCAATATAGTATATTATACATGCCTATGCATAACTCTTGAAAATGGTCAAGCCATTCACCAATGGAGTAACACAGCAATGTCCGAACGAGCATGAACTTTAAATTTATTCTATGTAAGTTAATTTCATCGTAGACTTAGGCTTCGTTGTGCCCTTTCTGAATACTACATATTACTTCTAGGAGGTTAGTTTCGACAACTCGACGATCAAAAAATGATGGAACTAATCTTTGCATAATAGCAGGCTACAGTATTTATCAGAATTTATCTGGTGAAGACTACAACAGCCGTTTGGGGAACAAATAATGTAAGTCAGATTGAAGAAAAAGTCGAGCCCCCAGAGGTGGCCTGGTGGTGCATTCGTGTGCGCCTTGCAATCGGAGGAGAGACGTAAGTGGACGGGGGTTTAATCACCACCGTTGCATATTTGCAATTAAGGAGTCCATCTTATGAAGCCTCCTGCCGAGAGCAGTTGTACCATGGACTGAGGTAAATGTTGAAAGCAGTGAATCTGCGTGGAAAATGTACTTTGAGATTGGAATAAGAGGGGCACATATAGAATGTATGAGTTAGCTCGCAGTGTAAACACCGCGCTTCAGACGTTGTCGGAAACACCACTCATTTTTGTTATCCCTTACAGGGATCTTGTGATCGCGCTGCACTTGCCTCGACTGCTTCTTGAAATTATCTGGACGATCTGCCACTGTGTTAGGGTTTCGCCGCTTCTCGGCGTTGCGTTAAGCTGCATCTTTCGAGTGACTGCGTCATCTTCCTCTGCTGTTGCTGCTGATGCACTTACTCCATGATCTTGTGACCAGTTATCAAGTTGTTGGCGGTATCCCATTCCTCTATGCCAATGAACACATTGATGACGTTGATATCGTTATATCAACGTCATCAATGTGTGTATTTTACCCCTTCACCCTATTGAGGTCTCGCCTTGGATCTAATTTACGGTAGTAAAATCCCCTCCCTGTGGGGCCGCCTAATGCCATCGTGCTCCGCGGCATCTTGCGACCTGCCACCGATGTTTGAGAGCGCGGACTTACTGGTGGTAGTGGCTTACTGCTGTTTTTTTACCTGGTTGCTGCTCCCCCATGTGACAGGTCACAGAACCAGCTTTGGGTATCTTTTTTTGCGAGGTTAAGGGCAAAATGCAGACCAGACTTCACGAATAAGGCATTCGTCTGGTGCTGTGGGACTGTCGGCAACTGAAACCCTGGACCGCTTCGTGTTGGGCCTTCACTCGGAACTGATTTTGTATTGCTTCAGTACGGGAACATTGGGCAATGCCTCCCCGGACACGTTGTGTGTCTAACTGTACGGCCCCCGGAGAAGGGAAGAACATGCAGAAGTCCCGTGCTGGGCAATCTCTGAAAGTGGGTCCCCGCCCCTTTTTTTTTGAGAGGAGGAAATTTTCTTCAAACGCACGGACACCACCAGAGAAATTCCAATCTCCATTAAAGTGGGCCGAACCAGTGCAGGGTTGACGTGAATGACATAACGCTTCTACCTGCTAAAACCATTCTCTGCATAGAGTCTACCTCTTCCCTAGAGTCGGCACTCTTGGCATTACTTCGATCTCTAGGGAAGGTGTGTAACTTCTCCGGCTAGTGTTCTATAGCCGGGTTCCTTAGTCTCCTACGACTACTTTGGCTTCCGTGTTGGGGTCCTGTCCGGGGACGCTCGGTCACCTAGTCCCCGGTGCACGGGAGGAGACCGGTGAAGAAGGAAGCTGCTCCCGCGATAGGCGGGTCAATCTAGATAAGAAGTACCGACTGCTTGGTCCACCTACCTCCGGCCCCCCTGGGCGGGAATGCGCGGGAGAAGCCGGTCTAGCTAATGGTAGAGTGGGCCTTCGAGGCCCCCGGGTCTTTTTCCTTCTCTCCTTACTCTCCTTTAGCCTAATGATACATCTTTCCCCTCCAATCTATGACCTCCGCCCAGGCCGCCCTTGATTTCACCGCATGTGCCACGAGTTCTGTAACTGATTTCCCCACAACCTCTCTCGAGACCCCTCCCTGGCTGACGCTAGCGCCACGCATCGGGTCACCGTATGCTTAAAATCGTCCACCTCACCAGGGTCGCGCAGCACGCATATGTCCGCCTGCATCTTTCCGATGTTAACCATGTAGGTCTGGAACTGCCCGTGGCCCGTCAGCACCGCTTCACCTCATACATGAGCTCCCCCATATTACCCTGAGGCCTGATGTCAGGCTCTTGGTCCAACGCCCCTTCGTCACTCCCGAAGTAACCTGCGTCCACCCTTGTTGCCGATGTATGAGATAACGACCCAAAAATCTCATCTTTATTCCAGTGCATATTGGAGCTTACGGAGTGTTTTAGGTTTTCATATCTCATTGACCCTGATTTTTTCCAGGAATATCCTCCCCGAAGGGTATTCAGTAGCAAGCTAGGACTAGCCATAAAAAGCGCCAGACTCGTCAGAGCCGTCTTCGTCCGACCGTCGACACATGCATAAATATGCAAGGTCTTGCGCATTAGTCTATTAAAATGAACTGTATTTTTTGCAATGCTTGAATTCTCTTATATGTTCTCCTCACCAGGTCGCAAGAAATGAACTTGCTACCCCGGTCATTTTACTACAGCCAGAAACTAAGCAGCCGTTCAAGCAACCGCGCTGACCCGCAGATGCGTGAACTGCGCGTTCAAAGCGCGTTGAAGGATGGGATACTAAGTACGGGGCCCGTATGGTTCTCGCCACTCAACGTTTATGCTAAGGTCTCTCTCTCTCTCTCGTCTATGCTAAGGGACATCTTTGAAAGGAGGTACTCGAAAAAGGCTTCTGTTTTGTTCTGCCATATCTTTTCAAATCCTCAACGCATTTCAATCAAATTATTATACTTTCGCTCGAAACCGCTACTGCTGCTGAGCATATACCACTTGATTGGGGTTCGTTCCGTTCTCCAAAAACTACTAATAAAAACAACCTTTAGTATAAGATTTATTAAAAATGTACAACCTTATCCAGAAGATGAGCGACCCTGGAGCAGAATCAGGTCAGTCTCAGCTATTGCAACCGAATAGAAACTCTTCGGACGATAAACGTTCGTCTGATAAGTGACGAAAATAAAAATCCTTCGATATATATATACGTAGTAGCGTATCGAGCATTGACCGGCACTATGGAGATTGAAGTGGGCGCCGTCGACCTGCTAAGAAGAACTTGCTTACCACATCTCAATGTAAATCCGATCGAGAATATACAAAGGTGGATAATAGATTGCCATTATTATCACCATTTATTTATCTTACACGCCGCTAATTAGCTGTTCGCCTCTCAGCATCGAGCTGAAGAGAAATGCCGTTGCTGTCCGCAGCCAACTTTTTTGATGTTTACCGACCCCGATTTTGCCAAACGTCAGTTGAAATATCCACAACGATGAGGCGTACATGCGAAAGAAATGCATTTATCATAGCTTCATCCAATATATATTTACATATAGCTACATTAATTGCCTTCGCACTATTAGTAGTAGTTACCATTACATTGATAGATGGAACTTTCGCCCCAGATCCATATCGATATATCTATTTTTATGGATAGATTTCTTATTGGATGAATCTAGCGTTTTGCAGTGAATATCTACGTCATTGCCAAATTGTGATCCAGATGCCGTAAATTATCGATGGCTTTATCCGACCTTCTATTGACAAAGCGCTATCCGTGACTAGCAGGACGCTGTGTTGGGTGTGGGGTGCGGTTAGTGGGGTCTCCTTGTTTTAAGGATGTTTTATTAAGGATATATTTGAGGAGGTTGCCGTTCGATGTATTTCACGTTCAGCGAGTACGATTGTCGCCCATTGTCACAATGAAATACTTTCTTAGTTTTAAGGATCGGTGAACTTCGGCCACTGTGAACGGCGAACAGTTCCCGATGAAGTTCTCGGCCCGCTCTCGCGTCGGCGCATTCTGAGGTAGAACAACATCATTCCTTCGGAGGATGAACTCTCGGGTTATGCGAGGATTGCTAGCCTCCATCAGGTGTCTGATAATGTAAATGACTCGCTTCGAAACTACGTTAGTTAGCCGAGATAACGGTTCCTCTCTCTCTCTCTCTCTCTCTCTCTCTCTCTCAGTGCTCTCGTCTCGAAGCCTGGCTTGGCGTCCATTTCGATACGGGGCAAATTGACAACAGCAATTCCACTAATGGGGCGGTCGGACCCCCTATCCCACCCTAGCGTCTGGACAGATGGAAGATATCGACAGCGAACCCGGGTAACGTTTCTGCAATACCTTGACAACAGTTCTTCTAGTTCCCCTTCGAATAAAAAGACCACCAACTACTGGAGGTAGTTGAACTTTCGGTCGGATCACAGGAAAGATCACAGCCAAGCTGAATTTAGCGAACACTCACAGCAGACACACGAACGAACAGAGACACGTGCAGACAGACACAGCTCCGAGCTGAAAGGAGACCACATCGGATTCATGCTTAGTTGCATACCTCAAGACTTGGTGCTGCCAGTACAGCAGTTGTCAGTCGTCAACGTGGTTGCTTGCCGCCACCAGTCGTAGCGTTAAGCATTACTACAATCATCGTCTGTTTCATCAGCAGGAGCAACAGCATCAAGCCAGCGTCTCGGTCGGCGACAGTCCAACAGCGTTTTGGCATTGAGCCGACGGCTGGCGGCTCAGGGAGCAACAGGCAGGCAGCCATGGACGCAAGCTACCCCGTTCAGTTCGAAGCGGTGTTGTTGACCCCCCTGGTGAGTTTCGCAAAACACAGAAACAGCTACATTGAAAAGGGCCGTCTACAGACAGCGCAGGTATATATATATATATATATATATATATTACTGGTTATATATATATATATATATATATATATATATATATATATACTGGTTATATGTAGTAATAAATACTAGTATAATGGCAGTGGTACTAGTTTAGCCCAGTTGTAGAGCAGATGCGCGGTCGACACGGTGTCTGCCGTGAGTGGCCGCTCGAGCTATCGTCGGCACCAGGGAGTCAGACCGAGAGAGAGAGAGAGAGTGAGAGAGTGAGAGATATATGCAGATAGGGCGAGGATGTGTCAGAGTCTAGCATTTCCATGTGTAGAACAGGCCACGAACGGACCTGGACTACAGGCTGCGTGACCCTGCGTGATGGTCCAGCATGCCGTGGTCCAGAATAGCTTTGCTGGACTGGAAGACGCCGGTGCCGAGGCCGACCCTCGGCATGGCCAGTTAATGGCCGAGCCCCTGTCGACTCACGTCAGCCCGCGTTGGCTTGCCTTGTCCAGCATTGTCTGGGACACCAGCAAGCGACAGCCAGTGCTCGCTGGCTGGCCAGGCAGCGGTAGTACGACCCGCCGGAGAAGCTACAGGCCGCACTGGCAACAGCATTTTCTGGATAGCGAGTGAACTGTCCTATTTCGGTCGGCGCGGTAGAGACGCGGTAGCCTCTAGGCAGCTGACTACCCGCGTCCCCCAACTAACCCCTTCAGTTTTTTTCTGTTTGCGATGCGCGCTCCCCCCCGCAGCCGATCGTGAGAGCCGCCAACGTCGACGACGCCGGAGAGGCCACTGAACCCCACTGACAATTGAAGGCAAAGCGAACGCGGCGACTTTTTGTTATCCAGCTTCGTTTGTTCGCTCGTGAAGGAGTCGGTGTCCGTGTGGAATTCACATTGAGAGTTTCCAGAGATCGCACGAGACACCGCACACCGGTGGACAATAGAACAATACGTTATTGAAGTCGAAACCCATGACCGGCTGGAAGCCGCTAATTATACCGTTAATTGCTGCTGCTGTCGCCGCCGCCGCCGCAGTCCGCACCACCGGTGCTGCTGTCCGGCAGGGCAGGAAATAACGCCATTGTGAGATGGGGAAAATCCGCCCGTCCGTTCGTTCATTGGCTCTATGATTATAGTTAGCTGTGATCAGGGCGAATATCACCGAGCTGCAGTCCCAATACAAGCTCTATAGTGGTAAACGAACTAACCAATTCTAACGAATGCTTCGGATATCCTTCTACGTAGATCCGTTGATTCTGACCTAAACTATACGATCCATTGTTTCGGACGCATTTCCTCTGTTGTCGTTGTGTGGACAACCGTTGTTGGGTTTCTGAGAACACGGCGGTGAGGTGCATAGAACTTAGCGATTCTGACCAAATCTGTCAGAGCCAACTAAATACTACAGCACTGAGCATAGGGGATTTCGTTCTCTAACGATTGCATATTTAAATGCTTACAATCATGGTCAATAAACTGTTCAGAAGTACATAATAATTCAGGTTTTACAGCGTTTACCTGTTGAGTCTTAGGTGCTGGCTTGCTTCTACGTGCAATCATCAGTATCTGGATCTGTTTTAGCTAGGGCCTTGTTGTTTGTCCATTTTTTTAGAGGAGGAAATTGCCTTCAAACGCACGAAGACCGCCAGAGACACCTTCCAATCTCCGTTAAAGTGGGCCGATCCAGTGGAAGGGTGGAGGGTTGACGTGGATGGCAAAATGCCTCTACCTGTTAGACCCAGCACTGAGAGTCCATCTCTTCCCTAGTCTCAGCTCAGCCTGTCGAAACCTATCTGTTACCTCTCAACGCACCCTATCACATTCGAAGCAGCGTCGCCGTCGGGAACGAATCGATCGCCCGTCGAACAGGCGACAACTAGCCGTACTTCCGCTGCTACAACCATGATACTTCGATAAGTTTCATTGGCGGCTGGAAGGTCGCCATACCATTTGCCGTCAGAAAGTTCCCGGCACTTGTCCGTACGGCAGAATTAGTGCGGGAAGTGTCGGGAGAAACTGTTATCACTGTTATCTCTCTACTGAACGCCGCGCTAAGCCCACAGCCAATCGACTACAACGGCGAAACGATACTCTGCTCGGCTGCAAGCGAAAACGCAATCGAACAATTGCTTCGTACACACCACCCCCCACCCAGCCAGCTCGGTGCGCTATCCCTGCGTCGCGTCGTCTGTCAAGTGAACGCCCGGCCATAGTCAGTAATATAAGGCCAGTAGCCTGAATTAGCTAATCCTTCATCTTCAATCCGGTCGCTGCAGGCCCTGTGTGACTCACGAAATCAACGCATTCATTGTGCGTCCATCACGCGTATGTGTATTCGAAGCAAAATAGCAATAGTAATTTCAGATGTCGTGGTCACCCCGAGCCCGATTGTATATACGCGCGCGCGCACACACCAACTACTCGTAGACAGATACCAGATAGACTGCCGCGGACACTGCGGGCTTATAGTCTGCAGCTGTTGCTACTGCTGCTGCTGCTGCTGCGGTGCCGCAAGTGAGGGTCAACAACATGTACACCTTTGTAGTGTCGCTATATTTCCACCGCTACCGGTGTAACAGCTACCTGTTGTCTCGTACGTTTATGTCTCGATATGTGGACGAACGGTTCACAGACCCCACAAGCCGTCTACCTACAGAACAGATCGTTTGTGGCAGCTGATGT
Organism: Stratiolaelaps scimitus; assembly: GCA_019614645.1. Classification (NCBI taxonomy): domain Eukaryota; kingdom Metazoa; phylum Arthropoda; class Arachnida; order Mesostigmata; family Laelapidae; genus Stratiolaelaps; species Stratiolaelaps scimitus. The sequence continues at coordinate 1,709,130 of JABWDB010000041.1, read as the reverse complement.
GACGTACTGACGATCACCAGGCCAGCCGGCGAGCTTGAAAGATATCGCAGCAAGGCAAATCGACACTGGAAATTAGCGCCACTTGTTGCGAAACATCCTAGACCAAGACAACGACTGCGGCTATCGAAGCGCGCTATTGTTTGTGGGGGGAGGGGGGGGCCGATTGCCAATCGCGTGTATCCATTTGTCTGTCCGCTGTTGTGTCGGACTGCCACTGGGATGTATACAGCTCTCGCTCGGCGTCAGCCGGTGTATGTTGAGGAGAACATTGACGAAACGACATATGCTACCGTACCGAAACAACACCGTATGCTCTATCTCCTCATTGATGGGGTGAACGCGAGCTCGGATCGTGAGAATATGCACTAATAATGAGGAACTGTCGGTGAATGAAGACACAGATATATTTCTTAATATTTCTTAACAACATCTAGCCGCTGTCTCGGGAATGAATCCGCCAAACGAATCCACCGAAATACTCCTTGTTTATTCATATCATTGTGGGGAGTAAACAGCACCAGCGTAAGCTCTAATCGTCCGGTGCAGGTGGTTCCTATGAGAGCTAATATTATATATAGCTGAAGTCATCGTTCTCGACCTCGTTCGTGTGTTGTTCTATGGCATAATGACTTTCTAGACATACTGTACAAAGCAGCTACAGGCTGCTCTAATACGAAAGCATGTAGGCCACGAACCAGTGTTTCAGCTTCCCCTCGGAAATGCGCCGGCTTGTTTTTAATTCTCATTTTTCACCCGAGGGACAAGTTAACCATGAGAGCGATTTTCTCTCAGCAGTCGTTGTCCGGTACCACCCATCGGAGGCTGTCTGAGAAGTTCAAACGATCGAGAGGCAGTGACCAATCAGCCGGCGGCCGGCGTACAATCGCCACCCTTCCTTCCTGTCTCAGATCGATGTTGCAGCTGACCGTCTCCGTACCCAGGCAGCTAAATGCTCGGAACAGCCGTAGCCACCGTAGCTATTTACAGAGGCCACACTGAGCCACGACTTGCATACACGAGAACTAGCACGTAAGCATTAGAACTGTCCAGCACAGCTCACTCGGAGCTCAAACCCACGACCGCTTGGTTTGTAGGCGTACAGGCTAGCGAGCGTGCGTTCTTGCTTGAGCGCTTGCCTCAACTGTTCTGGCAAATTCTGCTGTTTATTCATGTGCGCTGTTACGACGGTGTGTCCGGTTGCCGAGCTGCCATTCCGCAGATCTGCTGCAGATCGGCCAGTATGCAGCACCACTGACGCTGCGCCCGCTAGCGGCTGTTGCAGGGCACCCGGCGGCCGAGAACGTCGGCGCTCCGGTCTCGCCACTCGCGGGCACGGGGACAGCCAACGGAGCAGTCACACACAGCTCCGCAGTGGACAACCACGTGCGCAGCTCGTCGGCAGTCAAACCACGGAAAATACGGTGGGTTGTTACAACGTTACGTCTCTCTCTCTCTCTCTCTCTCTCTCTCTCAGTCTCCCTTGTTAGTTCGCTTTTGCGCAGCCTTCGATGCTCAAGTCGAGATCGTGCATAGAGCCATATGGACAGCGCAATATTAGCCGGTGATAGACGCAATAGGCCGAGACAATATGAGCGATCAGCGCCAAACGGGGCCACTGCATCACACCGTTATCGGCAAAACTGTACGAACCCCTCAAATTATCCCGTAGAGATCTATCCTATTATATACTAGTGTGTGGTGCAGCTGTGCGTCCCAGACCGCCTCAGTGCTCCATTATCTCGACGTGCGGACGCAGTGGATGCGACACTCTTAGCACGCGGAGGCGTAGATGCGGTCTATGAGTGTTCGAATTCACAGTTGTTCTTGTTGTTGTTCCGAGACACGCGCGCGTTCCTCAGTGTGTGATTGTGACACGGTGGCAAGGACGATAATTCGAATCGTCTCCTAATGTCACGTATTGTCTCCAGTATGGCCATACAGGCCGAGTGCAGCTCAACGATACCGCTTGGCGTCGAACAACCGCACTCGACGTTCCGTCAGATACGCGAAGATCGAAGCAGTAACGCGCAAACTCGCCGCATAACGAAGTTAAATGAGGAACTTGAGTGGATCAGGTAGGTTACTCCAGTCGCCAAGTGAACCACGTTCGACGGGATGCGTGCGATTTCAGATAACGAATCAATGATTGAAGTCATAAGCTACGAGTGGCGGCGCGGAGGGTCACAATCAGGCGGCAAGCTGGTTGGTTTCCCTGCCAATTTGATTCCTGATGCAATTTTTGGCTATTTCAGTGGTCGTGCACAGCAGTGGGTGATTCATTTATTCGAAACGGAGGAGATACCGGCTGACTATTGTAATGAGCACATTAGCACCGTAATTTGCCCAGCCACAAGAACGCTTCAGATGCAATGGTCCGAGTATGGTTTCTCTCTCTCTCTCTCGAGTTGACGATGTTGGCCAGCTATAAGACCCATATCTGGTCGAGCCCGAAGGTCGGGTGGTGCATTCGTGTGCGCCTTGCAACCGAAATAATAGACGAATGTAGATCCACGGATTCGATCCCCGCCGTTGTACATATACATTTCAAAAGGGATCCGTCTTAAGAGGCAATGCAAACACTAGTTCCGTGGACGTTCAAGGCTGCGAGTCAGCCCGAAGACACAAAGGCCATATCTGAGGTTTTCCGAAGCAGTGGATCTTCCAATTGTCGGCGGCGACGACGAAATTGGCTAATTCTTCACGTGAAGACACCTCATGAAATATCAAATAGACATCGTTTTGATGTAACAAAATGTAACATTAATGTTTTCTTAACACCGATGCCGACATTTCCATGCGTTCATTGGAGCTGCGTTGACATGAAACCCAACGAGCTGTAACCCCGTAGGCGACCCTCAGCACGTTGACATTATCGTGCGGCTCTTATGTACACCCGCGTGTGTCTCTGCGGGACTGGTCAACGTATTTACGTGACGTGACCACGTACGTGGGTCGTATAGGTTAGAACCCAGAGAGGACGGTTTCCCGTTTGAGCGATCCACTAAAAATTTGTTTTGTGTGTGTGGTGTTAACAAAAACTTGCAAAGACATTGGGTCTAAGTGAAATCGAATCTAACCATCTCGATCGAAATAATGTCTAGCAATTTTCGAGCCTTAAGGACGGGACCCCTGGGTTTAGTGGGTTTATTGGTTCCCACAATGGTGACTACGGATGAGTCAGGCATGTTCATCAGGCATTATCGAAACTCCCGCATAAAAAAATATTCATATTTACAAAAAAAAAACAAAATTTAAATTGTCCAGAATTTCCCCAGCTTGTCACAGGAAAAGGTCTAAGCGTATTCTGCGAGGGTCCGAGCGTGTATCAGAGGGATAACGAATCACCTTAGAAACGTCATCTTCAGCAGAAGCGTCGCCATGTGTGACTCATAAACGATTTTCACACAATGATAATATGGTTAATATGGTAATATGGTCACCAGAAATATATTCTGCATCCCCCATATTTCCCTTCTGGCGAAATGATCTTTTGTTCTAAACAATCTTTAAATCCTTTTGAGACTTATCTCACATTCAACGATCGTATGATGACTAGCAATTCGTCTGTGACATGCCGTTTCATAGATGTCCAATTATTTCCAATTATTATCCAATTATTATTCACCAAAAATCCGTCCCTAATCAGACTTTGCACACGACATCGTATTGCTGCAATATACAAGGCAAGGCACATGCAAATCACAACACCTAGAATTAACGTCACTAACAGTAACAGCAAACAGCCCTAATTAACCACTGTGTATACACGGCCATTTGCAAACACGCACGCCCGCAGACACACAATTTTATTCTATATTTTCCACTAGTTTATCTTGTGCCCGAAAAATTATATACCACATAAATCGCACACAGATCCCCGTGTGTGGGTGGGTGTCTATCAGAGCTCAGCGATGGACAGTTGCACGTTATCATCGTCGTCAACGTCGACAGCGACTGATTCTTCTCTGCGTCGACATCTGATTTGAACTGGCGCTTTTGAGAATATGAAAAATTATGACCGTTTCAATTATTCGGCCAATTGTTGCCGGGGATCCTCATCTCGATGATGATAATGGCGATGATGATGATTGCGTTGTTCAGCTCGTTGTTTAGACCGGCTCAACAAACAGCTCGCCCTCTCTCGAGCCTATGGTGGCCATCGTCGCCGTCGATGTTGTTGTTGCTGTCGTCACTGGAGTGTTGTTGCTGTCCTGCCTCCGCAGCATATCCCTCAGTCGAACTGGAAATTGCTGTGAACGTCGGAGCCACCGACCGACGTTGCCGGACAGCCGCATAGAGTTGCTCAGAGTGGTCAGAGATCAGAACAGAGCGGATGCGAAGAAGCAGGGGAGAGGTTGGATGTTGGGCTGGGGGCGGGGGGCACCAATCGCCATCACACTCGCCGCTCCCCGAGTTGTTGTTGTCGGCGGTTGCCTCAGTGAATGGCTCCCAAAGCGACAAAAGCGTCGTGCAATCATGACAGCAATACATATATATATATATATATATATATATATATATATATATATATATATATATATATATATATATACAGAGAGAGAGAGAGCGGGTCGCGCCATCAGTCCGCTCTTCGTGGCCCAGTCGAAGCCCACACAGGTCGAACGCACACAATGAACTCGAGTTCGCTGCCAGCGGCGGCAGCCGTTGTAGTGTGGACGGCGCTCAGGCGGCGGCGGCGGCGGCTACGGTGGGGCATCGCCCCACGGTCTGTTCGACCCATCAGTTTTCTGCGTCTTCCGTAACTCCTCAGGGCTCTCAGCTGCTGATGCTGTGTGTTTGCGTGTGTGCGCGTTTTGCTGTGCCGCCTGCATCGAAGGGCTCCAACATCCTCGCTCGTGGAAGATCGTCCCGAGACGTCGTCATTGCAATCGTTGTCCCTCGCGGAGTCGAAGACCTCGGACACAGGCTTTGTTGCAATCGCAGCGCTCCTTTCGACGTTCCACATCCTGCTCTTCGCTCTGTGATATGATTTTTCTCTGTCTCGCCGAAGAGACAACAACTTCTTCGGCAACAGTCAGCTGCGAATAGACCCCACCATAAGCAGCAACAGCAGCACGGGCCTCGCCATCATCTTCACGATCGCTGCAAGTGGCCATCATCGACGGAGACAGACGCGAGCGGCTCCCGGCACCAGCAGCAGCGGCGGCGACGGCGGTGGCTCAACAGCGTTGTTCAGTTCGCTCAGCCAGTCGGGCCAAGCTTCTTGGCCGGCAGAGCATCATGCATCATCGGGCTACTTCGTCCTCATCTTCGTCTCCTCATCCTCTTCTGCTTCTTCCAGAAGTCGAAGATGAAGGAAAACGTGCAGAAGATGAAAAAGGTTGAACAAGCGGCGGCGGCGGCGAACAGCTTTCGGAGTCACCACCGAACGAATTACGGACTGGATAGAGGGAAGTTCGCTGACTCCGATCCAGTCAAGTGAACTCCCGCGAGAGCTCCTCGGCGGAACTTCCTATCAGCTCGCTATCCGCTTTCGGCTGAGCTTCGCACACTGGCGCTGGCTATTCGCTTCCTCGAACGGTGGCAGCGGTAACGCAACACATTTTTTTTTTCCTGCTGCACCAGAGAATGTCCAGCAGGCCACATGCGCGCTCACGTACTACGGAGTTTAACCAAGCAAGCTGGTCGTCGCCTGCCGCTTAATTTAGCTTTTCATAGATCTCTCTCCGCTCTCTCTCTCTCTCTCTCTCTCTACCCCGCTATCCATGATATCTATTCACTGACTAACTATTTGGTTCGGCTAACATCGACGATAACTAGCCCGTGCGGATGTATCTCGGTGCGGTTACGCCTGCCGCCGTAGGCGGGTGCTCGAGATGCTCTCATCACCAGGCAGAAGCGAGGCTGACAAGCGTCGGTCAAACAAAAAAAGTCATCCGTCCCGAACGGCGACTCCCCTAAAAACAACGTTGGATTTTCTAGCCATTGCGAATCCAAGCCTCCAGCTGCTGCCGCTGCTACCACTGTCGCTGTTGTTGTTGTTGTTGTTCGTCAGAGCCATTGTCCCCCCCAAGAAGGGAGTGACCAATTGTGAGTCCAATGCGATTCGCGCTCGTAGTCTCTCATCCTGTTTCTCAAGAGCGCCCCCCACCCCCCCGCCCCTCTCTCTCTTTCTCTCTTGTTGTTGTTGCTGCTGTTATTGTTGTTGATGCTGCTGTTATTGTTGTTGTTGCTACTGCTGTTGTTGTTGCTTCTGCTGCTGTTGTTGTTGTTGTTGTTGCTGTTGTTGCAGCTGCTGCTACTGCTGTTGTTGTTGCTTCTGCTGTTGTTGTTGTTGTTGTTGTCGTCGTCGTCGTCGTCGTCGCCCACCATTGTCGGGCAGAGTTGACGACAGAGTCTAAACGCATGTTGTGTAGACCCTTCTCGTGCGTGTGTTTGTGTTTGTGAATGTCGTCGTCCTCGTGTTCTATTCTATCGGCGTTGCTGTCCGTTCCGCAGCTGCGCCGTATCTAACAACCGGTGGCTGTGACGCTTTGTAACTATGTCTGTCTGTGTGCCTACGTAGCGCTTGCGTGTAAAGAAAGGGTTGTTGTTGTTGTTGCTGCTGCTGCCGCGGCCGTCGTTGTTGCTGTTATGGTGCGGACGCTCACCCGGTGTTGCCGTTGCAGGGTCGTTCACCGCGCGACGCGGTTATTCATCGCTCCGACCGACTGGCCAACGGACCAACAAACGAGCCAGCCGCCGATGAACGATGATGGCCACCGCCACCGCCGGGGCAAGGCGTTTGGGCGCTGGGTCAGCGGACCGATCCAGCCGCGGTCGCAGCATTCAATTGACTTCCATATTATTGGCTACTTTGGTCAGTAGTGGCAGCAGCAGCAGCAATAGCAATAGCCAGCCAGCGAGCCAGTCAGCCAGCTCTTTCCAGGCTACTTCGTATCTTCAGGCCACTGGTGTGGGCCTCGCTGACGAGGCAAGCACCCGGACGAATCGACCGGTGGACCAAGTCACTGATAGACAGACTAGCAACAGCAGCAGCAGCAGCAGTAGCATCATCATCAGACACAGAGACAGCGGGCGACTAGTCTATACTACAGTGCACTATAACACACAACGCTACAACTCGCAGGTTACTGGCCCATAACGTTCTTGACGCGAGCTAGCTGGCTGGCTCGCTAGCTCGATCGGTCTCTCACGGGCGGAGATACTTCTTGCAGCGAGCGCTGCCGACGCCGACGCCGCCGCGCCACGACCATCTCACCGCGGTCGCACTGGGAGAGGACGCACACCGTGGACAAGCGGGTAAACCTGTAGCCGCAACGGATACCAGCAGCAGCAGCAGCAGCAGCAACCGGCTTCGAGTGGGTGAGTGAGTCGGGCTGCTGTAGCTGCCACCACCGCCGCCGCCGCCGCCGTCGTTCTGGCCGCAGCTATAGACCTCGTTGCCGTAGACACTGCTGGCTGCCGATGGCTGATATGTGTTACCATTGTGCTGGCGGCGATTGCTCTGTGCGAGCAACGAACCCTTGCTCTCTTCCCCTCGCGTATGTGTGTGTAGTTTTTGCTGGCCCACAGCGGCCGCTCCCCGGGCCATCAGTTAGTGACTGACGATTGTCCGCTAGTAGTCAGTTGACTAGTAGCGCTAACCAGCGCAAACCAGAGGCAGCAGCTTCTGCTGCTGCAGTTATGTTAACCCGTCTGCCGACCACAGTCAGATCGAGCAAGCAGACCAAACGACGAGGAACCGGGCTGGCGGCTGGACGGGTAGCTGGATGAAGAGGGACTTCTTCGCCGATCAAAGTCCCCTCAAACCCCGGGAAGAGCTCACTGGCAGCGTTGGAAGCCAGCCACTACTACAGGACATGGAAGATGGGGAGCCCTGCTGATACCCGAACGCAGCGAGCCCTAAGGCAGCCGTGTATAGTGCCAACAAGCAACACCTTAACCGTGCCACGTCCGTGAATCGGCCAGAGTCAGTTACACGCTGTGCAGTTCAAGTATCGATGACGACAAGGGAGACCCTCGAATTGCAGCCTCACTCGCTACGAGATACAGTAATGCATGTTGATGCATATATTTAGATATATATATATTGTATACATGTCTAAATGTCGCGTAATGTCAGTTGCCACTACATCAAAGGTAAGCGCTTATCATTGCGCGCGCGGGATGCCTCTCCTGTCGTGTTCGATAAACCATCAAGCTGGTTGGGCTGATACAGTTAAATAGTTGCAATTGTTTGATTGCGTTGCGCCACCCCCTCAGCGAACCATGTGATTCAGCCGGATCAGTCAGTCCAGCCACGCAGCATGCAGATGATAATATTCAAATGGCTCTTTGTGGACGTAGATGAGGCCATGGAAAAAAATGCAACAGTCAGAGTGTTACATAGGCAGCCTATGGTCTCAGCCTATCGATCTGCAGTGTGCGCACACGTCAACGAATGGCCTGCGACTCGCTCAGGCCAGGCGACGAAAGCTGAACACTGAAAACTTCGAAGGAGAGCTTCGACTTCAGAGAGCGACCTCGTGCGTTTTCCACCCGCGCTCGGCGCCTCTACAACGAACGACACACTGCCTGCCCCCCCCCCCCCCCCCGACGTTCGATCGAAGCTGGCAGTGCTGTTTCCGCTTTGAAGTCAGAAGCATCCATCCCTCGAGTTCGATGGGGTTTTGGTAAGACAACGACGGATAGCAGCTAGACGTCTCTCTTGTCCAGGAATCCCCCTGAGGTAAGTGGTTACCCCTTTATGTCTCTGTGTATGTGTGTCTGTGTGTTGCTCAACCTGTCGGACTCAACTGAATGTCCTTGCAACTTAAATGCATTACTATACATATATATATATATGAACGAGAAGCACTCATGTATAACCTAACCGTCCCCATAACCAAATTAAGTGCTGCGCTAAATAGAGAAAAATCTTCGCAAATATCCCGTCATAGATCAACTGATCGTGCGCAAAAGTTTGCGGCGCACCGGCGTGACTGGCATAGGTCCACGCTGACGTCAGGGCTGATTCGTCATATGACGGTCGCCTCGAGATCTCAAGATGGTGGCACGGCGTTGACACGAGATGGCTACACAGCACTGCTGAGCTTGTGAGCGAGCGGCACAGAATAACGACAGGATGGTATATATACATATATATATATATATATATATACGTCTGCTGTTTGGCTTTCTCAAGCTTGCTTGGTCTCCTCGTCAATATAGAGAAACTACGAGACCGCTGACTTCCGGGAAACGCCGGTGGAGTAAAGGCGCGTGGCGCCATTTTAGCCCTGCTTCTCGGTCGATGGACGACGCAAGATGTCGCCGACGATCGGAACGAGTGACCCTAAGCCGGATATATATATATATATATATATATATATAATATGCTTATTGCTTGAATCGACCAGCCTGTTAAGTTGGTCAAATAGCTTGAGCTTGTGAATTTGCAAGGAGACAGGTCTGACACGGCGAATGTATCACGGCCCTCTCGTGGTTCAGGCCTCACGGAACCACGCTGCTTGCTGTAAGTGTACATCACCATGGAAAAGCGTATCCGTACGTGATTTGGTGGCGGGTTTGACATCTCGTTGACTAATCAGCATGATGATACATTGGGACGATTTCATTTTGATATCTCGATTCTTTCCCGGGCTGCACTCAGTGGACGCAAGGATATTTGTGCGATTTTCATTACGGGAGAGCTTCCGCCAAGTTGATACACTGGTGCACTATGCATATCATCACCATTGTACGAATCGGAATCGAGCTGTCAGCAAAGCTGACCACAGATTTAACCACTGAGACAGGCGGATAGCCGCCGCCGCCGCCGCCTCCTCATTTCATCCACATTTTCAATTGATACAACAGGTCTTTTTTCTCTGAGAGCGCATTGAGCACTGTGAGAATATGGTAATTATGTCGTTTATGTAGTGGACGTTTATGGTAATGATTTCGTTTATGGCCGTGATTATACTTCGGACTCTTCGCTCTTAACGCTTCGTGCATCAATTCTCATAATTACAAGTGTACAAAACAAAAGCAGCAAACATCAATTTTTTTAAGTTTCTTGTCGACTTTGACGACGGTCTACTGGGCCATCATCTACATATGACCCCCTTGAATGATTATATGAAAATATATAGTTAAATATATATTTTTTTGCTGCTCTCCTAGTAACAGATATGATTTCCTAATGCTTTTGTACCAATCTTGATGCGGCTTTACTCAGCAACGTTCCGCTTTCGAAGAAAATAGCAAGCGAGGCGTTTCCATTGAGTTCAAGGGTGCTCCGTCGTTGGCCGGTGGCGAACCTTCATAGCCACCGTTAGTTTACCACTGCCTGGTGATTCCATCTGGACATCCCTGTCAGGTCCGCCGCTATGAGCTATGACATTTCTGCATAACACCTTGAGCTATAGTGGTATTGACATAGAGAGAGAGAGAGAGACGGACTACTACGATAAAGACGTCGGAACTACTGACGCCGGTGGGCGAGTCATCATACGACTGTATTCGCGTTCAGGTTAACTGAGTCGGAGTAGCAACGAAAGGCAACGTTTGGAGGCGGCGGCGGCTCTCGGCGATTAAGGCCTCGGTCAGGTCTCATTTTGTAGCGTGTCAGCAATATCTGGAAGGGTGTCGCGCATATCAGTACAGTATTCTCCAGCTAGCGATCGACTGAGCGATTCGAACGATCGACAGAAGGGTGAACGACCGGTGTGATTAGTGTGATTTTAATGAAAATGATAGTTTGTTGCGTATATATATATATATATATATATATATATATATTGCAGACAGGACCTCGTTCTGACCGTGGCAGTCCCGCTCCTATGATATTGTCCGTATGAATATTGATTCGTTGCTCGCGCGAGCATTGCCAGAGCTCCGCTCCGCGTCGCCCTGGCGTCAACACAACATGAATCAATCATTAATGAGGCCGATGTTGGCTGCCGTCGACTCTGCGTGACTTTACAGTGTTCCTCGGAGCAACGCGAATAAACGCGTCTCAGATCAACCACACACACACGCACAGAGACAGACTATCATGTCGTGCAATTAAGCGATTATACATTCATCTGTATGAAGAAGGTACATAAACATCTTTTCCTCTCTCCTCTATTCCTCACCTACTCATCTCGTGTAGAATAGATAATAGATCATTTGCGTTTGGTATCACTCCTTCATATGCGGTCACACCCACATATATATCTATATATACATATACACCACACACACACACATACATATATTATATATTTCATGCACCTTTTCAATCAAATCGGGGTGACCAAGTGATAATCTACTACAGTACTTCTGCTGTTGCTGCTGCTGCTGCTGTTATTACTATGATGGTAGGAGAATAATCAACGCTCGCTTCATCATCTTTGCCTATTTGTGTGGCGCGCCGTCCCGTCAGCTTGCTCGGTCGGCAATAGTTGCTGCATCCGATGTAGACGTATTGCCCAATGCAGCAGAGAAGCTACAATCCAATTCGGACAGAGAAGTGGCCATGGTCTCGGAGGTCTGTGCTGTTCATTTTGGTAGGCATGCAAACGCTGACCTGCAGACACCCACCCAGCCCCCCCTTCGGTCACAGCCCCCGGACGCTCTCGGACACGAAATATTTATTATTATTAGCAAGCGGATGGTCATCGTGTGGCGATTCCACTGCCAAGCCGGCTGATCATCAGCGGGCCTAGTGCAAACCCTTGACAGTTCTTAGGCTCGTCTCGCACAGACTGACTGATTCTCTAACCCCATACACGCGAATACCCCTGTTCGTCACGTTGTTTCGTCAACAATGCCAACCAGCCTCTCAAATAGCCCCGTTCTCATCACACCTAGCCGCGCTGCGTCGCCCGTGGCAAGCTCGACGCCGCCCAAAAACGCGTTCGCATTACCGCCACGCCAGCAGAGACACAGAGAGTGTGTGAGAGAGAGAGAGAGAGAGTTTTGGCCACCGCTAATGTTCACTGTCTCCTCGTCAGCCGTGCGATCGATTGGGCTAAGCGAAACAGGGCAGCGTTTCAGCATCAGCAGAAGCAACAGACATATAACCACAACAACAACAACAGCAATAACCAATTATTATTACAACAGCAACAACAACATCAACAACCCTCGGCTTGTTGCTTTTTCGATGACCCCCTATATCTGTCTCCTCTCAGTCTCTTTTAATCCCTCCTCCCGCGGAGGCGATAGCCGGGTGGCGATCACCGCAGCAATCGGCTGATCGCCCCTGTCTAATACGCTGATAATTAGAAAAGTCATCGTCATCATTGCCACCGGTTGATGCTGCTGCGGTTGTTGCTGTTGTTACTGTGTCTGGTGGCTTCTCTCTCTCTCTCTCCCCCGTTTACTCTCGTTGTTGTTGTTGTTGTTGTCGTCGTCGTCGTCGTCTGGCCAAGTCCGCCGACGTATTTCGATGATCCGTCCGTTGCTCGCTCGCTCGTCGCTTCCCGTTGCTGGTTGTGCTCAGCAACAACAATCCACACAGCTCCAAGGGTGGATTCCGTCCGTTGTCGCCGCTGGCATCACAATCTGTTCTGGCCAATAACCCCTTCAACGAGTGAGCGAGCGGACGGGCGGACGGGCGGACAGACTAATAGACGACAGTTAGCTATTATAGTTAGACAGATACGGAGAGAGAGAGAGAGAAAAAGCTACACAGACAGACAACGAAACCTCCGGCCACAGACCAACTATTAGATCGACCATTAAAAGATCAGAACAGAGAGAGAGAGAGAGAGAAAGAGAGAGAGAGACCAAGCGAACGGGTTAGTCAGCAGTGGCAGCGGTGGTGGAGGCAGTGGCGCTCGTTGACTGCAAACAGTCAGCCGTCGTCGTTGCCGCCGAATCCAGTCTGTGAGAGATTCAACGGCTGAGCAGAAATCTACACACACACAGACACACACACACCGACGGATAACCGGTGGACACGAAACAGAGAGGCTCTACAATTGCGGCTACCATTATAAACTGTGGACTACAAGGGTGGCTCGCCAGCTACACTGCACAAAACTGCTGTAGTATCTATGCAGCTTCTCCGTCGTCTATGCGACGTCTGAATGAACCGGCCGATCTATTATTATATCAGTTAGTTAGTTCGCTAGCTACGATAGTATTGTACATGCAATCGTAGACAGCCACTTCTTCGACTACTGCAACAGCCGCAGCGCGAGCGACAGGTGCTGCGATCACCGACCGACCGACCAGCTGCTGCTCGGTCGGTCGGTCGGTCGGGAGATCTGGGTGCGTTCATTACACAACGCAGTCCACCGACACTGCCACAGCAACAACAATGACCAACAACAATACTCCGACAGACTTTGGCCAGCACACCATCGCTGTTGTGATTCTTGATGGCGCTGTTGTTGTTGTTGATCGTGATGATGGTGATTGTTGTTGTTGTTGTTGTCATCGTCGTCAACGTCAGGCGGTGGTTGTAGCCAGCTTATTATTATTGTTGTTGCTGCTGTTGTTGATGTTGATGATAATATTTTGTTGTGTTGTGCACAACATTATTACTGTCGTCGTTGTTACTGGGTCAACTGGGCAGCCCGCAAAGGACACGGGATCAGTTCGTTGGTCGGGGTGAGTGGACCGCAGCTGCTGCTGCCGCTGATGATGTCGACGACGATGACGATGATGTGTGTGTGTCCATGACGAGTGCTGAGTGCTGAGAAAACACTGGCGGCCACGCAGTGCACGTTGTCAGATGATGCGTCTAGTGGCACCGCAACGGCGGTGAGAGCAGCGGCGGCGGCGGCGGCCGCAAACGATCACCGCGGCGCAGACAGAACGCGAGGGTCAACCCGTTGTTGCCGAACGGGGTGAATGAACGATTGCTTGCTTCGATGTCGACGAGCGACGACCGGGCCACCGATGTTGGGCAAGCGACTACGGACTGGGCAGTGAACGGCTACGGAGAGGCAGCTACGAGAGAGAGAGTCGTCGCTGGTGCCAGCATCATCATCTTCATTTATTTCTGGCTCCGCTTATTATAATGCTTATGAGAAGATGTGCGTGTCTGTGTGTGTGTGTGTGACTGTGTGTGGGTATATCTGCTTTGTTGATGATTGACAGTTGGATACGTGTGAGAATGGAGATAGGTCTCTCTCTCGCCCTCTCTGTCGTTCTCTGACAGACGGTCGCCTCGTTTGCGACGATGCCATTGTATAATTATGGTTTTGCGCCTCACATCTCTCTCTCTCTCTCTCTCTCTGGATACGGCGACGATTTGAGTATGCTCAATGTTGAGTTGAGCGTTTGACAGTCGCGTCATCGGCGTCAACGATGGGTCCGCATCGTGAAGTAGTGATCTGAGATGATGAGATGAGAGAGAGACAGAGAGAGAGAGGAAGAGGAAGATCATGTCCAACAATGCATCTCTACCATGTTGAATGCGTCTTCGCCGAGTTGCATTGGTTTCTGCCGCCGCGAGCGGAGAAATTAGCCTTGATCGCGTTCAACGTTTACTTTGTTGACATTCGACATCAGAATGGCTCGTCAGATCCGTTACGGACGTTGTCGACAACAGCCATAATCTCCAATTGCCAGCTTTGCTAAATAGCTGTGTTCTGCATACACGCGTGTTTCGACAGCGTTCAGGTCAACAACCTCGACGTATGCATGCAAATGTGATACATTCAATATCGATGCGAGATTCAACTCGAGTTCATTTATTTCGCGCAGACAACTCGCAGGGCCATGTCACATACATTTCGTGTGGATATCGGCTCGGATATCACTTTTGTACACAGCTGAATATATGATGAATCATCATAACAAAGCTAGCATTTCCAGAGTAACACCTTCGCCCCGCTGACCATCAGTGCTCACTATATATATATACACACACACACACACAGGCACACACATTCCTGTCGACATACATAAAATATGTAGACATGAGATACAAGTGAGCGATTGACCGAGAGATAGGTCGATAACGACTTACCAGACTATGCTCGACGATTGAACATCACCACAAACTCTTTGAATTGGGATTGCTTTATTCCAATCATTGCATTGTTGGGTCCAATCATTTCTCTACGTTGTAATGAGTTATAGCAGCGGGAGCGGCGGCAGTCGTCGTCGTCTGTAATTAACACAAAATACTTCCAAAACCACTACCATTACTACTGCTGCTACTACCCGATGCGAGCGTTTGTTCAGCTCTGGATGAGCGTCCATGTCTGTGTGGGGGCTGACTGGTACAACAACGACTTCTGTCCTCCTTCATCGATCGCAACCCCACCAAGGGACCCATCATTGTACATCGTGGCACGTGTGCGAGTCATCACACTTGTTGTTGCTGCTGCTGCTGCTGTTGTCATGGTAGTGTATTAAATCACGAGGGACCATTTTCGAATCTCCCGGCTGCTTCCAGCCCCGATCACCAGGGGGGAGCCCGATCGACTGGAGCCGCCGGCCATGTTACCGCCGCCCTCCCTTGAAAGCGCCGCGAATTGTCTCCGCCAAGAAGGTCTCGAGAACGCTACTGCCGAAGGCGTCTTGACTCTTTCTTGTATGGGCGATCGAGTCTCAGCGGGAAAACGAGAACGGCGTCTTATTGACATCGGGGCGGGTCGGGGAGGCTTGTCAGCCGTCACTCAGGCTTCTTCGTCGTTGACCCCTTTACTTTACTGTGGCAGATCGTAATGCCATGACATGCTATCACTGCTTCGCTTGAGAGCAGATGCAAGAACGCACCGACCGGGTGGATTTGTATCGCCTCCATGTACAAGCATTATATATACATATATATATATATATATATATATACACATATATATATACATATATATATATATATATATATATATATATATATATATATACACACATATATATATATATATATATATATATACACATATATATATATATATATATATATATATATATATATATATACACATATATATAGTGCAGTGTGCCACTCCCTCTTTCGGCGTTGCTCTATGACGATGACGTCGACTACTCAGCAGCAATAACCAGCCAAGGCAGCAACCCACACGGGGACGGCCGTTGAAGATGCCATGTAGAGACAGAGGCAGACAAATAGATATCTAGGCGCTCGGACGTTCTAGATGGTTGGAACGAAACGGTTCGTCAACAGTCGTTCAGACGAACCACAACAACATCGGTGGTGGCGACGGCTACAGCAACAACGCAACAATAAGAGACAATCTAACAACAACAACAACAGCGACACCAGTGGCGAATAGACGCGGCACTGGCCGAACGACGACCGCGTATAATAAAGATCAGCCAGCAACACCCGGCGACGGTTTCGATTTGCAATCAGATTCTAATTAAAATGTATTCAATTGCAAGCGAGCCATGTACCAGTGAGCCGCTTCGAGGGTCTTGACTCTGTCGTGTTTATGCTGCGATGCCCGGACAGCGTGCATCGATCGCGAATGATTTCGAATCCCATCGGCCGTTGTCTCGGCGCAGCCAAGCACTGCTCCTTGAGGGGTGTTCATCTGAGATATGATGTCCCATTACGGCCGCGGATGTCTCAGCGCCATCATTTATTTCTCCGCCGCGAGTTTGTATCAGCACCCACAGCGTTCGCCTGGTGTTGACCAGCGGGAATGGCTTGTTCGTGACATCTGGTCGCCGCTTGTTGACCCAACAAATTCAATGTTTCTCTTAGTCGGGACATATTAACACTGGATGTGACATGTGAAAGTGACGAATACTCCGACCCGTACGAAGCTGTGCGGTTCGAGACAACAGCAACATCTGGAAACACTGTAGAGAGAGTCACTCAAAAGGTTCCAAGCATCGATGGCCGATCCCATATCACTATCCAGGTGTACATGTGTGCTGTAGAAATTGAGAGAATTTTAACGGAGGCTCAAAAATGCCGAACGTGTATCAGGTTCGCCTAGGCTTCGGCCAACCCTCGCATTTCTCGAGGATATCGAGGCAAGCGTCAGTTTGAAATAATCACCACCAATTCATCTGTGGCATGGCAGTCATGGAGGACATTGCAAGACCGTTTTGGTCACATGGTTCAGCATGAATTGTCATTTGAACGCCAACGCAATACAATACAATCTGTCTGCTCAGTATGAACGTGTATATATATATATATATATGTGGTATTTCTTAAATACAACCCTTCTTGAGGGTCGAATTTTCCAAGAAAATTTCATCTAGAAATTCCCATCTGCTACAGTGAAGTATCTCTTTCAGCTGACACCACACACACACACACACACACGTCCATAGGCCGTCTATACATAGACGATTATAGATTGTAATAGATCTCAATTGCAGAACTCTGTCGCCGCTCCTGCTGCTAAGCCGATTTCCTCTCTCTCTCTCTCTCTCTCCCCCCGCCTTCTCTCTAACTAAAAGTGTGGCGTTACCTCTCGTAATTGTGATGCATGCGACGGTTAACGACGAGCAGTTAGTTAGTTACAATCGCGCTAGACTACGATGCTCGGCTGGGTTGCATTGCTGGGGATCGTTGACCCTATCGGGAGTCATTGTCGCCGCCAGCTCCGCAGCTACGCCGAAGAGCGTCGAAGGGCGAGCAGGCTTTGTCGATTATGCTGCTGCTGCTGCTGCCGCCGCCAATCTAAGCGTGGCAGAAACGATCATGATTGCATATGCAGACGTCATCATCGGTGTCATACTACTTCCCGTTCAAATAGCCTAGGCCGCCCTGTTGTCTTTCTATGAGAGAGAGAGAGAGGGAGAGAGAGACTGGGTAAAGACTCAAAAGAAAGGCGAACTCGCTTGTGACGGGTCAGCGACCCCCTAGCGGCAAATGATCTAACTAACTAAAAGGAGTGACGGCCGCATTTCAACGCGCGACGACGGGCGCACGAGTTTTCGCCCAACTAAATATACCATCCGTATATATATATATATATATATAATGTATATTGTAAGAGACGTACACAACGATCACCGTGCACGTGGCGTGCCACCGTGCAATGTGCATTGAGATGCGGTGGGCATCTCTCCACCGGCAGGTGACACTGTGATTGGTCGCAATGCTGCCGCGTGGCTGCCGACACCACCGCCGCCGCTGGGCAACAGCTGAAACTACCGGCGTATTGGTGCAACGTGTTGGACAACCACTCGGACACTCTGGGGAGAAATGTAAAACTTCCGAGGGGTATTGGTAATAATTAGTGAAATATGGTCCAGCAGCTGCATTGAGGCATCGACGAATTAATGGGCGACATTTGACCAATAGTGCTACCGAAATGAAGTTACTGTAGTGAACATAGTAGAGAATACTCATGGCGAAAACTGAGCCGGAAATACAGTGTTTATGTTGATGATACTGATGAGAGTAGCTGCCGGCCGCTGGTATTGTAGGCGCGATGTGTGATTGTCCAGCGGAATGACGGACAGAGCAGGGTGTGATTGGTCAATGTAATTAGAGGGCGAAACGCGTCCGGTTCAGCCAGTGTGAAACAAATAAAAGCCCCGCACGGGGCAGGTCTCGCACGTTAGTCGAAGAGTCGCCTCTCTTGCGAGCAGTCAGTCACCGGCGTCGAGCCATCCACTACCCCACCTTGTCGCCCCCGTAGTCCCCGGAAGTCTGTAGCGCTCAGTCACCATAGGAAGAGTTGGCGGACGTGAGCGGCCTCCTACACTTTGAGCACCCTACCTAGGTACCGCGTAATCAGGATTGTCATCCTCCACCATCACACTGGCTACGCTCGGGTGGAGGTGACAATCGCTTTTCGTTACAATATATATATATAGGTGTGTTTCATGCGGAGTGAAATCCGTCATGGAACATCCGTGGTAGAACGAGTAAGTACGAGGCTCGCTTGTCTCTACGTTAGCAAGACGGGTTCCGTCTCCGCGTCAATAGCCTTGCGTATTTCGAGGCGGTGGTCAGACATGGACAAGAGCTATGCCAAAAATAGGCAAAATGATGTTAAAGGATGGGCAATATATATTAAAGGATGGGCCTTGCGCCACACTAACATAACTAGGAGGAATGAATATTTTCCCACGAGGGGGTGAATGTATGTAGAACTGCAATTCCCCGATATCCTCACCCTAAGCTAACCAAATTGCAACGAAACACTAAACTATAACAGTATTCTCTAGAGCTCAATTTTCTTGATTTAAGAACCTGAACATTGTAAATACGAGCAGTTCGATGAACGAAGCTCTAACGTCAGCTATGTAAAGGTAAAGGTTTGTTGAAGGAGCTGCAATTTTACAATGCTTAAGCTCTCTTTTATGTCACACGGCAGGGCTCGAACCTGCGGCCTCTGGCTTCCGAGGTTAGACAGTGGCTAGGTCAGGAGCCGCCGGTTCGAGTCCCGGCACCCTGTGGGGACATCTAATGTATAAGAGAACTTAAGCATTTGTACGAACTGCATTTGCTTCAATAAACGATTAAGCCTTTACCTTACCCCAGCGTGAGTGACTGAACGAATGACTTAAACCATATCAATCATAGCTGATTTTAACGTGCGTAATTTTCTCTATTAAATAGGAGTTGAACACAAAATACAGGTCAACTTGGTGCAGTCGTCATCATCAGACTTCTCGTCGGTGCTCATCTTGCGGCTCAACACCACGACTCGACACACGATGAAACAAGGGGGAGACAGGCCCCCTCGTCCGAGGGGCTCCATCCGAGATCAAAATACACCAGCGTCCTCCCATATGTGTGACAGCTCGGGCGTTCCTTGGAGCATTTTCCTCATGATCAAGTGACAATGCCCAAGGAAACCCCGAACGAGCT
Organism: Stratiolaelaps scimitus; assembly: GCA_019614645.1. Lineage (NCBI taxonomy): Eukaryota > Metazoa > Arthropoda > Arachnida > Mesostigmata > Laelapidae > Stratiolaelaps > Stratiolaelaps scimitus. Next base: position 1,689,428 of record JABWDB010000041.1, on the reverse strand, counting down.
CACCCTAACGGCATCATGTCGGCGTATACATCTACCGGGGTACAAATATGAACCTCGATCGTTGATGACGATTTTATCTCTGGAAAATTCATCCATTCACCTCTTCGTCTCCGTCGGATGAATGGACATTGTGATGCATCGTCAATGTTGGACGATGTGTCCAGCCAGACGATTCCGATTAAGGGATTATGGTAAGGAAGGGATTATCAACGAGTGGCCGTACAGTATTCGATAAATTTGCAGCAAGGCTTCAAAGTCTCTTTCAGAGTATATTCATGGAAAGTTGCTATCGTACATACGCTTTGGTTTTCGTTTTTTTTTATTATTATATATATATATATATATATATATATATTTATATATATATTATGTATATATGGGGAAAGCGGAGCACATTAACTTACTCGAGTGGTTGCTCGGGGAGGACGGATCACTATAGGCTTCTTGGGGGCTGTTTAATTTGTAAATTTCATGAATATCGACAATGCGTTTTGGGTCATGTTGCCGATACAGAGGGTGGGTGTCTCTTCAACAACTTTTGTGGAAAGCATATGCTGAGCCTATGTATTTCTACTAGCCTGTCTCAAGATCAATCGCGAAAGCTTCACTAGACACACACACACACATACGAGTACATGCTTCGGATAGGCAATTCATTGAAGGTAAAGGTATATTGGTTTATTAAAGGAGCTGCAATTGGAAATGGAAATGTTTGCTGTTTGGTTATATATTCGACGACGATGCTGCCAGTAAGATATGCGTCAGGGACTTCCGGGTCACCATGAGGCCCATATCTCTGATCTATGAGGTAAACACGACAATCGAGAGAAAACCAACAACAACAACAACATGATTAGCAAATGTAACCACCCAACTCCGCTATCATCAGCTACGGGCATTTTCTCCCTTGGGCCACCAAGTAACCAACACCGTGGTAACTTAGAACGCGAGCACGTTGCGTGGCGTGAGGAACTAACAACGGGGCGTTGATTCCCGTCCAGGCTATTGCGCTCGACACTCGTGGGACATACATGTCGAGCTGGGCGAGACATCCAACGAATCTCGTTGAGAATGTCGCTGGTCAGATGATCTGGCCGCGGCGCGACTATTGATACAATATCTGCCAATGGCGCCGTCGCTCGAGTCGATATCGCATATACCGGTTTAAGATGACTGTTTCAACATCTAACGAGACCTACTGTATTTATTAATAGGTAGTTATACAAGTTTAAATATACGAGAATGTACATATAATGATGCTTATTTCATATATAAGTTAACTCATGAGTTTCTAGATTTACACGTAGTAATTCCATAAATTTAAAAGGAATTAAGCAAAAGGTTTGCCTCTCGGCCATCCCATTGACGCATGTGATCTAATTATCAACCGTTTTCATATACGAAATATATATATATATATATATATATATATGTTTGCTCGCGACTTGAAAAAGATAAAGCTAGTTAAATAGCCACAGTAGATTACAACTTAGGCGCAACCACAACCACAGAGATGTGATTTTTTTCCTTTAAGACAAATGTCATCTTGATGCAATTGCCCACTTCACTAAGTCGGTAATACTACTTCTAATGAACAATCGTCATGAACAGTACATGTCCGAAGTGATAAAAGTACACTGCAGATGTTTAAATCAGCAATCAGTAATTTCCTACGCGTCTACCAATTTATGCAATTTCCCTAATAATCCTTGTACCACCCGTTTTGGTTAATAAGGGTGTATTTGTATGTATATTATATCGTGCATATGTGAAGTGGCATATAGCTGTGTTTTAATACAATGAAACGCTATTTCACATCAATCGTTGAGAAGGAAAAATATACCACATGCCATTTTGTATTTGATTCGGAATATCACACCGGATCGTCATTGACACAAAATGCCGATGTTCATCTCGCTGCACTCTCTTCGGTCGTAATCTGACCCTTGATATATCTAAATATAGATCCGTTCAGCTGCTAGGGTGACTCTTGTCAAACGAGATCAGATCTTGCCAACTTACCATGAACACAAATCGACAACGGGTTTGCAGGTGTTATCAGCTCCCATCCCATTTGAGGTAGGCGTTATTCTTAGTCATCACTTAGCTCTAGTTATTAAGTTGAATTAAGCTTAAGTACTTGTTAGTATTTGTCAAAGGGATATGTCATTCAACGAAGCTGCAACCGGCGGTCTCGCGCTTTTATACACGATATATTCGACATAATGCAGGACAGCACAAGACAACGCTTGAACAGGACCAAATACAGGTTGTTTTTTAAAGCACTCACTGCCGAGGTACCACTATATAAGCAAATCTGAACGATCTACCTACCGGGTACATCTTAGGTGTTTTATAGAAAGAAAAGAAAACCCGAGACAGTATAGACGCTTCGATTTCCATTGCCTGCTCCGCTATCCCGACGTCAAACTGCGATCGGCGTTCGAAAGAGCGCGGCCATCCTCAGAAACGCAATGGAGCCCATCTGCCGCAAGTTGTCGGTTCATCTGGAACGACTACAGACGGAAAATGACTCTCTGAAACAACGATTCCGCGAGTGCATCGAGGAAGGCCAAGACCTTCGTCTGGACATTGATAGGACACGGCAGCTACTGACGCATCTGATTCGGGATTGGTGGGTAAAGTGCCTAAAATTACCTCATATCACCTGATAGATTAAGTTAGAAAACTCAGCTTTTGTTGTTCGACTAATAACAAATAAGTCAGACGAATTATTTGAGATAATATCTAAAAGTGGCTCATTTTCTATTTCTACACATATGTTATGGTAAAGAAAACTCGAGTTACTAACATCGAAAAAAAAACATGCTCTGTGCGACATAAACTTATACCTTCTGCGCCAAATTCTTTCGCAATTTTAGCATCTTTTGAAGTATCAGCATTAGCTCGCACTTTGATGGTTTGGATTGCATTTATCTAGTTAATTATGTCTTGCAATTAATGTGGTGCTAAACCTACGTGTAATATGAAGTGTGGTTTGTCAGAAATACACAAAGTTCCTACGTGTTCAAGATGCTTGTTCGAAAGCATAGTTTAAATGACTATATACAAGCTGAATATATGGCATGGAATACATTGGCATCAAGGAAGCGGGAGTTCCTTCATTTAAATGTTCAATGTTTCGAACAGCGCGGTGATAATAATGACGTTTTCTATTCCAAAGTACGTCAAGTTTGTATATTTATATATATATATATATATATATATATATACATATGCATGTTGGTCCATACTGAGCCAATAGATTGTATGTTCAGGTAAGATAATTGGATGTAACAGAGTAATAAAGAAAATCAGGAGGGCTAAAGAAATCGATAGGGAAACGTTGTCGGGCCGTCCCTGGTGTGACCTGGTGCATGGAATGATCCAGGAACGAAGGTGTACCTCATATGTTGCCCACAGCCGTTAGAAGGGGACCGCTTATGTGTGATCCGGCTCGTTAGCACTAACAAGGCATTAGGGTGAACATGAGCCACTCAGTGCAGGTACTAATAATAATAATAATCACAATAACAATACTTCTTCGAATGTTGAGACACATGTTTTGAGCACATCTGGACACACTTGATCTCGTGAATATAGACCATTAAGTGTTTAGACAAAAGGCAGGTTGACCAGATCCCCTATCGAGCAAGCGAGCTTATTGCGGACCAGAATCGCGTCGAGACCCCCGACGCTGCTAATGCTCACGGCGGCCGCGAGAGAGGAGTGAAGATCATTGATGAAGTACAGTCAATGCTCGCTCGCGTACGCGAGATCAGTAAGCAGATAGTCACCGAGGAGAGGCTTATACTTCAAGCCAATAGGAGACTGCTCACTGAGAGGCTTCTGCAGATCCGCGGAATTGCGTCGAGATCCGCTGAGCAACAGCTGGAAATGGAAAGGCGCTCCCTGGAGGAACAGCTACGGACTGGAAAATTTGACGATCTCGATATTCAGGTACCGTCCGCACGTACCACCCTCACTGGTGGATAGTGACATGATAGATACAATACAGTCATCTTGCAGTTAGCTATTAGCGGAACTGCAGCCTCCTACAACAAAGTTAAGCTCTCTCTCCTCTCTCTCTCTCTCTCGATTTGTCGCGGGACAACTCCGAACCTGCGGCCTACGGCCTTTTACTACGGCCAGAGACTTAGCTACCGTCCAATCTCCACCTTCCCTCGCGCCGGTGGTTCAGTGATTTGACGAGCACCCCAAAGCGAACAAATACGGGGCGTCCTTTTTAGCTCATTCGTCATTTGAACAACGAAAATATATCGAATCATTTTAAACGATCAAAAAATCATCGGCTGCAAATAACCTGCACAGCTGCAAATAGCCTAGCCGATATCGCCTCTCTAAGTCGCCAAACGGTGCGGAGGACAATGAGGTGAGCCGCCTCTTATCCAAAACAGACATCTGTGAGGAACGTTCAAGGAGTCCCAAAAACGGCGAGCCCGTCTCAAACATAGGCAACACATCGGTTATGAAGGATTCCCAGAACGGCACCTATCTCCCTGCAATGCTTTGCTCTGGCGTGGTAGCGGCAGGCGCTCGCCGGGCGCCACCGTGACTGGATAAGATACGATTGGCGTACACCAGTGCCTCAATACCAACGTCGAGATCATATACGTTCACTCTAAGTAGCAATATCGTATGGGCAGCTTAAACCGCTTCATCTTCATTAAGTAGAAATTCGTCGAGGTTAGCGCCGGTAGCAGCAGCTGCTGAAGCAGAAAAGAGAACGAGTAATTCCAGCTGTAGTTTAAATCTGTTCGATGTGAACGAACCGTCACAATAACGATGTATCTGTACCCGGTTTGAAGGACCTGTTCGACGATATCGAGAGAACGCAACATGACCTGAACAGCTTCGAGTACCACGAGTTCAGGAGGATGAGAGAGTTTCAGCGGCGCAGGCAGAATCATGCGGAAAACCTGCTGATGGAGCTGGCGAGATTAAAGTTACATACGGACGTCACCACTTCATCGCGCGACGATTTCGCAGTGTCCCCCCCCTCCCCAAGCAAGCGATGAACGATCAGTTTAGCCATTGGGATAGCCTCGCTGAATGCCTCTTTGGGCAGCAACAATAACAGCACTGAAGGCTTCATCCGGAGGACAACTGGACGAAACCACCCTCAGGAGAGGAATTGCGTGGTTGTTCGCCTTGTTTGGGTTTTTTTCTAACTTGAATAAATATATTATATAAATATAAAATAAAAAATAAAATATATAAATATATATATACGATAATAATAATAATAATAATAATAATAATAATAATAATAATAATAATAATAATAATAATTATTATTATTATTATTATTATTATTATTATTATTATCCTTAACAATGATATTACAAATGACGTTTACTTAATAATTTCCGAGATAATTGTTCATTGTAGATGATCGATTCTCTAGTGCGTCCGTTTCTTCCTTTGACGATGGGATATATTCGTTCACGTATGACTCAACCATACCATGCTGCTCGAATCAGTTCACAAGGGTGCACCTAACCTAGTAAAGGAACGATATAGTTTGTCTGATATCGCTTCTATGCTGAACGTCATAGAGGGAACATATTCTACCTGGAAAACGAATAAACACGTTTCGATACACATTCGACATGTATTGCTAATTAATAAATGAATAATTTATCTATTAATAAATTAGTAACTTATCTACAGCTTGTAATTCTTCAGTGTGTCCCGAAACGTTAGGTCAGCCGTGTAGATTTCAATCAATGCTTATTTATGGTCTTCATTTATAGACGAGCTGCTGTAAAATGCACCCACTCTTCAGACTACACGGTATTTGTCTTCCCGGAGCCCGTGTGGGACTCGCACCAGCTAAACATCAGTCAGTCTTCTCTGTCACTTTCATCATCACCTACTGGAGCCGTTATAATGATTAGACCCATTATGTGTATTAACTATCATCTCTACCACTAGAGTTTCGTTGGACGATGAGCCCGATGAGCACAGAGGAAAGTGGTGACTCACATTAATCAAACCACAAGTAATAGTAATAATAATAATAATAGATCTTTGAAAATAAATACAGAATACAATTTAATCTCATAAAAAATTGACGGAGCTGCTGAATGTCCAAATTCGCCCAGGATACCACCAGTTTTATCTGACCCCCTTAGTTTGATCTGAGTGACGGAGCAGGGTATGCAATTGTATTTCATGGCAAATACACCTCATTCAGCTATGGCGTGCGTCACAATATCGATGCAGCGACACATTTACGTGACGAGACCGATCACAGGACAGTAGCACTGGACGTTTCGTGAGGTCAAGTCCAACACCGGTGTTGTGGCCACACCGACGAACAACGATGGTGGTGTGCGTAACCACCGGTCAAAGCTATTTAACATCACCGTCAGCGCCCGGTGGCTTGGACGGCTAAGTCTCTACCGTCCACCGGAAACCAGAGGACGCAGGTTTGAGTCCCGCTGCGTGATGACGTATGAGAGAGTCTGAGCATTGTGAAATTGCAGCTCCTTTATAATATACCAGTAAAGCTTAGCTTACCTCCACACTCGGAAACTCTGATGCTCCCTTCAACAGCGATGGCCGGTCTCAGCTTTTCCAATCTAACCAAACGCATAGGCAATACTCCCGCACCACCAGGTCAGCTAGTTTAGGACAAATGATGAAGGCATTTGCGTATAGTGTCCTTTCTAGTCCACGTATTTGCTGAACGTTTGAGGAAGACCAGCCGAACACGTCACACGTACACCTTAACGATAGCCGAAAGCAAGTCGTTCAAAAAAGTTCGAAGGGATTCAACGGTGTGCACCGCAATGTCGAACCCCTGAATGCGGGGGTTCGACATATTGCCTTGCAATTGAAGGAAAATTTACTTTCAGACTTCCAAACAACGACTGAATATCCCATGTTCTTGCACTGGCAGTATATTGTACACATATGGACACAGCGACACGTTCCAATGTTTACTGTATATTGTGATATATATTCGGGGTTTTTGGCTTAATGTACATGTAAATTTTCAATCATAGGATGTCACAATTGTTCAGTACATTGTGACTCTTCTTTATCCTATATTTTTTAACGAGAACTTAAGCGTTACCTTCAATACTGCACTTCGACTAATAAATCAATTATTGTGTTTATAAACTTACCACACTGTTATTGAAGTTTATTCAAACATACAGTAGTTCGGAATTTCTAGGGATTATGGGGGTGGGGGGGTGAGGACGACAATGTCCCGAGGAAGGCGATGGCATTGCCTCTCTGCACAGCGAGGGACAGGCGCTGCAGGAGGAAAGAGCCAGCGCGCTTGTCCCCGGTGGCGCGGATTAACCTATGGTAGACCCCCTCGAGGAAGATCGCAGTGAGAGGGCCGTGCCCGCCCAAGGTCTCAAAGGCAAGGGGGAAAACAGGTGGGTTGCTTGGAGTGCGGCGTACTTCCTTAGCCTTGCCCGCTCCGCACGCGCTACTGCGTAACCGGGGATGGTTGCCCAGTGGTTGACATAAGAAGGTGCTTGAGTGTCAACCAATTACAATTATTGTGTTGTATTGCATAGAGAATTTGCCTCAGAATCTTCGGACAGGCATCTACGGTGTGTAATCAAAAATCGCGATTAATTCATTCGCTCTTTGAATTGCTTGTCGGCACCTTGTAAGTGGATTTTTACGTTATAATCGAGCTTGAGTCTCCAACTAATTGGTATAATGACGATGTGAATCCGTAAAATGTACTTCGCGAATACACCTACCGCGAAAACATCTACCCGGCGCCGCCTTAATAGGCACATAACGGTCCGGCACTCGGCGGTCCGTTCGGTGCCTCAGCCAAGTCTACCACCTCAACCGCTCGAGCTGCGGCTACAGTCGGCCATGCGCGAGGCCCGCGTCTTCAGTATTGTCCCAAAGGCCGCGCGTTTCCTAGTCACCGTGGGCCTTACATACGTGTTCCGGGACAACCACGCCAACAACGATGTTCCCTTCTGGGAAGCGCACCTGACTTCCGCTCCCGAGTGGTCTTGCAGATGCCGGACAAAGGGGACACCACCCGCTCCCTGCCAGCCGTGATTCGGGGGAACCTGGTGGCCGTCCGCGCCGGGGCGCGCTTGGAATACCGCTTGCGCCGTCACCGCCGTCGCGGTCCTTGCACTCCGCCCACGGATACGGGCCAGATGGCTGCGCGTATCGCCTCGCAAAAACTCTCCAAGGGTGACATCCCCGGTTCTGTCCGCGCCCTGTGTTCTACCAACTTGGCTACGGACTCTGCTGAGTGCCTCGACGCCCGCAGGGCGAAGCTGACTACGCCTTCCCCGAACGTCCCCCGCAGGTCGACATTGCCCCAACATCACCTGATGATATGTTTGCGGCCGTTCCCTCTTTCCCCCAAGCTTGTCAGCCGCCCCGATGGCCTTCGGCCGCGTCGTCTCAGGGACATGATCTCACCGGCGCTCGGAGCCGTCGCCACTGCCCTCGCCAAGGCCCTCGCCAAGGCCCTCGCTAAGGTGGTCGACGGTATGCGGGCCGGTACGATACCATCGGCGCTACGGCCAACACTTTTAGCGTGGGTGAGCGTGGGGTCGTGAACCTACTCGGCCCAACCCTCTTCCCTCTGATTGACCTGGCCTGCCGCTGTCCTTCCCCTTCGGATCATGAACCACGGCGTCATTAGCTCCGAATGCGGCGTTTAGCAGGAGCACCCTCGAGGCCCGGCCCTCTTCTGCCTACCCCTACAAGCAAAGCAAGCAGCGGGTATGATGTCTTCTACAAGGAGCTGCGGGACTCCCTCCTGGCCTCAGCGCCACACGTTGCTAACCAGGCTCGCCTCCGGGCCGTCTACAGGCCTGGTGCGGGGCATAATCGTCCCTTGGCACTGCTCTCGACGACTCTCCCTCCGCTTTTGTGTGGGCCTCCGTCTCGGAGCCCCTGTAATTCCGACCGTTGCGGGCACACTGTCGCAACGAATGGTCACCACGAACAGTCGGGCGAGCACAGCGCCGGTCGCCATCCGCGACACACACTGCTTAATGACACGCTCGTGAGGGCCTTCCGCTCCGCCGGTATCCCATGCACAAGGGACCCGCAGGGCCTCAACTCCACAGACGGGCGCCGCCCTGACGGCCTCATTCTCATCCCCTTCCACCGAGGGCAGCACCTCGTTTGGGACGGCATGGTGGTTGACACTCTAGCGCCTTCTTTTTTTCCCCCCTTTCAATTGAAACCTTAGGCGGGTACGGCCCCCTCACTGAAAACTTCCTCGAACGGGTCTACCATAGGCTGATCCGCGCCACCGGTGACAAGCGCGCAGGATCTTTCCTTCTGCAACGCCTGTCCCTCGCCGTGCAGGGAGGCAATGCAATCGCCTTCCTCGGGACAATGTGGACCTCGGCCCCGGTCCCCAACTAATCCCCCCCCCAAATAATTCCTAATTATTGTGTGTTTGAATAAACCATCTTTATGTTGCTCGTTACAAAACACCTTCCTGTTTCTATAAGCTGACTGTATTGAGGATCCTAAATAAGAAAAAGCACACATAAATGACCATCCCGCCTAGCCTCTCTTGGACCTACATACGTAGACTATCGGAAATATCAATTAACAACATATAGACATTCCAGTTCATCTCTTACGTGGAGCGTACATATATGAAATGCTTCAAGCGCAACGTAAATGCCGGATATAAAACCGAAGAATAGCGCGCTAATTATCTAAAAGTATATCTAATTATCTAAAGCGCTTCTCAGGTAATTACGTTCAGCACATGATAATACAGAATGCGGCATTTCCTTGCAGTACGGAAAGCAAGCGGGTGCCCACAAAAGGTTGTTGGGCAACCATTTCCTACAGCAGAACCCATTTTCTTTCCCAAGCAAAATGGGTACTCTCTCTCTAGCCAATTAATGTGAACGCAAACCCTACCACTAAAAGGAAAGCTCTATGCCCCTTTGCAATGAACAGCAAGGCCGGGACTGCGGGACCCTTGGCCCCGACACGGATATCGATTCGGTACATATCCTGCAGTGGTGGATAGTCCCGGTTGGTATGGATCGGCTCTCGTTGTCAAGTCCCAATAACAGCTGTCCGCGAGCTCACCTATTGTCCACTGTCATCAATTCATGTTCCATCATATCTGTAGAGACGTTATTTATACTTGAATAGACGTTTTCTCTCGATCTGTACACATAAACTAGAGTTCAACCGCTACTTTGAGCAATTGCTAACTACAGGTTATAGAACCCCGTTGCATCTAAACAACGTGACATTCGAAGTGGTTCAAAGTTGCGTGGAGGCTAGCAATTAGCTGATTGCTTCGCTTATTACCAGTGGAGTGTGGTTGGTCATTACCTCTCCACTGTTTCCAATCTCAGTTTAACATAGGGACCTCGAAATCAAACAACTACTTCCCATAGTTTTAGGCGGCTTGGGTCTAACGCGCGCATTGAAACTGGCAGGCGCTCGCGTCACCATCTCAATGCATTCGGCTTCTAACCGAATGACAATAAAGTTGAAAAATACCTGTATTGAATACCTAAACATTTGTCGAACCAACGCACCTCGGATAGGCATGCGATCTTAGTCAAAATATTACTATTATTATTATGACCCATTGTCCGGATATTGGAATTCAATACAAGTGGATGAGGCTTCTTCATGATTCTGTTCACCAGACTATCTCGAATTCGGTCATTGTCACAGCCATGTTCATACATCGGGACACCTTTTGATGATCGGTGCATCCGTATTCAGTTGGCCTACATTTAGAATGTGATCTAGTCGCCCACTACACAAAGGCTGTTGGCACCAAAGGTCTTCAGAGGCTTCCATCCGTTCAACGCTGTGCTGGCCAAGGTCCAAGACATCGGCCTGGCTAATGTGACTTCCGTCAGAGCTCTCGCGCGTTCCCGATTGCAGTTAATTACGTACTTGATTGAGAGCGCCGAGTAACCTCCTTCTTCTAGACGTCCCTTTATTATTGTTTTAAGAAATATATATGATCCTAGATCCAATTCTTCAACCTCTTGATTATATAATCAATAGTTATACCGTTATCGGCGTAAGGCTGACTTTGCCCGCGTTGCCCCTTCTCGTGTCCCTATCCTTCGGACCGACAAGTCGACCTGCTCCGACCACTAAGAGCGTGAAGCGTTCTGTCACTATTCTTCGGAGTCAGCACCAGTCAATAAACAGATGGCGCCCTTCGAGCGCATCACGACAATGTTACTGATTGCCGACCGTACGATCTCGGTCTGTACTCGACCAGACACTGGAACCATTCGTGGGTTCCTGGAAATCGTTGTGATGTTTTATTAGTGCAGGTGGCCAGTGTTGCCGTGGAAACCATCGCGGTCGCTCAGTCCCCTGCTGCTTAGAAACGGAAAGGTCCGGCTGCAGCCGTTAATCCGGCCGCTATGAGCTATGATTATTATTATTAGTGCTTCGGAACATCGCCGGAGCTCGGGAGTGAATCGGCCATAAAGAGTGCTCAGAAAGCGCGAAACTTCGTACCGTGGCATCAGGTTTGTATGTGAACTTTCAAGTTTGCATTAACAGCGTCAATGTCATTGTATAACACGAGACCGTGCCTGCCCGCTCGATGTGGTCAACGTGTACGTCACAGCGAAAGTAATTCCACTGAACTAGATACTTTTGTTGAGTATCAAATAGAAATTGAATCTGTTTTTTTTATCCGCTTGTAACATTTAACAGTTAGAGGGGGCGAGGGCAGAGTCAGGCATCGTACAGCGTTTCCCCTCAAATAACTAAACTGATAAACAGGAAGGCCGCATTTGAGAAAGACTCTATCAACACAATTATCACTAATTATAATTAGCTGTATCTACAATATACCTATATCTATAATGGCTATCTGTGGTACACTTGTTTTGAAAACCAGTTTGTAGATACTTAGGCGTCTCTGCGGGATTCGGTATCGTGCTGTAGATATATGTCCAATTGTGAAGTACTCGTACAAATTATATTTGTCCTCGCTCATTGTTGTTATTGTTGTGGTCCGACTCAGGAGTCGTTGGACACCGCAAAAGCGTGCACCGTAATGTAGAAGTCGCTGCGCCTGAACGTCGAATCTCCGAGTTCCGAACTGATTGTGACGAGTGAAAGTTTACCACCATCTTGGCCGGCTAAATAGATTATAGGTAGTCATAGGACAATATGATTTTCATTGAGGAAACAGTAAATAATAACTGCAATTACAAGCGTCCGAAGTCGGCACTAATGCTCATTGGCTGGCATGGGAGCATTCAAGAAGGTCAAATCAAGTAATTGTGCTTGTAATACATATATAGCGTAACACTGATTCGGGTTCTTTTGTTTTTTGTTAGGCACTGCCCATATTAAATATACTAACGTGTGCCCATGTTATATATACGAAATATGATTCTTACCATACTAACGAGCGGGTGTCTGTGTTGACAATCAACGGGACGGGAAACGCCAACTGTTGGCAACTTCTAACAACTTATTTGATCGTCGCCGATTAAATGTGACTCAAACACTAGAACTATGTGGATAATTGGCTCTTATCGTGATCGCTTCGTGTATGAATGGTCGCTGCTGAATTGTATACAGAGAAAGTAATTAATTCCCGAAGGCTGTACAATCTAAGCCCCAAGTTGAGCTTGCCAATGTGTCGCCAAATTAAAATAACCTTTTTTTCTCTTTCATACGTGGACATGGCGGCCACAGAATTTTTTTGGTTATTCTTATTATTACTACTACTATTATCATCGTTTACACGTAATTTTTTGCGGGCAAACAACTATTCCAAATTAACATACATCCACCCTGTTCGCATCCAACGGATTTTCTCATCAACGTGCAGCACATGTTAGCGGGCAACCATCGAGTCCCCTCTCGGGTACAACAGTGGGCTGATGAACTCATTAACACTAACCGTGCAGACACTTGACGTGGACCCATAATCGGTCACAACTGAAAAATTGACCGATCCTAAGAAAGTTATTGTTTTTATGATTAAATGCAGTCAAATGTTAGTCAACGTGTTGCCAAATGAACCACTAGATGAACAATTAGCGATGTGGTAACGTTGAGATATGTGAAAGTTTTACACATACGTTTGGAAAAGGTCACATTAATCGGAAGTGGTAGGTTTAGTGTTGAATGATTGAAAAACATATATACATATATATATATCTATTCTTCTCGAATATACTTCGTATGTTTAAGATGTAATGACGCTGAGTAGTAGTAGTTGTCTATATATGAATTAAGATTAATAAACCATTAATGGTTTAATTTAATTATTGCTTTGATGATCTTCGTTCAGTAGCTGAATTCGGTAGGACAGTAAAGTAGGTTTGCTTTTTATATACCTCGAATCGGTTGGTCCACGTTCCTGGAAGTCTATCCAGCGAAGAAGCCGAGCACAGGCGGGCGGGCAGGCCGCTTCGTTTCTCAAAACACAGAGGATCGGTTACGAACAAAAAATACGATAGGCTGTTCGAAATGACCAGTTCGCAGGATCAAGCACGTTATCTCTGTTGCATATTACGCTCTTGCCTGTTCATATTCATCTTGTTCGGCAACTATGACAAGGGGTCGAGTCACGCTGGGGCAGATTTCCGTAGAAATCGCTAAACGCTTAGAGGGTCGAACGGCTTCGCTTTCCGTTCGCCGGGAAAGACATTGCTGCTTTGGCCTTTTTCTTTTTTGCTAAAGGCAGCCTCCTTCATTTGTTTTTTTGCTATTTTATGAAGCTGCAAAGTGTCCTGGTGTTCAGTACGCGTTTTCGAGACGAACCATTTTGACACTACGTTAGCGTTTGCTTGTACTCTCTGTGTTAAGTGTCGGGTGTGTCAATGTCTGAGGGCTGTTTAACATCTGCGCGGCTTCGGTAGCGTCCTGTTTCGACAGCTTGACATTGCCCGGGACATACACAACGGCTTCACTCGAGCTCAAACTCACCAACGTGCTATGTTTACGGAAGATATATGGAGGTCGTGAGCGGTTCCCTTGCCTGTTTCATTGTGCTCTCAATATGCTTGACAATCGGATAGTCGCAAAGAAGATGGGACGTGGATCGTAGATTAGAACGAAGCCGTTTGTGGGTCAAGGAGTAAATGTTGACATATACATATATTTATTTACTCTCTAGATAGGGTGTCAGTTCGTAATCATGCCAGATTGCTGATGATAACCAAACGATTATAGATTTGGAGTTGGCAGGGTGCCCGTCAGGTCAGAGTGGTGTGCCAACCAGCAACACCGCCAGGTAGTTTCGTAGAATACGTAAGTCAGGTGCAAAGAATCGAAGCCATAGTTCCCACTGCTTTATGACATTGGATGTGAGCTGATGATAGGGGTTTAGTTGGGCACTGTGTACTCTCTTTCTGACCGCTTAAGGTCGTTGATGGCGGTGAATATTCAAAACGAAAACCTTGAAAAATACTCCCCTAAGGTAAGCGACCTTTCGCTCATTAGCACTGCCGATAAGATTTCAATTGGAACCGTCCTTAGACGTGGCACAAACACATTAGCGGCGTCGCTGCATTAAAGACATGCCATGATGAACTCTTCTGACCCCAAAAAAGCCAGGTCTTCCTAAAAGATTACGTATGGATTGTATTTGTCGATCGCCATTTGTCCGCTGAGTGGACAAGTCAACGATCGTTTCTTCCATAACATCATTAGAACACATAGCATCGTGATTAGTGCCAGTTATATAGACATCCTAACACGCTGGCTTGATACCTACTTAACTGCAAATTGCCTAAAAAGTTGCCGATTTTTACATCTGCACAATATATATTTTCATGATACATACTAATATGTCAACGAGCATCACATCGATCGCTATAAAAGGGTCTAACACCTATATAGTTTTTGTCGTGAACGATACGGTCTTATATAACTGTGCGAGTTCTACTTTTTACGTGTGTTAGGCATCAACATACTACAATGACCGCGGACGCAAACATTAAGGCTGAGATCGTCGTGGATCTGTGCATCCCAACGGCAAAGCCAATTCGAGTTTCATCGCATGATGCATTTATCGTCGATGATCTTATCCAGCGGGCGTGTGAACTTGTAGGAGTACCACCCACATTTCGGTGAGTTCGATTTTTGAGTTCGACCTGTCTGTGTGTATATGTATAATATTTATGCGTTGGTCATCCCGTAGTCATGTTTGTGAAATTCGAAGACCCGGTGATGATTCTGTGTCGAATTCGTACAGCAGTTGAACTCGCTTAGCTTCTTCCGCATGCGCTGGTTGTGTATATATATATATATATATATATATATATATATATATATTGAGTATGTACTGTTTATGTGTTTCAGCTATTTGGCGGGCCTTTACGACAAGAAGCAGAATGTGTATTTGATTCCTGAAGATACCGTCGGAGGAAACGGCAAAGATTACGAGCTCCAAATTCGGATACGGTACGCTCGATCCGATCGTTTATTCAATGTAAATTTATTATTACAGCCTATCATCGTGTCATCACTGTACATATGTTTGTTCATATTCATCATTGTTAATTTATTCGTCGCTATAAAGCACGCTGTGATCATACGATATGTGTTTAACTGCATGTCGAATTGGAAAGTGATCCCACAAAATTAATGAGGACGCCTGTCTAATAGCTGCAATACTGCTGTCCGGTGCCATTTCGATACAGATACCATCCGGCGGCCATATACAAGCTGATGAATTCTCCAACGCCTACCATAGATCTGTACTATCATCAACTTCGGTATTGTCTCCTGAACGGATACGCCCAGCGTAATCACAGTAAAGAAGTTGAACACAAACTCTTTGGACTTCTTGTCAGCGATTACGTGCGGCAGCTTGTGGAGAAAGACGAAAAACCCGAAGGAAAAACCGTCGATGACCTAATGGAAAGTAGTTTCCCTTCGAACTGCAAGTTCCCATGGTGGAAGAGGCACATCGTGGGAAAGGAGTTCATGCAGTCGCTCCAGCACGGCTACAAAGAGTGCAACAACAGCCTTCCATACATCAAGTGCACCTTCATTGAGGCGGTCTGGAGCAGTCTCGAGGAGTTCCGCCAGGAGAAATTTGGCGTAAGTTTGCTTTTGGCGAAATCTTTACCGACGAGATCGTACGCACGAAGGCGACGAGGCCCCATTGCATTGATTTATTGATTCGAATGTTCTGGCCGCCTTCTGTTCTGTTCTCATTTTAGGCACAGGTCATCATCAATGGAACACCACGCAAGTGTGACGTGGTGGTAGGACAAATGTCGATCTCGGCCGAAGCCGACGGTCCTGGCCTGCGTATCGATGAAGCCGACTCGAAGGACATGTACCCGATTTCACAGTTGTGTTATTTGAATCTGGACGGACAACAGGTGGAGATGCACATAACAAATAAGCAGCCAATCAACGTTATTCTCGACGACCGATTGCGGGTGAGGGAGTTGCTCACCCTTCTCGATGGATACTACCGAATGACGGAGAAATTTATGGCGTCCCTCTGCGGACAGCTTCAAAATCCCATGACGACTTACCTAAAAAAGAATCGAATTCACGGACCGATTTCGGCAGCGGTCGCTCAGAGGAAACTTCTGGATAATGAAAGTAGACAGGTATGTAGCATAAGCAACAGAAGCTGAAGTAGCATTATGGAAATACGTCGTCGCATTCATCGTTACTGAGATATAATTAATTGTATATTGTGGTTTTAGTAGTTCACTTTTGCTCATTACATATTAATGCTTATTAGTAGGTACTTTTTTTTAATGACACACATTATATATATATATAAATATATATATATATATATATATATATATATATATATATATATATATATATATATATTAGTTATTAATGGAAAAACATGCATTCGCGCTATTTGTGTTCTAACATTATGTTAGGTTGTCACCTATTTCTGTTCGGGGTGGGGTATACATTTGCCGTCACGATTCGTTGAAGACCTACAAAGGTCACTCATTGCGAAAGTAGACGATGCTGGTATTTGCATTGTTGCATGCACGTAGTTTCGCCCTTCTGACGAGCACTTAATCAAGTGCCCGCCACGTCACAAAGCACCATTTCACACACGTCACAAACAAACACAACTCACCATTGACTTGATGATTGTGGTATCTTCGAAAATGTACGACCTAGGATATACTTGGCACAAGCTAATATTAATAATACTAATAATAAGAATAACACTGTTGTACCATTTTACTAGCTATATCGACATTATGTATCACACAACACCGTGTAATTAAATGATGAAGTTATATATATATATATATATATATATATATATATATGGAGAAAATAATAGCAATACAGGATAACCATAATCGCCTGCGGGCATGGCGTGATGGCTAAGGCGGGCAGTATATCAAAAGGGAGCTTTGTGGAGTCAGAGGTTCAAATCTTAGTGGAGCCAGATTTACCTCTATCGGCCGTATCTCCGCAATAAGGTTTGAAAAGTTGTAATGGCTACTAATGTGGTCTGCGGCACAGCTGCCACTGTGCAGAGAGGAAGGCTTCGCGTCGTTTATAGACGGGAAGCGGACGGAGGTCCTAGAGAGGAGGCCTGAGGAGTAGCTGACAGTCAGCTAAGCACGTCATGGCTGTATGGCCAGAAGGATGTGTGGTGCTCGTGGCTGGGCTTGTCCACATCTCGCCACGCCATAACTGAAGCAATACACTAAGAGATACCGGGAGGGCTGTGTTGTTGAACATCGTCAACAGTTCTAGAAGGGGGCGGGCCTGCGGCGGCGGCGGTCACGGTGTTGACATGCATGTTAGCACGGCAACACCACCTCCCCCATTAGAAACGAGAGTGCTACGAGCTACGAGAGTGTTGTTCCCACCAACAAATAATAAGCCGATATCCTTGTGTCGATCGTGATCGTCTCTTTGCCTGCGCAACACCTCGAAGGGATGTTACCTAGTCCGCCAAAGTGATATTCACTATCGCACGTACGTGGTTGAACTTATCCTGCCCGACGGTCGCATCGAGGCCCGAACCGTTATCGAGACAGCCAATGGAAACTACCGGCTGGATCGCGATAACGAGGAGAGCGCGTTCAAGACAATATCGTCTCTTGTGAAGGCCCGTTTACGTCCCGGCAACCCGGAGCTCTACCAGCTCCCACCGTCGGAGTATGATAACACCGGACTGCAGTTCTGCCGACCACTGGGACAGCCGGATGAAGAAAATGCCGAAGAAAGAGATAATAAGGATCCGCCGGCGGTCGTCCTTAGAGTTAATCAGATACGACTTGATTCAAGCCTTAGGGCCACGCTACAGCAGAAAGTTATGCAGGTACGTGCTGTTAATTTGAGCATTAATTAGCTTACCCTTAATCGACGAGGGCGTATATATATATATATATATATATATTGCATTAGAATAGTTCCTTATATATATATATATATATATATATATATATATATATATCCGCACCATTGTCCATGTGTTGTGTTCAGCAATCAATTTTTTTGATACCATAAAATTTGACGCGGTCAACGAATTACTCTGGTTCATTAATTATGTGTTTTTTTTCTTTAGGGCCGATTTGGAAAGAAAAGTGTGGTCATTCGTTTTATTAACGAGATTAGTTATCAACGAAGTTTCCTGAACAAGGCGGACCAGGTGCTCACGTGGAGGAGTCGTGAAATTGTACCCATCCTTGGCATCATCATTGTGTCGCCCATTGGCCTCGTATCAGAATATATGCCACTTGGGTCACTTGACATATTTCTCAAGTAAGTTTTTTTGAGATTATTTTAAGGCTGGTTGATATTGCCATGCTATATTACTGTACTGAAAGCAGTTGTACCCATGGACTGAGTAAGATGTTTTAGGTTGAGCGTGATCCTGCCCCCTGCCCCCCCCCCCCCACCGTGGGACAAATTTGCTTTTAGATAGATTACGATATCATCCTGTGTTGTTGGCGCTGACAGGAATTAAGACACAGTCAGGGAGTTCACATCGGACTTCCTGCTGAATATGTTTTCAATTCTGATATCAATCAACTTAGGTTTTATTCATTCGTAACCTGTGCGATGACCTATCTCGACCTTACCTAGAAAGCGGAAGCTCCGAAGCTAGTCCAGATTTGATCTACCAAATGGCTGGTTAACAACTTAGTTAAACAGCGCCGCAGGGAGACAAAGACCTCTTCCCAGGGTATAACTTAAAGGTGACCACTATTCTAAGATTCGTATTCAGTAGTCAATACTCACAGTTGTCCTGTCCCTTCATCGAAGACAAGCCGCCTTTTTTACCGTTTAGTGAAATGTTGCTCAATCAGTTCTCATTGTTCTTATCACAAAATAGAGCTCTGATACGGTTCATCATCGCTCATTTTGTCTTGAATATATGTAGGCTCCCCCCATTAAATAGGATAATGTCAGACACACATAGGATAATGCTGGTTGTGAGTAATGACTGACACAGTAAATAGTGCAGTTGTCTTACATCATCCAGATTATTTCTTTTTGCATATAATATAATAATAATTATTATTATTATTATTACAGGCAGAAACCTGACGAGCTGTCGATTGGGGATCTGGGCGACGCGTCGTTGTGTTTAGCCAAAGCGGTGTGGTACTTGGAGGAGAACGGGCTCGTCCATGGGAAGATTCGTTGCCGTAGTGCCTTTGTTGCCGAGTGCGCAAGAAGCTCGTTCAAGGTGAAATTAGGTGAGCCCGGCGTTCTCGCCTATGATGAGCGCGATATCCCATGGGTCGCCCCCGAGTATTTATCGGTGATGAGCTCGGTGGCGTACTCGCTCAAAGCCGACCTGTACGCGCTCGGCACGACGATCTGGGAAATCTTCAATTGCGCAAGGGATCCATTTGAGCTTGTGGCAATGGACGACGCCCGCTCGTTCTTTGCGGCCGGCAAACGCCTCTCACTGGTTGACGTTCCGCAGGAGTTCTGTGAGATTGTCGCCGACTGCTGGTGCACAGATCCCGATGAACGAAGATCGCCACGTTCCATCGTCCGAGATATCCACCAGCTGCTCTATCAGATCTATCAGCCGAAGAAGTTCAACACGTACGCCGATCTCAGTCCGAGCTTCAAACTGGCACCTCCCGTGCGTAGGTGAGTTTCAATCATGTCCAAATGTGATGTCCAGCCACCGAGGAATGCTACATTCACCTTCAATGCTACATGCTAAATGTTGACACCGTAGTGGGTTCGTCGGCAGTTGGAAAGCTCCGGCGATTATTATCCTCGTATCGATGCGACCAACGGTTTCACTCGTTCACTAATGTAAATAGAAAATTTTCCGAGCTGACTCCCAGCCAACCTTTAACGTCCACGCTACAACTGCTTTTGGCATTGCCTCATATCACGGCCTCCTTGTTATGTATGTAATTATGTATCTCGTTATTGCACATAATGTAAATAATGTGCAACTGCGGGGATCAAACCCCTGCGTGCACCTACGTGTCTGTTCCGATTGTAACCCAACACGCCACCGGGTTCGACTCTTCCATTAATCTATCCTGGATCTAAATCTCTTCTCAATAGAACAGGTACCTCTCTCTCTCTCTCTCTCTCTCTCTCTCTCTCTTTCTCTCTCGTTGTTTTTGAGGACACCATCCGTTCGAGCACCTCTTCACCGTTGCACGAATTCGCTTGAACGTTGGATTGCTGGCAGAGATACAACTAGTCTTAGCAGTATTACCTAGCAAGTAAGAAGCCCCGCTCCGGGACCGCTCATAGTGGTTATGTGGATCCGTTTGGTTATGGATTTTTGGTCTTATTCTCCACTTAAACAAACTGTGCGTGTGTGCGGGCAGCGTTTATTATCCAGATTAATGGCTACCACAAATCAGCATAGGTCCAGGGTAAGGTAAAGGTATATTGGTTTTTTAAAGGAGCTGCAATTTTACAACGCTTAAGCTCTCTTATATGTCACAGGGTGATTTTTTCTTGCTGTAAACATCGCTTGAGATGATTCTTTATAGACACGTGGTTGTTGCAGGACTTCCACGGGGCTTTGTAAAATCACGCGAATCAGCTACTTGGAGCACCCTAAACCGTTTTCGCAAGATGTTGAAAGAGTGTACGATATTAATTACCTGTAATAATGTTCTATTATTATGTGTCTCAATGACAATGGAGTGAGACCTACATCCCATCCAAGAGTCCAGAGCTCACGGGGGCGATAAAAAATCATCTTGGGTTGGGCATATAACCGGGAGTCCGTCGGTGCGTGTGGAACAAGAACCAGTCTCACACGACACAGGATCCGAAATATAACTGTAAAATTCACACACTCGTAAAATCCCTAGTTAGATAAACATACTTATGTTTACAACCCTAATGTAAACCTATATATGGATCCTTGCGCCCAAGTAAAAAAAAGTAACGGCAAAAACCTTTAATCGTTCATCTAAGTGAAGTTGTAGAGCTGCAGTTCCGATCATCAACCAGTGACACCTTTACCATTACCAGGCGCATTTACACGGTGGAGATTAACTGTGAAATTCTGCAAAAATATTCTGTATTTTCCAGTCCCGAACCTCCGGAAATACCTCCTCTGCGAACTGTACCTCCTCGTCCGAATGAAGCCCTGCAGCGGAGACCTTCAACGACGAGTCAAATGAGCATTGCCAGCCACAGAAACTGGTGGCCTCCTTTATTCCGACAGAAAAAGGAGTATGACACGTTCTCGAACGTAACCACTACCTCGGCCGCTCCCTCGGAGCGCACCGCGATCACTGAGACAACTGACGCCGAATGTAGAACAGATATCTATGTGGATGACCCCGACGATGACTTTGCCGACGCCACCGAAGGGTTCCATGGAGAGTGGATCATTGAGAAGAGGGACCTCAGGATTGGAAATCCTTTGGGACAGGGATTCTTTGGCATGGTCTTCAAAGCTAGTCTGACAAGGTTCTCCGGCATGGTCGAAGAGCAGGTTGCCGTTAAGAGAATGAAGTCGTCGGTGCAAGAGTTTAGCCAAAAGGATTTAGAGCGGGAAATTGAGATCATGAAGAAGTTGCGACACCCGAATATTGTTGAAATTAAAGGGATCGTTGAGGAGCCTGAAGTACTCCTTGTGATGGAGTACCTTGAGCTGGGCTCTCTGCAGTCATACCTGCAACTCAACAAGGACAACCTAGAGCACGCTCAGCTAATCAAATATGGCTACGACATTGCGAATGGAATGGCGTACCTCGAACGGAAGAGAATTATCCACCGGGATTTGGCTGCGAGGAACATCCTTGTCAAATCCGAGTCGAGCGTCAAAATTAGCGATTTCGGCCTCGCACACATCGTCGATAAGGAGTACTATATGATCCAGACGATGCACCGCAACTTGCCCATCAAGTGGTACGCACCTGAGTCGATCCTCTACGGGAAGTTCTCGATCAAAAGTGATGTGTGGAGCTACGGGGTGGCTCTTTGGGAGATGTTCTCGTTTGGCGAGGATCCAATGCCGGCAGAATGTGTGGAACTTGCTCATCTTGGTGACCAACTCATGGAAGGACATCGTCTCGCATTGCCGCCAGGTTGCCCCGCCGATGTGTACCAGATCATGCGGGAGTGCTGGAGGTTGGACCACAACCTTCGACCGACGTTCGTCACGCTCCTGAGTATGATGAGAAATCTTTCCGAGACAACGGGCGCCTTCGATCGAATGGATATGCTAACAACACAATCGTGTCGATAAAAGGCACCCTGGCCTGATTTGAGACACATTAGCTGATCAGATTTTAGCTGATCTGATTTCGGCATCTTCGTCCCGTGTCGTTCTATAGACGAACAAAATAATCTCGCTGCCAAGTGCAATGTGGTGTTGGAGTAGACCGCCCGCATTCACCTCAACCCCTGTGGTGCATACGTAGTCGGGATAGACGGGCGCTCTATGTCGTTTTTATGCTTAACTAAAACTCTATCAGGGTTCTTTCAGAGCAGTAGAATAGCGCTCTATCAGGACTGACGAAATTTCACTTTCGAGACCTTGAGAAATATGGAATTACGTGTGACGTCTTCTTAAACATACAGTAATGACAAATGACTTCGATGTGTTCAAGGGTTTCCCGAATAATAAGAGTAACTTTCACAGGTAGAGGTTAATAAGAGTAAATTTCACCGGTAGAGGTTTATAATCAAATGTGGATACACTCAGCTGCTACCGCACTTCACCGAGGGCCGAATGTCTCGTGGAGACGTTGCTGTTTATTCGCCAATATGCAACTTGCTGTACTTTGATAAGCATATAGAAACACTTTGATGTGAATTGGGTGGGTGACTTGATACGTTCTCTTGACTTGATACGTTCTCTTCGTGATATGGACACGTAGGTAGCCTTTTCATCACAACTGTAAATACCCCCTCCGGCTGCTTAGTGATCGTTGGGCCAGATTTCGTGGCTAGATTATCGTATAAATGATCATTGTTAATATTGACTGCTTATATGCACTTTTGTCCCTGGATGGGACCGTTTCCAAGCTTTACATACACTGATAGATGGATATGTATTTTACTATGATTGTTATTAGTGGATGTAAAACGCCGATTGTTATTAGTGGATGTAAAACGCCAGGGAGGTTGTAGATACACTCAAACGTGATTCTTTTCGACGTGATCACTATATTCGTAAGTTAAATAAACGCACCGTCTCCAATCAAAAAGTTGTTCTCTCTTCGAAAACGTTTCTCCGTCTCTACGTTTTACGGCTACAATGGCAATGATTACGGATACGTATAGCATTTGTGTAACATCGCATTCGTGAATATCCGTTGAGTAAATCGAGTCACAAGATCGGGTGCATTCTATTGAAATTCATCATTTACTCACACCATGTTGTGTTACGCGTAATACCTACGTATCTTGTAGTAAAATCGTGAACCGGTAAAAAAAATCACCCTTTTTACAAAAAAAAAACACGTACACGAACGGCAACTTCTTTTGCAAAACTTGCCGTTCGTGTACCACATGTCGAATAAGTTGTCTTCGAGAATACCGAGCATGATGAAGTCATTGTCAATTTGGGTATCTAAAATTACTTTACTTAAGTATATACAATTTATGTAATTTCTTAAGTAAAGTAATCTTAGTTAAACGGGCTGTTAAATGAAATGTAGCATATTTTATGATAAAAAATAAAAATGACGAAAGATGGTGTTGCACAGTGAGTTACTCGCGCCAACTGTTAGGTTGATGCATAAGCGTTTTCGCAGCTACCTCTCCACTCAAGGGTCAACCATATCAAGGGTCGTCATATCGACTATTAGACCTGATACCCCTCGGGGTCCGTGAGTTGTACGAGGTTAAATTGCATTTTGAACAAAATGAAGAAAAACGTGCTTTTTAGATTCTTGTCTCGCTTTTAGATTTCCAAGACGACAAAAACGCACCGCAAACTCACCAAAAAAAGGGACGTTTTTTTCGAACTGGGAGACATAGTAGCGTGAGCGAACCTGTCCGTGTGTTTCTCGAAAGTGGACTGGGAGATTTCGTTGCGGAGATTTTGATCTCCAAGATGCTCCCCGCACGGGTCGGGCAATCGCTACTGGTGTCGAGATCAAATCAAGCTCAAAGCTGAATAGAACGGGTATTGTGATCCATCAGGACAACGTTAGACCGTCCGTGTTACGTTTTTTTTTGATGATCCGGTAAAAATCATTGGTTTGAACAATCTCATGCCGAATATCTACCGCATATATCCCGGACGTCGCGCCTTCGACACCATTATCATAAGGGTGTTTCGGGCACTACAAAACAGTTTGAATGATTAAACCTCCTCAGGACATACCCAGAAAAAAGGCACCTTGAATGATTTCTTTGCCCAAGGATCTCAGGATCTTTATGAAGGAGGTATACGGAAACTTGCGAGGAGATGGCGGCAGAAAGACATTGAATTGCATGGAACATATTTAGTTCATAAAATTTCTTTGTTAGAAACCTGAGTAAGTTTTCCGTTACGGGTTTATGCATCTGCCGAATACAAAGATATTCGGATGGTGGTGATCTCTTGTTAAATAGAAACAGTCCAACAACAGGCAGCTGAGAGGCAACTCAAAGAACGTCTGAGTGCCTATTGCGGCAATAGAATCATTGTACATAAATATATATATATATATATATAGAAGCAGTGCTTGCTCATCGGCCTGTGGTATGTATTACCGTCTAACAGTTTTCGGGGCCAACAATTAACTCGGTCCACGGTGCAACTCCTTTCAGCATTGCTTCATAAGACGAACCCTTTGAAATGCAAACGTACAACGGTGGAGGTCCCGCGCACCTTCGTGTCCTCCTCCGGTTGCAAGCCGCATACGAATGCACCACGCCACCGAACTTGACATGTATTATCGTTCATAGAAATTGTGCATTGCACGGACTCCTCAGATCGGATGGATTCATATATTGTGTTCGGGATTATCTGGTTGGGGTGAATCCGATCAAAAGACTGGCAAACGCTTTAGGATAATTGGAACTGAGCCTGTTTCTGACCATTCATTTTTGCGACTCGTAAGGATGAGGTGAGAGGACAGATCAGAAGGTCCAGTCAACGATGTTACTGCTTTTAGATGTATTCCTTCGCGAGTCGGCTACACTATGATATGCCAACATGCTCACCATGATTCCACCCAAATGACAGATCGTTCCACGGGCCCGCTCGATGCCAGCAAACACCTGCGCGAAAGAAAGCACTCGCTGGGGGAGAAGGGTAGACGTGAATGGCCCAATAATCGCTGGGGATTCTGTTGTTCTTTCTTTCTTCACGGCACGGGGGGGGGACTGGTCACCACGGACCCCCCGACCTGATGGGGCCCTGGTGGTGGCTCGGCTTGTATCACGTTCGGCCCCGGCGAAGTCAGCGTCGGAGAACGCTAGGGGTTCGTCCTCTCCTGTGGCCGAGTGTTTTATCGATAGGTTTCTTGTTTCTTTTAGATGGGGTAGGACTTTTAAGCCTGCACTCCCGAAATCGTTAGAGTATCTGTCCCGAAACCGTGACAGAAAACTCACTGTAAAGCTAATATCTGGTCGAGTACGTATTGCAAAGTACATTGGGCTTCCTATCAATTCTGTGTACTGTGTATGTTCGGGAGGTTTAAAGATTCAGGTGTTAGTTCGTATATAGAACACTTGGGTCTATATTTCAAAATTCCTTTTTATGGATGTCGAGACATTGTTAATTAAGGTTTTTTCGTGAGTCTGCAACGTATATCGGTATTATTAAGAGTTCATTTTTCCTCACCGTCTCATAGAGACGCATTGATCTGCCTGACTTGCTGTTTAGTCTAATTTTTTAGTGAAACTTGTTGGAATCTTTGTGGTTAAAACATCTTGGCGCTTATTTTAGTCCGTACAGACTTTTCTTAAACAGACACACACGGTCAGTTCCATCAGCGTAACCCTCAGGTGGCTTCATATCGACCGTTCCTTTTAGTTCTCCGTACTGGAAAGCTGATTTTATGTCAAATTATTTTAGTGCTAATTCGCGTGACGTACTGAGGGACAGTATTGTTCTTAATTTATCGAAACGTGCCGTGGGAATATAAGGTTCATTGTAGTCGATGCACCCCCTTTGTTTAAAACCTCTGATGACCGGTCTAACTCGGGATCTGTCTCTATTTGGTTGTCCGAGTTGGTTCTTTTTTATCTTGAATAAATCCGCTTCGTAGATAGTTCGTCCTGCCATGGTCAGTATCATTTTCCATGATATGTTTAACTTTTCGATGTACTCACACAGGTTTGTTATCTATCCACTGTAGGCTTACTCATCCTAGGCTTACTCCCACCACGTGACTCCGTTCCCGCCTTACACCGTAATTTTGCCATGAATAATTAACATTATTTATAGCCACCGTGATTAATGCTAATAAATTTCTAATTATTATAACCCGTTGATTCGTCGCATCTCATTTAACATCTGTTCATCGTCAGCACCAGGAAAACGTGTGGACGAGTTTCAGGAGACACCATTTGCTTTCAGCGGAATAAGCGAATTTCAATTAATTTTTTGAATTTTTAATTTCAATTTCAAGATGTAGCGAAAATTACTTCAAATACTTTAGCGAGAAACACCTCAGAATCCGAGAGCAGACTGATAAACGCTTGTAGAAGACAAGCATAGTTCGTTCCATGTAAGCCAAAGAGGCAGAGAACCTGCCTCCGACCACTTGAACTAATATATCGATATCTTCCATAACGATATTGCTAACTTAACGAGACACATTGGGCCTCCCAGCCTATAATGAGCCTCCTAGAAGTACAAACCGCTTTCAACAAATTTTAAGCTTAAAACTTCTCGTTTGAAATTCGTATTGCACCGGGCAAGCTCACCAACGTCTCCCTCTCCCTCGCATATGGGCTATTTTTTTTTACCGCAATTAGCATTGTTCGAATTGCCGTCGAATTATCGCGCCTTCTCTAAGGTTGCGCTAACAACGATCTATCACTATTCCGCAAAATATCCGATCGGTTGTTTCAATCGTGTTTCGCATTCATCAAGGCCTAAATGATCAAAACAGTGGATGGTGTCGGAAGTTGATTTAGCGAGTGGACATCATAGCATCAGGTGAGGAAGTGTAAAGAGCATCTGTTGTGGCTGTGTTCGTCTCTGTATGTGGAAATCAGTTGGGACTGTGTTCATTGTATGAGAATCTGATCAAGGTAAGTATAGGATAGCCTTAATCTCTGCCGTTTTTGATCAGATAATTTATAATGATTTTGTAACCTATTGGCAAGCTCAGTGACAGCCCGACAGCAACCGTAAGACCTTGGTGCAGATACAAATCCTTCCCGTGGCCTCGAGGAGATGTGGATTTTCCTCCCGAACGGGAGCTGTTTTTGATGGAGAAAGGCGTCCAGCAGTCATAAAGGAAAGCTCGGAAGTGTTTGCAATACCAATGTGTTATCGTATTTTTCGTGATTGCGTCCAGAAGCCGATTATATGTTGGGAGTCAATATTGCTTGTTCTCCGTGAAATTGCTGTGTATTTAATTACAGCTAAGGTATATGTTGTCGTCACCGTTAGTGGCGATATTAGAAATTACAACTGAGGGTTGTGTCACTTCACGGGGCTTTTCTGTTTTTTACAGCCAGAACTAATCAAGTTAAAAAAAAACGAGAAAAAGGGTCCTACAGAGAAAAATTCTGGAGGAAATAAAGTTAAGGCTGTGCCGTCTGGATGAACGACTCACATTTGCATACACCGAACGAGAGTAGTCCCTTTTTTTGATATCTTCTTCACACAACAAACATACTAACGTCTCGCCTGCTCCTACCACTGTGTATGACGCTCTAGCAAGCTGGCACGGCATCGAACGAGACGACAAACATCAGTGGGACCACTGTACGTGTGAAGTTCGGACCGCGGTCCCGACCTGCGAATTAGGGCACCCCACGAGCCGTCACTCGCCCCGGCTTATACAACTAGACAAAACGTGGTCAATAGGGAATGTCGGGGAGCTCGCGTAACTTTTGGCAACGTGTCCATCATCGTGATGTACATAACGATCACAGACCTTGAAGCGAACAATTGAAACAGGTCAGAGAGCACTGAGAACTCATCAGCTAAGCCATAAGTTCGACCGACCGAAACAGAGAGCATCCTCTATAACTCCCGATGCAGCAACGCGGACCATCATCCTCCTCAAACAATGCAGATCATCATCGCGGCAACCCCCACCAGTATGGGAACGGTGTTAGCTAGCTAACCGTGACCAGTGCAGGAATCTAGTTTGCGGGGTGCACACGTTACTTACACTGCTTGAGAACATTGATACGACGGAGTGAATTTGGATCAAACACCGACATTTACCCGTGTTGTGCTGGATCTGCTCCAGGGTACAATCATACGGAATAGGGGCCCTCAGTCCATGCAGCACTGGAAGGATGATGGAACCAACTTCTGGGGCGCATACTAAATCGTCTGAACTGTCTGGACAAGGGCGTCCACGAAATGGAATCGTTGTCTATTAGCCAGGATACAGGACAAAGAGCCGGGCCACTGAGACACGACGACGTCCTACGCCAGAAAAACAAACTCTTCTCTGTCAAGAAACTTCACGGCCACATACGCGCCAAGCTGTCTCATACGTGTCGTGTAAACTAGCCGATAATGGGGACCTGATGGTGGAGGAGAGGTAAGACAGACCTTCTGTGGGCGTTTAGAAACACCTCAATGAGTTGAGCTGCACTGCTCCCCTTGTATACTTGAGGGCAGCGCCGGCACAATTTACAGTCCTTAGGATATAGCCGATGAACTGAATCTATACTTCGCAACGGTCGATACGAGGGCCACATCGTTTTCCCAATCTGTAGCTGACATTGACCCAGTACTGGAGTCCATCCGGCCCGCTCAAATGCCCACGTTCGAGTTCTCGTAAGTCAGTGCTCTTGAAGCGTAGACAGCGTTTGGTTCGTGGCACATTGTTGTCGCGGGGATCCCTAGTAAACTGCTGATGTTGCTAGTAAACTAGAGTCGTCAGCCACCCTCTCGCCCACTTGATCAATCTATCCCTCAAGACTAATTGCTTTAGTTGGGGCTAGTCTGTTCCGAATTATCGGCCGATATCGTTAGTTGACTTTCGTTTTAAGCAGTTCTGGCTTGAGAGTGGTCATTTGAGAGCTTCGGCCTGGCTATAAACGCCAGCAAAGCAATACCAACCATCTCCGTATCGTGCTTTGTCATGGCATTACCATATTGACTAGAGGCTGCAAAGGGATACTGCACACAGAGGTGATCATTCGGAATGATGCCCTCCGTACAGTTGTCGACAATTTGGAGAAATTTGGACTCACTCGTATGAATGAAATCTGTGCAGTTTAGACAGGGCAACATCTCTTTCCTAATCTATGCTATGGGAGGAAAGAGGATCCGCCGGGCTGCTGTGATCATTGAGCCTTTCGTCAATAGGGTGACGCTGTTGTCTACCCGTCTACAGCGCACTTCTCGGCGAGATTCGATCCCTCACTTCAGCTAAAAGATTTCCTCGTAACTGAAGAGAGCAATAAAAAATGGACTGAACGTGTATGAAATGTTTATACTCTCAATTGGGTACAATTATCATGTATATATACGGCCCTTGAGTTGATCTCATCGCATGCCTTTTAATAACAATTACATATTTATTACGAGAACTTAACCATCAAGTTAACCTCAAATTAGTGATTGGATAAGTTATATGCTCGGCTTCCACGATTTTTCCAAAAGGAACTCCTGCGTCTTCGCGGTCCAGGCCGCGTCGTTATCTCTATGCAGTATCCATAGACTTCAGATTTGCATTGGATATGGCCCCGCGACACGCCGCACTTTTCCAGTGGGCTCTAGCCGCAGGGCTCTACAACATGTTGGACTTACTCAGCCACACACTACAAGCAAACGAAGCCACTTTTGACGATGGCGTTGCCGCGCTAATCCTTTTAAGCGAGCGGCAGGATTAGCCCAGGATAAGCACGTTGTTGCCGCCTTGCCCTTCTTGTGCATACGTTCAAAGCGGGAGCTTGTAGTTTGCCAGGTTTCCGCGTACTCAAGCATGAAGAAATGCCCGTCGAAATTTTCTCTCAAGGGCGGTTTTCTTCCTCTCGAAACGTATGCAGCGTTCAAGCGTGTGGGAAACGTCGCCGCTCTCGCGTGTCTCACAGAGCACGCAGATTGGCCAACCTCCGTGAACCTGTGCAGATATGCCTGGAGACACCCACGTCTTCCCTGCAGGTGGTGGGACACATCGTCATGGGATTTCTCTATCCAGACTACTTTGGTATCAAGTGTTTTGTCCACGGACCCTTCCCATCTGCGGGCCTCCATTCCTGCTGCCTCGCGCCGAGGGTTTCCTCTTAATGCCTCAGGGCTAAGGGCCGAGTTCCTCTGCCGCGCTGCTCGTTCCCGTCCTGCGAGTGCCCACCGAATTGCTCGGACAAGGGCCAGGGCCGCTTTCGTTGACACTGTGCGGCAGCCTCGACCGTTGCCAGTGGGCTTCTTCTGCTTTTGTCTGTTCCATGCGTATTAGGCATTCGTTTGCTGAGGGTCGCTACCACCCTCGGGATTTTTTTTCTACCGCGTGCTTTACGGGTGCAGTGACGGTGATTCCTTTGCCAACTATAAATCCGAGATATCTTACTATTTTCTGAGGGGTGATTTGGTGCCCACTCAGTCCGATGATTAATCCTCGGCATTGCTGTTGTCCCGTTGCTTTGTTCTCCCTAGTGTTTGTAGGCTCAGCCCTGTATCGAAAACCTTTCTGGAATCGTTGTCTATATATATATATGAGGAATAATCTTACGGAGCATGGACACCCTTCTTAATTTTTTATCGTACATTTTACGCGCGACAAATATGATGTCATACTGGTCATAGTTGTAGGTCTCCTTGTTTCAAGTTTTGAGTTATCCGCCCCGGGTTTTGTTATATATGTTACTTTTCGGGTACTCATTCTTCTAGCTTCGCGGCTCCTTCTATAATTCTGCTTAGTTGTTTTACGAGTTCTTCATACACGTGCTCTCCGCTGCTGACTCTGAAAAGTTGAATTGAAACTAATCCTCTCCACAGGCTGTGTTTTTTAGTTGTTCCTATCATACTCTATTCGAGTCACCTAGAATTATCTCGCAATCTCCCAGGTAGCTCGACACCATCCCTCGAAGATTAAAGGGATGTGCTCTTCTCTGCCCGCGACATCCAGCACTACTGCCCAGTTCATTGATCTAATCTTTGCTATCTCTTGTGCTTCCATCACGCTCTCGGGCGCTGAGGGAGTGGACCCTTTTACACTCTACGCCAGAGAGAGGTTTCGGCTATCTCTGGGGTCCACCAGAGGATGGACCGGAGGATGGCTTGCGTCTCCGACTCTGCGGAAGCATCTGTGGCGACGCCATCTCGCATGCCCTACCGAGGATTGTCATGATGATTCGCTCAGTTTTGGTCACGCGCAGCTCCGGGTATCCTCCCACTTCAGTGTTTCCTGAGCGAGCCCCCTAGCGAACCACGTAGCGTTCGCCTAGGGGGGGGGGGGGGTTAGCGTGAGTCACGCCTCCCACCTCGAAGCTGACAGAGCTGAAGAATTCACTTCGGAAGCCTCCCCGTTAAAATCACCAGTGACGGCGACGTTGCTGTCCTTCTGGTCTTCCACGCTGGCGTCGAGGTCCTCAAGAAAAGTGAAGAATTAGCTAAGGTTTAGGTTTGGGGAGAAGCAGCAGTGGTAGTGGATGGGGCCACCTTCTGCCCTACGCATACCCTCCCCGCTTCACGCCGTCCACGTTGCGCCTTCACATCAATGTCTCTCTGTAGCCGGCATCACCAGATAGCCATATCCTTGGCCTCAAGGACTCACTTACCTTGGCTGCTCATTGCTTGTAGCAATTCTTACTTTAGGTTCGCTGATGCGGCAAACGTCGACATGCTTTTCGGCCACTGTTGATCTCGAAAACCCCCTTGATCATTGTTGCAGCCCGGTCGTGCACTGCTACCTTCTCCCCTTGCAGTGATTAGTGCTTCACCTCCGGGTTCTCCGGCGGGTTCGAGCCCCGCTGCGTGACATATAAGAGAGCTTAAGCATTGTGAAATTGCTGCGCCTTTAATAAACCAATAAAGCTTTATCTTTATCTTATCTTGTCGGAAGTCCTTGTCATCGATTTCTATAATCGGTTCTCTTTTATATCTGTCATTATCGGCCCTCTGTTTTCTCTGGGGGTCGTGAACTTTTCTTTATATCGCCTGCTCTCCGCCTTGGATGCCGCTATTTCACCTGATAGTTGCCCCTGCTTCGTTCTCTTTGCCTTGCTCGTCTCAGCTTATCAAGTTCTTCCCGACGTTCTCGCGATTCTTGATACCCGCCTGGTGCTGTCCCACGTGCACATCTCAGTTTGTATTGAGGTTGTGTATTTCCGCGACCTTCCGATCGATCTCCTAATCAAGGTCGTTCGAAAGATAAAAGCTCTCTCCCGTGGGCTTTTTCCTTATCTTGGTCTCCGTGGCTATTACTCTATCA
Source organism: Stratiolaelaps scimitus (assembly GCA_019614645.1). Classification (NCBI taxonomy): domain Eukaryota; kingdom Metazoa; phylum Arthropoda; class Arachnida; order Mesostigmata; family Laelapidae; genus Stratiolaelaps; species Stratiolaelaps scimitus. Next base: position 1,656,492 of record JABWDB010000041.1, on the reverse strand, counting down.
ATCTCTCTAAGACACTCGATTGCCACGATAGCTTCTCCTGCTTCTTGTTTTTGAGTGTTTCGTCTTATCTAACCAATGGTGAACATCGTGGTGAGACGCTTCTCGCCTCCCCTGCACCATCGTCGAAGAGGAGATCCGAGTTGATGATCGTTGCCACCGTCCCGAAATCTACCTTAGACATGAAATCTACCTTCTTCGATTAGTCGGCGGAGTCTGGCGAGTGCAGGGAATTTGCCCTCCAGTCTTGCTGGATCGCGGCATCTTTTTTTCGATTTGCGACCCAGCACAGCTCGGACCTCACTCTCTCTCTCTCTCCATCTCTCTGTGTTAGATTATGTACAGATCACCGAACAACGGTGTAAATAACAACCACAGTTATTCTAGGCATATACTCCCAATATGGCAATACGAAGCGTTTCTACCCACTCACATGTTCAAGACTGCCTATGTGCAGTCGTAGACCCGCTGTTTCTAGAGAACATTATAAGACAATGCTCGGAGAATTGCCTTCTGGTCAAACAGTCAACACATTTAAATCAACGGTTTTAGAACAACCGGACGAACGGCTATGATGAGGCAACAGCAACACATGTCAAAGCAGCAAAGGCCAGAGCAACAAACGCTAGATCAACAAAAACAGCAGGTAGAGGAATTATTGCGACAAATGAACATCGACGATTCTGAACTTCATGAGACTCTGAGGGATACGACCCAGGCTGCAGATATGTTTGATAAATATTGTGCCCCTGTCGGCATGACCTCGGCAAATTACCCGTAAGTACACGTTCGCTAGATATTCGAAAAAAAAAATAAAGTGTCATCAGATTGAAAAACGTTACCAAAAATTTCGAATTTAAGTAATCGTCGCCCTAACCATGGCTGACACACGTGCAAGAGAACATTGGAAGGCGTACACGGCCGGCGTGACTAGCAGCGGGGGGAGCAATGATTTGTGAGAGCTGTCAGACGTATTTTGTCATTGTTTTGACCATTATTTTCCCAACAGTATCAGTGGTTCCATTTCCCAGTGTTCCTTTCGATTAATGATTCGTTCGTATAATGTTAATTGCTTAGTTTTTGGCAATTCCGATTGTTTTAGGGATGTCTCCGATTTGGAGGCTCTTCAATTGGAACGGCTCCTTACTCCGGTGGAGCCCGACTCATAGATGATCTGTTCCAGTCCCTCCTTGATCTTACGGGTGCTTCGATAACGGTGAGTATTTTTATCGATTACTCGATACAAAATCTAGTTTCGAGAGTCGTGTATAAGCTACCGGGTTAATTGGCAATGACTGCATGAGCGGCAATTGAACAAACGTAATATCGGTGGAGTCTTGCAGCGGTTGCACGGCTTCCTGCTCGTCGCCGGAACGTTTTGACTAGCTCGATACAGCCGAGCTAATCAAAGCTCTCCACTGTTTCTATCGGTTCTATATTTATTGGACCCTAACGGCGATCTCTATTCGATTTCTATCCGGAAACCCTTCTACACATGATTCATGCCTTGCTACAGGTGGGGAGAGCTTATTGGATGGCCCGTTCTATGCCCTCTACTATTGCGCCTTGGTTCGACACATATTGCTCTTCCCCCTGCTTTATAAATTATCCTATTGAACCGATTGTGCGATCTTCGATCATATGAACAGGTCTCTCGAATCGCAGAGTTCGTTTGGTAATTACGTTATGGTAGATCACGCTCTGTTGCTAGGTGACCGGTGGCACCATCGTGGGAAACCAGGACACTTATCCACAATCCGTGCCAGCTCCTGAGGGCAAGGCTGTGAAGTCTTACAACTACGACTGAAGAACTGTAGCGTCATGGGGAAGCTCCAAGATGAAAGATAAACGAAGACTGAACGAACTCAACGCATATGCGGTTAACGTAATCTGCAATGGAGAACACACAAGAAGTTGTCAATTTCGCGCGACGCTGCCGGGCTGCTGATTTTGGGCACCCCCAAAGCAACTATTATAAGACCCTTCGTACTGATCTCATTTAATTATCCTGATTATTGATTTAGTATTAAATCTATAACAAAGTGATTTTATTCATATTCAACGGACTCTATTTTATTTACTATGGGGTATTGTAAACACGAAATAACACCACTGTGAAAAAATCAATTATAATATGCCACTCGTCCCGTCATCGTTTCGAAGGTCGCCTTTAAATTTAAGTGACGAGTTTCGTCCATTTGCGTCTGTAAAATCCACAGACACGAAGCCATAGTCAGACTAGGTAACACGGAACGAACAGCTAACCTAAACTATTACCTGCACCATTGATCAACTTGAAGGAGGCTTGCGAAGTATTATTTCAACTAGAGAACTAAATATGATTCACTTAATGACGCAACCTCACTCTCTCGAAAGTTCAAGGCTATCCGAGATGACCTGATACGCAAAAAAAATAGCGAGTCTTCCAACTATATAATGTCCGTACTGCAAGGAGGATGGGTGCGTTATGGTCCAGGGCGCGGGGAGGGGGGGGGTCACGGTGTTGTCACGCATGTGTCAAGCATGGCAACATTCTCGACTATTTTGTGGTCACATCCCTTCCACCACACATATGCTTTTTAACTATAATTGTATGCAAATCCTGCTTAGGAATAAGTATCTAATCACTATTATTTCTTTCGATGGTACATATATCTATGTACTTTCTAGTTTAAACATTTTAAATAACTAACGTGCATCAAGACGCTTTCTCGAGAGCAAGACCAGTATGCTAATGATATGAACGTGTTAATCAAAGCGTGAACCAGTTGAATATGCTCCACTCGCTCAGGTGACAAACGGAGAGATTATAAATATGATAATTAAATCAGCTAGCAGATGTTAGGTACACGTTTTAAGTCCCCTCGATGGTCGCCTAGTGGTGAACGTCTTGGGGTGCTACACAGACCGGAGGGACGTGTGGCTTGGGTTCAAATCCTGTCAGACGCTTTAGAGAATCTTTGGGAGTTCTTTGTCATCTTTGTTTATCTGAAGACTCTTGTTGCCAGGTACGAGTAAGGTAGAGGTAATAAGCACTTTCTCTTTATAATAATCGCTCTTATATCACTCACGTCGCAAGCAAAGTATCGTCGTCCATTGTTCCGCTTTGCCATTGTTAAATATTACAGATTGTACGTGTGCTAGGGATCGGCTCGGATGACGGGCAGATTAAAGGTAGAAATGTGTAAATAGGTTAATTCTATTTAGGTTACTTCAAATAACAAATAATAATAATAATAATAATAATGACAATCGAAGGTGCCGTTGGTGTAATAACGAAAATGCAGCAGTAAACTATGCCGGGTTAATGTGCACGACGGAAGATACTCGGGCGACATCGATTATATAATAATAATATAATAATAATAATAATAATACTAATAATAATAATAATACTAATAATAATAATAATAATAATAATAATAATAATAATAATAATAATAACATAATCTACAGAGCCATCCCTTCTCCCAAAGTTACAGAACTATTTTGCCGACTTTCCTTACATTAATCTAGACACTAAAGGCTTCGCACCTTGGAGACCTGCTGCGGATACTAGTACGGACTGCCACCAAGATTAGCACCACGCTCAAATTTTCAAGGACCAAGGGAATCAACTAAACTACTCTAATATTAGAGCAGCAATAATAAAAATAATAATAATATCCACAATATAGGTAAAGGTTTTGCAATGCTTGACTTCTCTTATAGATGCCACCAGGTTGTCGCGGGACTCGAACACCTGAGACCTCGGGGCTTTTTTGTAGCCAGAGAACACTTAGTCGTCCGAGCCACCGCGCTATCAACAACAACAACAACAATCATTGAAGTACGGCGATCCGGATATGAGGAACAGTGGAGAGAGATGACCGACGAGCGAACAATCCTATTTGGTCCTTTTCGAACGCGTAAAAAGGCAGGACACCCGAGACAATGCAGTATGCATGAGAAACGAATAAAAAATATTCTGTTAACAAGAGACAAATACTAGTTAGCTATACGTACACCGAGTACGTTTATGAGAAGTTTACAATGAACGGTGACGCGTCGTACACGAAGCACTAGTTGGCTAATTAATATTATCATTACATTACAGTCAATTTTTTTGTCAGTTTTCCCAGGATCACACCGTTGTTGTGTCCAGTATTCGTCACTACCTGTTGAATCTAGATCGCTATTAGTCCATAGGTAAGCCACCGCCAAAGTACGGTTCCGAGAAAAAGCAGTTGTATTGTGGACATATAATTTTGGCTGTGAGTCAGCCTGAAATCAATTTGCCATCAATCACTGACAACGAACTATGATCATATGACAAGCTAGGAGGTGAGTTTAGCAATGGACCAAATACGATGTTGTACCTAATTAATGCAGCTGCAGCTACTGATGTATTAAGACTTAACAATGGGACTACTTAATTAGAGGGACCTGCTGGTCTGCTCCACTGGGCCACGCATGCTGGTGATGTTCGCGAAGAAGTCGGGAACCGTTTTTGTGCTTGAATCGTGGCCGATCCTCGGATAAACAAGCGTATCAGACACGTTTTTTCATGTAGCGGGAAGGTGATTTTTTTGCGGGACACCATTAGCACTGCTGTGATCATGAGGTAAACAGCGTGTGACCACACTCGGGTCTTCAGTTCTTGCCATTTCTCAGGGCGGATTTTCTAACTGGAATTGGAGAACTTCATGTGAAGCCTTTTTCGAGGAAGTAGCTGCTGTCTGTCGAATCTCATAGCATATCATAGCATATCAATCCCATATCATAGCCTAACGCTACGCTCGCTAACTATGTTTGTTTTTTTATTATTATTATTTATTTCTTTTAAGAGGGGTTTTGCAATGCTAATATCTTGCTATCACCGTGATATTAGTATGTCAAAATTATTAATATTAATCCCCTCGAGTCTTATTCTCTTGATCTGTATGTAAGCTCACAGTATTCATACAGAGTGACTCCTTCCATTCTGCACAGTGGTAACTGTGCTCCGGACCACCTTAGTTGGCACTGCTCATTTGGAAAGCTTATCGCGGAGATCCTGCCCATAAAAGTACAGCTCCACTCAGATTTGAACCTCAGACCCTACAAAACTCCGCTCGAGATTCTAACACTGCCTCCCTTAACCACCGCGCCATTCCTGCTTGCTGCGCTCCATGACTGTGATGCTTCAACCGATCAGAGAATTATCAACCGCGTACTAATAATAATTATAATAATGATGATAACAGTAATCATAGATGTATGTATTTATTCAATTATCAAAGTGGGCGACAATTGTATCCCCCGTTGCACGTGAAATACATCTAAAAACATCTTCCTCTATATATTCATTAATAGAATATCTAGAACAAGAACGCCTTCCACTTCCCCAATTCTTAAGCGGGTGCCCAAAATAGAAATTTCGTTGTCCCTTTGGATATCTAAGGAAAATCTTTGCAAAAAAAAATTCGCTTGCACGTCGCTCTCCTGTAGCGGTGGCTAAGCTTCCTCCTAAAATCTGAAAAAAGTTTGGAAAGCCCGGAAAATTTCGAAGCTAGATAAGCCACTGTAAGGCGAAAGTTTAATGCCGACGCATGTTACACAGCGGGACAGCTGGGACAGCCAGGTCAGAAACTCACGTTGGCGCATGATATATATATATCACGCGGGTGATTGTGTCCGTGATAGACTGCCAGAGCAATTATAATAGCAAATATGAGTGGTTAGACTCGCATGTTACTCAAACGAGTGAAACTACACACACACACACATATATATATATATATATATATATATGCTGGGAATAGGAGGTACCGTTGGCGGCAGTAGATAAGATTGATCTTACTCAAGGGATGCGCTCAGCGATAGCGGGATGGCGGTGTTGCTGATCATTGTCAACAGAAGGCGGAGAGCGGTCACGGTGTTGTCATTCATGTGTCAAGCATGGCAACACCCTCCCCCTTAAGAAAAGTATAAGATTGATACATGAGTTGTGTAAAAAATCGAGAAAAGAGAGAAGCATAGGTTACCCATCTCAAGAAATATAGCCTCAACGATGGTCCACGAAATGTCGCTGTTTTCTCCTCAGTTATTTCTTCAATATGTGAGGTGGAGGGCAGCGGCTCACCGCGTAATGGCTAGCGGCAGTGACTGCGCACTGCGGCTCGTGGCCGATCCGACAGTGACGTTAGAAGAATTTACTGGCTCCGTTACGCAACTGCCGGGAAATTGGTTACATCGAGTTGGTTAGGTCAATCGGAAAATGAGCAGAGAGGCGCAACTGTGGCACTTGAACCATGGAGTGCAGTTTATGTTTGCCTCACCCAGCCCTCGATGTGTACACTACAAGATGCATATGGAACACCACGCTCTGCGGAGGGAGGGTCTCGCAACGCGGTTCAGTATATCTATCAGAGCAATCAGAGATCAGATGCTGAAAGAATTTGATGCGACCAGAGTGCCAATTCATAATTGACGAGATGAGTGAGGTAAAGCTTTATTGGTTTATCAAAGGAGTTGCAATTTCACAATGCTTAATTAACCTCTTTTATATGTCATCACGCAGCGGGGCTCGAACCCGCTGTGTGGACCGAGTCGCCGGGACTTTCGCCAGTTGCTGAGGAATATGAATCGCGCTAACCTTGTCGAACAAATGCGAACCAGTCGAGAGGAGAAACTGGACATATGTCCTGCTCTTATAGCGAACTGGCAAACAGCGGGCAAGTTACAAACAGCTCCACGTCGAGTGAGTCGTGCCGGCCTCCTATTAAGGACATGTTGGTAAACGGGCCATCCGGCCAGCGAGGCCAGCCGATACAGAGGCCGAGCTGAGTGACGGTGGTGAGCTAGAGCGCGGCCTCTTCGCCTTCCAATTACAGTTGTTATCGAAGAGCGCGGAGAACGAGCCGAGAGAATAGCTTCTTTACGAAAACTCAAGCAATGTATGTTGCAGTTCCGTCAATAAACCGCAGTTTGTATTGTATTATTGTATTGTCTTCCCTTCAGTCACCTAATATTTTCAGGCTGACTCTCAGCCTTAAACATTTAACGTCCATGTTATCGCTCTTGCATTACTTCACAAGACAGAATTCCCCTTTCTAAATGCGAATGTCCAACCGTGTGAATCAAACCCCTGTGTGTTCACCAACCTGTTGCACCTCTGCTCGAAGGACATGCGCACACAAACACTACCGGGCGCAACCCTAAATCTCTCCCGGGTTGTCCCTCTTACGAAACAATGGTGAAAGCTGTACCAAAACGTTGACTGGGAATATGCCTGAAAATTAAGACTTTTTTTTTAGATAAATTAGGCAACACTTGTACCCTATGAACGAGCATTAATAGTTAAGCGGAGTATCATATTCACGCAAATTTAGAACCACTTCTGTAGGACGATTCATCCATCGACCCAGTCTCGTAAACGTACCTCCTAAAATGGAAACTGCGTTCCCTCTTTTTATATATATAAAATATCAAATAACTAGAAATTGTGAAGTGCCCTGGTTGTTCGCCATGCAAACATTTTGTTTACAATTTCCTTTCCTATTGTTATTATTATTATGATAATTATAATGATAATGAACGAACATAACATTTTCACGTTAAATTATTGACGTTCTCTTCTACCCGTGACAATATTCGAAACGTCGACCCTTTATTGTCCTATCTAGTGACTTATTCCATTCGCTTAACGGAACTCGGGCCCCCCTCGATAAATCGACCAACGAAATCGTACGATGCGCGAGCAACTGGCTTTTACATGGGATTCTACACCTGATAAGATATACCCTGTTGGGGCAGCACTCGATGTTCATACTTGAGCATTTGTACGTCACTGAACATCGAACTAGCATTCAACATACACAGTGGAGCATCTACCTCGCTGTCGATGATATGCCCAGCCATCGACGGCTTACAGGCGAAGAGGTTATCCGAATCCGTAGCACGAATTCAACGAAGAAGAACCTCCTAACGGAAACCGCAAAAATTGCATTTCTCGTCCCATGACGTGCCCCTTCATTGGCATTGTTTTCCCACCAGAAACCCGAGCGAACGAGCGGCCACTTTCTTACCCCGACAATGTAGAAAAATCGCGGAAGCAAAATTACGGCATTGCTGCCGACACGTTGTCGAATCACGTCGTCGTCGTCGGGCAAGCCACGCAACCCACGTAAGTAAAAATGGCCAGTTGAAGTTACGGCTTTGTTTCGCCTTTTTTTGCGCCTTCGGCAACTAGCGCTTGAAGTATACCCTGTCGAAGTCGACGAACGATGACGTTGAGGAGGGGGGTAAGCTTGAAACTCGTAACGTATGACCGTCGTGGAATCACTGAAGATTTATGATTTAACATTTTAATCAAATGTTTATTCTTGGAGCTGCAATATACATACATATGCTTGGGTTCTCGTAAAAAAAAACAAAAAAAAAGTAAATAAAAAAAAAGTAAAAGTGAAGGAAATGAGCTTTTTAGTATTTTATCTACGATCGAAATAATAGCTGTGACGAAATTTCATTTGCATATACCCGTGATGGATATACGATCTTGCCGTACACTATCTCGACCTGTCTGTCCCACTGATGTAGGTTTGATAGTTACAGGTTGCACAGCACCCTGGAAGGAGAGCATCGCTTCATCGGGAAACGGCTTTTGTGCCTGCGGAAGGTCAGCAAGATAGACAACAAGCTGCTAGCTGTGATGGCAAGCTTACCAGAGGAGCTTGCGATGCATAATTGGTTGCTAATAGGGATCCGTGTTATAGAGCAATGCCGAAAGCAGTCTGTGAGTCAGCCCGAAAAAGACAAATGGCCAGTGACTAATTATATATTATGGAAAAATAGGTTTTGTTCTGTTATATTTGAAAGAATCGTTCATCACCACACTCTCCGGCCTCCATCGTATTTAGAAGAGAAAAACTCGCCCCGAATCAAATCTACACGTGAGCGTAACCTACGATCTAAGCCGAGGCCAAACAAAGCAACGAAGAGGAGGTGGGTATGTTCTAAGATGAATGGAACAATATTTCAATCTAATATTACAGTATATTTATACCGACTATATGTATAGCGTCAATCTAATATTTTATTCTAATTATTACCACTACTGTTATTATTATTATTACGAGATGAGAAGAAGTCCCATACTGTTTTCACAAAACTGCATGCAGGCTGGACAACCTAAGGCTAAACAGCACAAGTAATTAACATGCACGTTTAGTCGAAATCATTATTTACTGAACTCGAGAGTAAGCGGCTAAATCTACAATGATCAGGTCAATGCTATTCGCGCCGATACTCGCTCGTAGTCGACATGCCTACCGAACTGCGTAAGGATAATAAATATAATAATAACAATAATAAAAATAATAGCAAAAATAGTAATAATAATAATACTGCTAGCTATGTGTCATTTCAATGCTTGTTCTTTCCTTCGATAACATCACGTATGCGTATGCATGAACGAACGCTGGCGCGGCAAGACCGCCCTACCACGGCGTCATAGAAGTCAATCGCTGAGTATGAAGGCGGGCGTTAAGTGCCGGGCGTAACCATCATCGGCGTGTGGCAGGCACGGCCAACTTAATATTCCTTTGTCAGGCCAATGTCACCGCTTGCCTAAGACTTACCCTATGAATCTCGTGATCATCAGCCACTATACACGAACCGAATTGTGTGCGCAGCGGAAAATCGTCGACATTGTAGCGACATTGGCGATCGCCTGCGCGAAACAGCACTCCCGCATTCATGTGGAAGTGCGCCCCGCCTGGAAGTGTCGCGAGCAAACGCCGTTGGTGGCGGGCAACACTTTCGGCCGGCGAACGTGTCTTCCTCTTCGTTTCCGATATGAAAAAGAATGCAATTCAATGAAATACGTGAAATTCTTCGCGGCGACAGTGATACCGTCGGGAAGAATATACTAGACGGTTTACAGAGGGAAGGGCGAAGAGGGCCGGGTCTTCGTCAGCGAAAAAGGAGCAGGTCTTCATCACTCCAGCAGGGAGCAGCAACCTTCCTCAGCGTCTTCAAGCTTCATACATAGCCCATTTGCTCGCAGAGATAGGATAGGCTGGCTGGGGTAGGCTATCCAGCCCACAATTGACTCGCCGCCAACGATTTACCCGTTGATGATGTGTATTTGAGAGCTGTTTGTCAGCTTCGCTCCAACTGAGTTATTGCGTTCACCGACCAGCTGCCGCTGTTGCCGCAGCGGCAGCGTTCTAACGGCCACAGCATCACCATCATCCTCAGCAGCGAGTATGCATAATCAACACGAGCAACGACAACCTCTCGCAGGAGAAATTGAGGAGGGCAACTAACCGACCGCCTGTTCTTGCTGTTGCAATTGAACTTTTTTTTTTTTCGGGTGAACGCCGAATGGAGCAGGGGGGCGCGGTGCCATCAACGCCCGCTTGATTAGGCGACGCAATGGTGCGTCGCGCTGTCTCTAGCCGCCGGGGGTCTTCTCAACTTGGAAGAGCTCTGTTTTTTTTGTTTGTCCACTCCACCGGCACTGCCTATCGTCGCTGCCACAGCGGATGGCTCTGACTTTAAACTTTGCTGAAATCCCCTTTTCACTGAAGGGCCGCTAACGTCTGCCGCCGCTCAGCTCCATGCTGCCTTCGACAGGTGCGTGGTGCTGCTCGGTGCTGTGCTTTTAGCCCGCGCGCCGCGCGCGCGCTGACGCACACAGGGCGGCAGGCAGATACATAGATCGGCGTGCAACAATACGACAAACACACAGAACGGGCCGAGGCCAGAGACGGACTGTGGCACTTTCTGGCGAAAGTGCCGTGTCTATAAGTAAGAGTTACTCTCGGCGGCCTCACTTGCCTGAAGTCAACCCCCAACCCCCCCCCCCCTTGCGCGGGGGTCTTCGTCTTTGGCATTTTGCCACAGTTGACGGACTCTCCTCTGCCTAGCGTCGTTCAACCTTCCCAGGCAAACGAATATCCGGCGTTCACATGGGATGCCACCACAGGCACCACGTATCTGAGATAGAAAGGGACGGAGATAGTGAGAGATACTGAGAGAGAGCGAGAGCGAGTCCATCTGTCGAAACAGATCCTGACTTCATTATGTGCACGGGAGTGTGCTAGAGGCAGTGAGGCAGAGTCAGAAAGATTTGGCCGCCGGGGACCGCGGAACATTGTCACCCTCGCACATGAGCGTCAACTGCTCGTCTCGGCAGCTCTCTCTCTTGGTCAGAGACGTTTGCTGGATTGCCGGGCAAGACATGCAGATCGACGGGTAGCTCGCAGCTTCGTTAGTTGACGCTCGAGCTGAGTATTTGTTCGTTCGTTACTTCGTTAGCGATGTGGGCCAGCAATGCGTGGATGACATGCTAACGTTCCCAATGGAGCAGAACACTCACCGTCTTAGCTGAAGACACAGTTACCAGAGAAAATCGAGGTGAAGGTGTTCCGCCGGCAACCGCAGCGCAGGCGACTGCTTCAGGCCAATTTGTGTCAGGTATTTAGGCAATTGATCGGCGTCGCATAAACGCTTAGTGACCACATTAGTCGGATCGAATTAAGGCGAAAGACGTTTTGAGAAGCGATGAGCTCGCTAACGTATGATCATCGATCAAATCAGACATCACAGTGAGTTGGCTCGCCGCGTGTGTCGCTTGTGATGAAGCGATTTCAATGTGGTGAAATGTAAAAGCATCGTTTGAATGGAGTCACCAGCAACCACTGGATACTAATCTCTAACTGGACCCCATCGAGCAACTGCAATCAGAGCGCATAGCAATAGGATGGATTGCCACGTGGACACATGACGAATAACTGAAATATGTGACAGATGACTTTGCGAGGACGTGCTTAACGCCAACTCTCCCCACCCTCCGTGCCAAAATGAAGGTTCCGGATGTGATCCGGCTGTGGTTGAACCTGTTGTTTTTCACTGCTCAGATACTCGCAATGGCCTCAGCAACGATATGGAAGCCTGAGAGCGTTGTTCGTGTCGTTCACAGGGTGGTTCCGATAGCACACCCTGTGCTTGTCCATAAACACGTCAAAGTTCCCCAATACTATCCGGTGTATAAACAGGTCCACGTCCCGTATCCAGTGAAAGTGCCATACTGGATACCGGTGACGAAGCATGTGCCGAAACCTCTGCCCATCGCTAAGGTCATCTCGTTGCCTAAGGTGCGTATTGTGAAGAAGCCTTTTAGCTTTCCCGTGCCGGCGCCCTATGTCACCCATAAAGCTGTGCCGATCTACAAGCCGGTACCGTACAAGCGGACGTTGTACGTACCGAAACCTGTTAAAGTGCCACAATACTACCCTGTGCACGTACATAAGGTGGTCCACGTGCCTAAACTGTATCATGTTCCCGTTACAATACCGATCTTCAAGCCCATCCTCGTAAAGCGTATCGTGCACGTGCCTTACCCGGTCTACATTAAGAAGAAACGCCGGCATCGCTACGGCGGTGACCATTATTCCTATGATAATCATAAGCACCACGGGTACGCGTATTCCTTCGGGCACAGCAAACATCGGCCTCAGTATGTGGCCAAGGTTGTTCCCAAGGTAGTGAAGTCCGCCCTTGTCGATCAGCAACAAAAACAAACTGGAGACCACTCTCAGCAAAACGCGCACACTCAATCGCAGAGTCAAGCTCATCAGGTCAAGCCATGGCATACGTTTGGTAAGCCTACGAGAAGGACTCGTGTCGACCCAGAGGGTCAGACCAACAGCAGAGAGAAGCACCAGCCGACGCAGTCGATTGATGACGACTTAGACCAGGACGAAGATCGGCCCCTGCGACAGCACCAGCAGCATCGGGACAGTGAGCAAATGCATTCATCTCTGCCGTCATCTCGTCCAATCTCATCAGATGCGGCACAGACGCCTGCCGCGCCAACGCGGCCTACCCTTACACTTGCTTCACCACCGCCGCCACCACCGTTGCCACCAAGCTCGACAGAGGTCCACAGGCGGCCCGAACTCAGTCATCATCGGCCACAATACGCTGCCCATTCGATGCCTCATCCGAGCGCCGAGAATGCTCCAGCCTCGGTTCTCCTTCGTGCCGCTAGCACATCGCTCAAAGACACATCGACTGCCAGCACAGACCCTGATGAGGATCACTCCCAGAGTATTCAGTCGTCAATCCCACAAAGCAAACGATTGCAGACGGAGCCGTCTGAGATGGCATTTCCTCAAAGCGCACACGTTCCACCGGTTCATGCTCGGCCTACCTCAGAGACCTTGTCGGATGAGCACATACCCACCTGGCCAGGGAGTCAATTCTCACTTCATCCGATATCCAGCTTGGACAGCTTTAGTTACGCTTCGCATGGAGACGACACACCGGTCCAGAAGAAAACCATTTGGGAGTCAATGTGGAACCGTCTGCAGTCGCTCGGCTGACTGCGAAAGAGGCTCGTATGAAACGGGTTAACCACTTCGGCGAACTCAGCCCGTGCCACGGTTGAGGACAATGTACTCTGTCATAAACGGCAAGCGTCAAATAAATCGAAGCTCACAGTTATTATTTTATCAGAATGCAAAGAACACGCTGTCTCGTTCGTTGATCCTTACTTCCTCAAATATATTCGGAAAATCGCCTTTCAAGCGGACCACAGAAGCAGGACATTTTGCAGTTTGTGGTCGACAACAACTGCCCCTACAAAGGCGGCTGTTCAAAAAACCGCTCGTCAAATGACCTGCTCACACTGTTCCGTCGGAGGCACATTGATACCAAGCAGATGATACCTATCGCCAGGTACGAGCAAGGCAGAGAATAAGCAAAGGTGGCCCCGACAGGTCGTCATCTAAAAGATGAAGATCTGAGGCCTGTCAGATAGGAGAACAGCTGAGGGTCAGCTCGAAAAAACAATTATTATTAGATGATACATATTGGCCATAGTTTTGATTTCAATATCCCCCCCACGCGGCCTGCAAGTTCGACACTTCACAGTCGTCCAATATTGGCTGAGTGGCGTGCGTGCATCAGCCCCATTCCCGAAACCCCCAGTAGGCGAAACTAGAAAAACATGACATTATATCTGTTGGGTTGCCCCGCAAATTCGTCAGGGAACCCCTATACGAACCTGTTCAAAATCCGCGACGAACTTATGGGACAAGCTATATATATATATATAGCGGCGAAAAAGAGGCCATGCTGACAATTATAGTCGTTCTGTAATCCATGCGTTGTGTATTGTGATAGGCCCTAAGAAAGCTGCGCTGCCTCTGGATTTTTCATAGTTTTCCATACGATTGAAACGTTGGGACGTACCTCTCGAATGTGTCGGATTCACTACGTTCGATAGAGATGCGATAGGATGCGTCACTTGGCACTTGTAAGCAATCTCATCGTACAGGTCTTCTGTTCTACAGGGCAAGATCTCCTGGGAGACTGCTCGCCAGTGCAACTGATTAAAGCGTACAGCACTTCTTCAGCTTGCATTTGAAAAATCCATACAATGCTACGCACGAATACGGTTGATCGAGTTGTGTCAATTCGGTGGCAAAGGTCTTTTCAAAAGGTTATCTATGATCGCGACCTTTACTGACGTGTTGGACCCTCGACCTCTTTTGCCGGCCGCGCATCTCGCTCTCATTAACATTAATTGAGAAAACGCTATCGAGACGTGTAAAACAAAGGCAAACCTACATAGAACAGCAGAATGTGAAGCAACGAATTGCTTCCAGGGCTTAGAGCTCATTTCCATAGATAGTGCGTTCATCAGTTGAAAATTTCCCGAGTACCTGCAGGCCGAGGCGTAGGTTTTAGCCTCCGTGCGTGCGTTTCCTGAGCCTTACAAAAGCTTTCGATTACATTGATTCATAAAACAGGAGGCAGATGAGAGCGCCAGTATTTCTATATATATATATATATATATATATATATATATATATATATATAGAAATTCAGGCGTGTAGCCGCTATTATAGGTCAAGGTATATGTGTTTGAAGATATTCCACTGGAATTAAATATTCGAATTACTCAAACTGAAAATGGACGCTACACGACCGGGACTTTAACCGTGGGTCTTTGGTTTTCCAAGCCATTATTATATATATATATATATATTTTTTTTTTTTTTTATGACGGAGAATGCTCATGCAGACCAGGCTTCACAGCTAAGGTATTTGCCATGGTACTGTGGGACTCCTGCCTGGTGGAGTGGCAGACCTACCCACTAAACTCACGCCCCACTTAAACTTCACTCTAGGTTGGTCCGGATCTTCAGAATTAACAGTATATATATATATATATATATATATATTAATACAAATGATTAAAAAAAGTATTGTGAGTAATACTCGCAAAATAGATGCATTTAAAATAGAAGATGACGATAAGCAAGAGAAACACTATACTACACTATAATATATTAGGTTAAAATGAATGCTGAGCATCTTCCGCGTAATGTCATATACGTGAGACAATTCAACATTGACCAGAAACAACTGTCTCATTTCGGATGCAACTTTTGAAGGAAATCTCCCATTTTCTCACTAAATTATTATATTATACCTGCTATTATTATCACGTTAATATATGCTGTTATGTATAATTTATTTGGCATTGCTGGAACACTGGCCAACTTACTGATGCGTTGCATAGCCAGCCACCCTTTTGGATGACATCCATAATTACACCTATTATTATCAATTTATATTATTATTATTATTGTTTATTATTATATATTATATTATTATTATTATTATTGTTTATTATTATATATTATATTATTATTATTATTATTGTTTATATATTATCATTATTATTTACTATTTATTTATTTTATTTTTATTTGTTGACACATTTACCGGTTAAATAGACATTTTAAACATTACAGCTATTATGATTGTTGAATGATTTCACATAGAACATCTTTTCTTAATACGCTCGTCCATGTAATACGCCTAGTGTACCATAAAATCGTGGCATACTAATCATCTGATCAGAACTAAAGATATACGAAACAGTGACGCTACAACTTCAAGTTGAGTATCATCGATCGTCCAGTTTATACAAACAAGCAAATCCGCGACATAGATCGCCATACGGAGTGGCTCAACCGATGAGTCCACCCGCAGTGGACAGTACCAATGAATCAGGAGAATGAAATGATCGCTATGATCTGTTCTTGTTGTTATTGCTATATATATATATATATATATATATATATATGGAATATTAATAAATGATAGCACGATGTGCTTATTTCTACATGCATTCCCATGTTAGAACCCTCCCCATCTGCGCGTTCTCTAATCTACTGTTTTCACTACGGACTGAAGGCATACACACACACACACTCACTCACAAATCAGAAGATCAATTTGCTTTTCGTAATTGTTAGCATTTTTTTTTCTTGGCTTTATTTCAATTCTTCAAATGTCTGAGCAGTTTTCTGTCTCTTCTCAACATGAACAGTGTCATTTTTTCTCTTATATTGCTGTTGTCTTATATAATTATTACTCACATCGTCACTTGTATATTTTTGACGCCTGTCCAACCATTGCTTTTTGCTTCATTCTGTACACAGCCTATGGGAAAGCGTAGCGTTAGCTGTCGTTACCTCCATTTGGCGACGACGACGACGATCATACTCACCCCAGTGAAAAATCGTATTGCGGTAACAGGGTGAGCCGACGGGACACTCGCATGGACCTGTCGTAATATTCTGCCACGGAGGAGAGAATTTCGGACGAATTCGTTCGTCCAGATAATCGGCTTGTGTGTTTTTCGAGTTATCTGTCGTTTGAAACTTGCGTAAGCTAGATAACGACGATAAGCTTCACATGCGACTGTTCCCCCAGGCCGAATCAGTTGCCACCGCGTATTATAGTCAGGCTCTTTACAAATATCTAGTTATTCCGGGCTCTTGCTCTTTCTGCGACCCGAGACTTCTGTCGGTGTCTACCGCAGTGTTCGTTCATGTCTGTGCAGACTCTCACCAATTCCCCTTATATGTGACAGGTGCCGAGGACTATCTCGGACTTACTTCCAAGAGTCCACCGGGGGTGGCACCGGTATTTAGTATGAAACTCTCGTAGCTGGCAAGAATCTAAGAGCAACCTAACCAATGTCGCAATTAGTGTTTATCGCCCCATGTATAATGGGTAATTACAAATTATCTACCTCTGCATTGTCTCGACTGGTTCGTTCGTTCCGTAATCCACGAAGGTCGTATGAGAAATCACGCGAAATCACGGTGAACAGCTGCCATCAATATATAAATACATATTACGCCATAACAATATATATATATATATATATATATAGATTTTAATCGTGTGCGGATTATGCCACGAATCGATTGACGAACCTATTTTGACCGTATTTCACCTAGAGACTTCCGAGTGGCACAAATTTACCACAGTGTCCATGACCGCTACTCGAATATGTCGAATAGACAACTAATAACACCTAGCAATAGTTTCGATTCCCAACCGCAACTAAATTTCCCACATCATGACGCTTTCAGCATCTTCCATTGTGGCCCGCAATACAAACGCAGAATTCGAGGACATATGTGAACAGCTACATTTCGCGTGATCTTTCAAATCGTCCCACAGAAAATCATATCAACATATTGTGTCATCACTCGAAATCGATTTTCCAACACATTGCCAGTTCCGAGTGGGTTTATTTATTACTCATTAGAGAGCATAGGGTCAACCGATTTGTCCAGAAATCGCCTTCCCGTCAACGCTCGGTCATGTTACCTGAGTTCGCCAGTTCATCGAACAGACGCTGCCGTTTGTCACTCACGAGAATGTCATTATTCTCCCATTATTCATAGCTGCCCTTATATTTACGTGTTTCTATTAGTTGCGTCTGCCTTTCTATGTAACGTATTTGTGTAGAAACCTCTTGAGCTCTCGCAGTAAAGTCACACATCACGGGTTAGTTGCGCTTGTTGCTCTCGTGGCCGTCCGTAAAAGCGACCTGTTAAAGTCAACGACTGTCGGCGAAAACCACCTTTGCATTTTCGCCTTTTACAAATTGTCTTGGGTGTTTCTTGTTTTTGTTTCGCTGTTTTCGCCATCGTTCGACATCTTGTATTAAGCATTACTAACTAGACAAATATATATATATATATATAGATGAGCTTTATCTAGCATGCATTAATTAATAAGGTCTGATGGACACGGGAGTGGTTCATCCGCTGGGTAAACTACCCAGCCACGTCGAGCGCGATGCTCTTCCAGAGGGCGTATGCCAGGTCCATATGTGTATATATATTTATCTATCTATATATATATATATATATATATATATCGGGCGCATCGCCAACGATTAAATATCTTTCAATTATTTACACTTGCTTTTCTTATAATGGAATTATTATTATTATTATAACTGGTCATTGGGCGTATCTTGCTTGCTTTCTCGCCCGCAGCACGCCCGTGTTCGTGTACGAGATAGCTCATGGCACCCAATGCATTTATGGCATTTTTACCTTCTGTATGCTTTTTAGAGACCCTATCCAACAGGCAGTAGTTAGTCCTTGAAGAGTTCCGTCCGCCAGACGAAAATCTCTACCAAAATGGCGGTACCCAATGAATGTCCAATAAAAACCTCAGCTCAGTCGCTCCCCGTAGATAACTGTTAGTGTAATTGAATATGCAAATCATGATCATAATGCTCTTCAGCTGTAGAGGAAGAAACGCCCAAATCGGTAGTTTGGTGCGGACCCAAATAATTGATAATAGTAAAGACACTGTAACCGATACGCTGCAGGACACAGGACATGCCAACGAGGCTCGGGCCGAGTGAATCGGACTCGAGCCTCGGAAGACGAACCATCGCGCCTATCGCAGCCAGAAAAGGCCGACTCCAACGCTATATGTATACAGGGAAGAGAAAGCGCCCCCTAATTAATTCCGCAGGTCATCTTCCACTCGAATTTGCCGTACGCGTCCAGCATTTCAATACCACTTCGCTGACGACCTGCTGCAAATTCGTCGGCTCGTGGACAATCAATACTCGATCAGTCAATGATCTACAATCACATCTACATATATATATATATATACTAATTAGCTAGACGCTGTTTGTCTATATCGGAGCGTACGCAATATTATTTTATAGCGTAATATTGTATTAGACGTAACAGCTACAGAATCCTGATATTATTCTTATTATTATTATTATTAGTGTTTTTATTATAATTACTAGCATCATTTCTAGCTAGCACCGCAATATCAGGCTCGCCAGGGCGGCTCATTAATCCGCAGTCAGTCCACTGCTGCTTGCCACTATCAAAAGGTTCGTTGTCTCATACGTCTGTATCCCTACAGTATACAATGAGTAATAATTAATTAGTGCGCTGCATGCATCCTAGCTTCGTGTGTTCTTCAACAGCATGATTCGAAACACATTCTCTACCTAATCCAATGACAATCTATATACTTTACAACAAACAGCCGTTTGCGATACGCCTTCTCGCTCGTCAATCTCCGTTCAATGCTCATAATCAACTGTTACATTTGCCGGTTTCCTTCGAGCCGTCTCGAGCTGTCTTCGGCGTGCACACTCCTGCCGTGCCTGTCAACAGCCGTCGACCAGCTGGTTGACAGACGTTCATACACAGTCTGTGTGTCGGTCTACCAATAGGCTCACTGCAGACAGACCTGCAATAGCTGAATAGAAACGTGTTCGAAAAAGCACTAGTCTCCACCACCGATCTTATTCCGATATGCTCCCTGCTGTCACTGTGTTCCGTGGCGGTTCGTGTCCGTGTTGATCTGTCTATGTGTCTTGTTTTCTCGGTAGAAATCGCAGCGGAGACGACACGAAACGGGATGACTGAGAAACTCGAATCTGCCTGACTCCCGCTCGCTCGCACGCAAAATGCAACTAGCTGTTTATATATACATATATATATATATATATATATATATATATATATATATATATATATAAACAGCTAGTTGCATTTTGTCACGCACATATATATATATATATATATATACACATATATGTGCGTGCGTGTATCTATGTGTGTGTATGTGTTTGGTGGTAGGCATCATGTATGTACACCGGTGCAAAGGTGTACAGATTTGCTTGCATTTGCGTAAGAAGCTTTTTTTTTTTCATTTGACATCTTATTTGCGTCGTGTTCATCTCATCGTCATTGTGTCCTGCTACAACAAGAGGCTACGCTCTGACAAATGATGGCTGCTCGTCTTCGTTTTTGTTTTTGCTGTTTTTTTTTTGTTTGTTTGTCGGCTCGACCTTTACATTCCGTCTCAGATCTGTCTCATAGGATGAGGTAGCTTCCATTACAGCTATCCGTCTAATTATTCATCATCTTCACCATCATCGTGGTTATCGTCATCGTCACTAGTATAGTAGTTGTAGTAGCAATGTATAATGGTAATAATAACAATAATAATAATAATTATAATAATAATCATAATAATAATAATAATAACAATCGTCATAATACTAATAATCATATTAACTATAATCATTATTAGTAACGGCAATAATACATACGTTAGACAGATCGATAGGTGTTATGTATAATATAGTTGATTGGACGCAATAATCCGTAGTGGCTTTCGCCAGGCCGCAGAGAGGATGTGGCGTCCGCCGTCCGCTGCTTGCACTACTGATTTGTGGTTAGTAACAACATTCGGGTAGAGTGGAAATCCTCGATAAATCGTTAAATCTGTAATCTGTGTGTTATTATGATTAGTAGATGTGATGAAGAGATAGACTCACCTTTGACTCAGCCAAAGTGGAAGAAACCCAACCAAACGAAATAACCGCTTCAAGTGCCACCGGTCGCCGGCACCGGACGTCTACCCACGTCGACAGGACCAGGCCCCAGGTCAGGCCAACGATACGACAGCTGCGACAATGAACACCAAGGCCACCGGCGGCCCCAGGCATCAGGCATCGTCTGCCCTACTCGAGTGTGCGTGTGTGTCGAGGAACGTCATTTGTTCAATTTCTAGAACACTATCACCCTCGGCCACTACAAACACTAGCTAAAGCATCGACGTGTTCCACAAAATGGCACGCTGATATCGAAAGGCTAAATGAAAGTGCTCGACGCCCCCGTGCCTGGTGTTTCAGCAAACGCTTGTCATGCTGAATGACAATGGAATCGAACGCGATGTGATGATGATTCAAGCGGCGTGAGTATACGGTATTTCGCACGGTACACGATATTTAGTCAATCATTAGCATATATCGCTGAGATGGTGACAGAACAACAATAATTAAGCCTATGTGATAAGTCGCTCGATGATAATCAGGGAAACGAGCGAACCAGCTTAATTGCTTGTATACATTCGTCTGATCGATTCTTATGTGCGATCTTGGGATCTGGATGCATAATCAATGGGATGCATCAGATCGGGATGACGGGATGACGGGATGACCCTAATGAACTGATTTCAGATAAATAATCAATTACCCACTTCGGCGTGACCAAGCTGTATTGATCTTGATTGACGTCGAAAGTGAACCGTTCCGTATCTCGCCATCACCGCAAATTGGAATACCGATATTCGAATTGCACATACAATCCTCGATAGAATCACCTGCGCCTGCTCAGTGCCAACAGCTGAGCCGTCGCGGAGAACACCAGCTTGGCTGGTGCCGCTGTTATTGAAATGCCGAATACTACTACGTTCAACTCGCTCCGGACGCTTCGACGACTCTGATGTTCTTCAGAAGCGTCATATTCTCGATACATACGCTTAACATCGTCTATTGCCTCCGTCCCGTGTCAAGGGAGGTGTGACGAGAGCCCTATCAATGATTGATTGATTGATCGATCGATCGGCAGCTCCACCCTCAATTCTCACTTTTTCTCTTTCTCGCTCTCTGCTGTCGGGCTGACCCTGTGGTGGCCTGCGGCGGGTAACGCCCTGGCGGTCTGTCGGCCACAAAGGCAGCGGCTTCGGGTAAACAACAACAACAACAACAACTACTACTCATTGATAAATCGTAGGTTGCTTCTGTTCGAACAGTTGGGGCTTTGTTGACCCCCCTTACCCCTACCCCTCCCCCCCCCCCGTATCTCTTTGTCTCTTGGTTTTGTCTCTGAAGATTTACTGAGTACGGTCTCTCTCTCTCTCTTTCGCGCGCGCACGCGCGCGCACAGACATTCGATTGCCTCATCACACGCAATATAGTCAATAGCAACGATACAGAGTTGTGTGGAATCAATAAAGCAGTCATTCAGCGATCAACGTCATCATTCGTAAGAAATCACCATTTTTACGCCTGTGTCTGTGTGTTTGTTTATTTGTGTGTATGTGGGGGGGCGTGGCTGATTGAGTGGGGGCATGTTTGTGCATATGTTACAATAAACAGCGCTTGGGGTGTTTCTCCAATGGAGGCAGATTAGTGTGTCCATACGAATGTGTCTGTCCAACGGGTACTGTCAGCACTGCTGTGTCACTGTGCAACCTCGCCGGAGTCGGGGAAGAAGAAGGGAGTGGTTTCGATCCGATCCAATCGATCCGGGGCTGGCTGAACTCGCCGCGTGTTCAGATCGACGAGAGAGTATAGGACGCCACCGGACGCTTGAACGATCCGATGGTCACAGAAGATAAGCGCTGTTGTCGTGCAATCGATTAGAAGACCTCTGAGGGGCGCTATGGGCGAGAGGTCATCAGAGGGTGCCAGATTAGAGATCTACGGATCTACTAGCCGTTTCGCTAGATCATCTGATAATTGTTATTCTCACCGTACGGGGGACGCATTGTCTCTACGAGAATTAATACATGTATGTATATTAGTGATCGTTATGGTCCTACCTCATCCACTCCGCGGAGAGCTGCACTTTATGAGTAAGCATGTTTCGCTCTCTGTCTATCGCCTCTCCCCTGGTACAAACGTCTTGAAAAAAGACGCTGCTTCCTACCTCATCTTGTAGAATGTGGCTGAGACCGGGCGCGAGCCTGGGAGAAGTCAGCTAAAATTTACGAAGAATAAAATATCCAACGTGAATGAATGCATTGCCGGGACCAGTTGCAGCCGAAGGAGAAAATCATTTTTGCTATTGTTCCTGCTAGTATAGCCTATAATATATATATATATATATATATATATATATGCGAAGTGGTCGGATATTTTTTAGTTTCCAGCTGTGTGGTGTACACATGTCTGTGTGGCTGTATTGTTAACGACGACAGTTTGATATAGGTACCTTTCAGTCAACATGAATATTAGCAGTTCGATTCTCGGCGGATCGATCGTTTGATGTGTGAGCTCGCCTAGCCTGAGTGATGGCTAACAGGATCCTGCATAATCCTGCTGTTGTAAGAGTCGCTCTACGAGTATTTAGCGTGCGAGATGTTTACCCCTCGACGTGGTCATCGTTCACCATTAGTTTCATTGTATCCATAGGTCATACGTTGTAGCAATACAAAGCAATACCGCCTGACACAAGCGTTAACCTTCGGGGTGGTTTAACGAACAGCCAATTTGTACATCCTCGTAGAGGACTCATAAGATAATGACTCCCCGAATTGTTCATCTCGTTGTTCAATTTCATAAAATTCGTTTTGAACAATACAGTATCTCCTATACATTCAAATAGATCGTAGCTAGGTCGAAATCGTTCTGCTGCAACAACAATCATTTTGTTGCCCTGTATTGTGTAACAATTTTGATTGGTCACTCCATATCGGTATCCACTTCGTGAGTGTTCGAGCTCTTAGTACATGTTTAGATATTGTAGCACTCCCGCCACAGCGTCAGTAACAGCGATTGCTGTTGTTTCTTTAGAGGTCCACTGTGCGTATATATATATATATATACACAGTGTATATTATTGTGGGATATGTTTTATGAAGGAGAGTCGTCAGCCGGTGCAAGGGCTGTCCCCATCTGTTCAGCCCAGCGATCGGTGCGCCGTGCAAATAGCTCATGTGAGGCGCTGTGCTTAATAGTAATCGCGTGTAATCTAAATGCTATGCAACGCACACACACCTCTGCACCCCTGCGTAATCCCGAGAGAGGGAGAGAGAGAAATAGAGTTATTTGTTTGGTGCTTGGTAGGCAGACAGAGATGCCCATTGATCAAATGACGACAGTCGATTTCGACGCGACGATGAGATCGATCGACCCCCTGCCATGTTCTCGCTGTTTAATCTGGACACGACTGAGAGAAAGAGAGATAGACACTATTGGCTCTCCTGTTTGATTGCTTGCTGCTGCTGTTGTTACTGCTGTTGTTATGAACAAACAATACACAATGTGGGAGAGTGTCGCACAGATTGTGGGACGGGTGGGGTCCGGGGGTCCATTCACTTCGGACGTATTACGTTCATTGTGGGGGTGTGCGCGCGCGCGCGCCCTGGACGAGTTCCTAGATTTGTTGCTCATCCGGCGAAGTTAAATATCAGAACATTTCGGGTTGCTCGTTAACCAGGGGACGATACGGGTAATGCGTGTAATCGCTATTTTGTCAGTGTTAATTATGTGAATTTGTAGAAATTCGCTTCGAAAGCTTTTCAGGTCGATTATTGGAAACATTGTTACACGATGAGGGGAGCATATGTGTGTGTGTGTGTGCACGTGTATGTGGGTGGCGATGTGATTGGTGGTCATTAGTATTAGTATTCTCATAAGAGAATTGTCGTCGGGGCACAGCACATCTGTGGATCTCTGTCGGGCAAAGTATACGAGACATCATCGTACGAGGATCGTCGTTACCTTGTGACGATCTTCTCTGCGTAAGTGTCGAAGACACGAACGAATCTTCTAGCTAGCGCTAGAAGATTTTTGAAGAATATGCTTTTGTTTACACACACCATATTCCTCAATACGTGGTGCTAGGTGGCAAAACACTGGCAATACGACAGCGTTTCAGGCCTTACCGGGGACACTAAATTGTGCTGAATGTCAATGGACATTTTCGCCGAGTAGATTCCCAAATCGAGTGTCTGTTCAGCAGGCAGGCCGCTGATCGGTCCTGATCGGGATTTGACGGACCTTCCACAGGGAAATTGAGCTTGTTGCCAGGTCATCATGCTCTTGAGTAACTTCCCCCTGGGGTTATGTCAGTCGAAAGGCGGGAGACAGATGAAGTGTTGGTCAAACCATTCGAGAGGATTGACTAAAGCTATTGTTGTAATCACCATCCATTCGTCGCTCGCCGGGTTCAGCCAGATCCTGTAAGAAGAATTTCAATATACAATAATTAGTTGTTAAACATGCTACTACTATTATTACTGTGCGTATCGATGCCACCTACGCAAGGATATATATATATATATATATATATATATATATATATATATATATTTATATATATATAAGAGTATATTCATATGTAGGCGGCGTCCCTGTTCGACCTTGACATAGCTGCACTAGCAGACTTTTCGACACTGTGTTAATAAACGAATTCCAGAACACGGAACTAGTTCAACCTATTCAACAGTGTGATCATAACAACGATATCGCGATTGATTTGATAATGACTCCTACCTCTCACCTGGCTAAAGCCGTTGATACGGTGGCACAGCATACAGATGGCGTCGTGACGCTATGAGGTCGACCTTCTTGCATCCACATTATCATATTATATCGAGGAGAACTAGACAGGTATTCATCAGTTGATTCGGCTTTTCGGAGGTCACCATGAGATATCGCAGCGTCAACCATCGAATAGACCTCATTAGCTGTTGCTGGAGGGCATACAGCAGTAGAATAAGTAGTGGGAGGTCAGAGTGAGGACATAGCGGATGTGATTCCGGGTGATCAATTGTAGGGAGGCGGCCGTGGCGGCCCTGGCGCCCGTTCTATTTGACGGGTCGTATGACCGTGTTCCACTCCGTCTGTGTGTTTTGGCTACTCGCTCGGGGTTTCTTGTTTTGCGTTCTATGTCGCCGAATCGCCTTCGAATACAAGGTGAGTTATGGGAGTCTCCGGAGCAATCGTCAATCGACAAAAAGTACACAGTGTCATCATTGTTATCGCATCGATAAACATATCATACTTAGCAGTATGGCCACGACGATCGTGGGGTGTTGCTGGGGTAATTGTGTGCTAGTTTGTAGTTAGGCTCGCAGGCTTAGCATCCCCTGGAGCGAGTGGTCGGTGTCGATACGTGTAGTAGCGTGTATATATATATATATATATATGGTTGTTCCGAGCTATATTGTGCATAGAAAAATGTTGATGACTTTTCAACAAAAAGGAGAGCTATGATTTTCCTTTGTAGCTATATCAGAATTACTCTTTTTTTTAATTTTTACACGCGCGGGCCAGTCAGTGCTATGAGAGCTTCTGCATACTTCCCCTGCTCAATTCCTATGCCATTTTGTACATAAGTCTTTTCAAGAACCCATGTTATCGGGTTGGATTGATTTTTCTCGCTTTTCAGCAGTCAACGACTCATTAGCTTCAAGGCGAATTTCCGTTCTAACAAACTGATCGACAACTAAGCGGAGTCTAAGCATGGACTCCAGTGACAATAGGTGAAATTTATCTTGGCTATGACGCGTGGCTCAAACGTTGTCAAAGTTCTTCGACGTACAAGATAGCTCCGAACGACCTTATATATATATATATATATATACAGTGGTGTGAATAAACATAGCCCACCCCCTATATTTCAACAATCGTTACAAAGAATACACATTTGAGGTATTTCTTCTGTGTCAGATTAATGTACGTGTCAAATAACATATTTACCACAAAGAACAGCTCATCCAACATCGCATGCAGCCTGCTACAACAAAATGTGTAATATTTCGGTGGTGAAAAATGATAGACACACCCTCAGTTATCGAGTGTTTTCGCTGAATTAATCCAGTTTGTGTTGAGCATTCAAGCAGTACTGTAGTCACGGGACGCGCTTCGAGCCTTACTGATGCAGAGAAAGCAGTTATTACCGCTTTACACCGAGCAGGAAAGACCCAGGCTGCAATTGCCAGAGAAATTGGCAAAAATCGTCACGTAGTGCAAAATTATTGACGCAGTCCATCGACGTATGGTACTAATAAGTCTAAAGGATGTCCACGAAAGAACAGGCAGCGAACTGTCATGCATATCTGTCGATTGGCCTCGAATTCGACCATAAGTTGTGAAGCAATCAGGCAAGGGTTAACCCTTCAGGTTCATAGATCAACAGTTTTAAATACAATTAAGCGTTATCCGCATATCATACGGGCGCAAATGAGAACAAGACCTCGTCTTCAACAACGCCATATGATTGCCCAACTAAACTTCGCCCGCAACATTATAAACGTGACTGGACATTGATGAGTATTGGGGCAACGTTTTTTTAAAAAGTGTCCTGAGGGTGTAAATCTATCTAAAAGGTACTATGTTGTTTCAAATCGTCTCCAGTGACGAGAAGAAGTTAAATTTGGATGGGCTAGATGGATTTAACGGTTACTGGCATGATGTACGTAGAGAGTCGCGGTACTTCTCGAAGCACATGTTCGGCGGAGAGTGCTTTATGGGTTGGGGAGCTTTACAAACTTGGATTCACTTTCATCTCATCTCAAATGAATAGCGAGGACTATCAGCAGATGTTGACCAACAACCTACTACCATTTAGTAGCAGATTTCACCTACTTCCAATTGTTTTCTAACAAGATAACGCTTCAATTCACGTCAGCGCTAGTACACATGCGCGGTTAAGACGGCATGACATTGGTACCCTAGAGTGGCCAGCATGTTCTTCTTAGCTCAACCCGATGGAGAACCTCTAGGGCATTCTTATCCGAAGAGTATACGCGTCGAATCGACAGTATACATCCGTGGAAACACTAAAAAAGGCGTTGTTGGAGGCCTGGGGAGATATCAGCAACCGGATCCTGCTAAATTTCGTTGATAGTATGCCAAACCGAGTCTTTGACGTTATAATTAGCAAGGGTGAGTCCACACGGTACTGATTAGCACAAGAAAACAAGAACTAACTCAGCGAAAACACTCGATAACTGAGGGTGTGTCTATCATTTTTCACCACCGAAATATGACACATTTTGTTGTAGCAGGCTGCATGCGATGTTGTATGCGCTGTTTTTTGTGGTAAATATGTTATTTGACACGTACATTAATCTGACACAGAATAAATGCCTCAAATGTGTATTCTTTGTAACGATTGTTGAAATATAGGGGGTGGGCTATGTTTATTCACACCACTGTATATAGGGGTATATATGTTGGCACAATAGCTGATGAAGGGTGTGTGTGTGTGTGTCTATATGATTGCACGAAAGGATCTTCGTCGAGAACTGTTTCATTCCATTTGTAGTCATTCGTCCCTTGACCTAAAGATATCGCCATTATTATCGCGATCGTAAACTTTGTAAATCCACTTCGTTTTCTCCTCCTAAATCTGCTCCATTTCATTACTTCGTATGGCCATCATCTTCTTCTTGTCTTAATATGACTATTATTAATTATATTATTATTATTATTATTCCTATATAATTTCGCATCATCACTTTTATATATTTACGCTATATTTAGTTGTCTGCCCTAGTAGTTGTTGTGTATGCAGTTGTTGTAGTCGTCGTTAGTAATTGCTGCTGCTGCTGCTGTTGTCACTCAGAGGGATCGCAGTACACGCGGATATATCCTATGAAGACGTAATTATCAGTGATCAGATAGTTGTTGCGGTTGTGGTGTTATCATTTATATGATTTTATAATCTTGTTGACGGTCATCATTTTTACTGATTTGTAGCTCGTAGCCTTCGATTCACTGGTTCAGAGTGGTTTTCGATACTCGCTTGTCGATTTGCCGTTGTTGTTGTTATTGTTGTTGTTGTTAACGTGTTAAACGCGTGGTAATCAATCACCATAGTGTTAGTAGACATCAAGTGATAAAGTGATTGTAGTACTCGATACGAAGCTCAAGAATTGAGCCACGATCGCGATTGCCAGAAGCGACGCTGGCGTAGTGTCAGCGGCTCGGCATGCACACTAATGTTACTTGGATTGGTAGCTCTAAAGCAGAGACGTGGCAATACAGTATAGTGCTTACTATTATTATTATTATTATTATTAATATTATTTGTTATCACTAATAGCAGACGAGTGCTGTTCAATAACCTATGCAGTTAATCATACGTTTGAATATTTACGTCATTCGACTTGTAATGAGTCAATGATTATTGTACACATTTTCTGTGTGGTTGGTGTGCTAGTTAGAGAGTTGTCATTAGTTAGTACAAGTTCGGTAGCGTACGTCAGGCAGTCAATCAATCAGTTAGTCAATCAATCAATCAATAAGTTATTATTAATTATTATTATTATTATTATCACCATCATCATCATCATCATCATAATCGATATTGATCATTGAGCCAATTTGTGGCCCATCGCATCCCTGCGGTGAGAGTTTCGCTGTCAGTTGTGTTGTGTTGTTGAGTTCTGTTCAGTTCAGCTTAAGTTAGCTTTGTTTCGATTTTTTGGCTGTTAGTAACGTTGTTGGGTTGTTGAGTTGAGTTGAGTTCTTCGTTGGGGTTACTCAATGTTGTTATTGAGTGTTTGACGTTGTTGTTGTTGGTGCAGTGTTCCTTCCAATCTGGGACATGAGCACATCGATGGATTCGCGATCATCATAGAGGGATGGCGCCTGCAGAATGATCCCAGCGGTTCCCACAACGCACGCCAGGGTGAAGATCCACAGGAACAGGCGATCTAGCACCATTGCCACATATTTCCAGTCTTGGCGTTCCTGTGTGACAAAAGGACGACAATGAATGAACGAGAAGTGGATGAGGAATCGACGACAATCGACGACAATCAACCTCGTGACAACAATCGTCTTTGTGCGACCGCTCAATGCGAAAACAGAAACGCTTCGATACTGGTATCCGGCGAGGTCCTGATTTGCGAGCGCCGCAGGACAGTCGAATCGGTGACAATCTGAGAGGATTATCGAGAATTGTGTCGTATCAAAGGTTGTCATGATATGTTTTTGCTACAGGAAGAAAATAACGGAAAATATCGCATACTATTATTATTATTATTAAAGAAAAGTTCGTTCCTATCTTCGGTCGCTTTGGATTGAGTGCTACTGCTGCTACTGATGATGATGTTGTTGTTGTTTTTGTGGTTATTGTTGTTGTTGTTGCTGTTGGCGGCTCGTGGCTGTTGTTTGAGTCTCGACCGAAGCCGGGCTATTCGATCTGCGATTTGGCGGTAAATAGCACCGTCCGATTAAGTACGTACACTTTCATCCTCATCGTCTTTGCGTAGATGTTCAGCGATGAAGAGTATAGCCTCGATCGCTTTCTGCAGCTCGGCCGAGTAGGGTCGCTGCATCTGGGGGTCCGGAGGCGGTGAGCTGCCAGCCTCTAGGCCCGCCTCCATAGCTTCGATTGGCTCCATCGGGCCCATGGGACCCAACGAGCTGAGGCCTCCCAAACCGCTGGAGAGGCTGCCCCGTCCCATCCCCACATCATCCAGCAAGGGGCTGGCACGCATCGCGCGTATCGAGCCCAGCTGAAGTGCGTTCGGATTGCCTACGAAATGATCGGCGAGCGAAATACAGAGCAGGAATTGTACAACAACACATTGTCAGTGATGAACAAGGAAGCCGGCGTGTAGATTGTTGTTGTCATTGTTCACCCGTTGTCGTTGGCGTGGCTCGTGCCGTGGTTATCTTTGCCAATAGTGTATAATACAATGTATGTATGGGCCAATACTTTCGACCGGGTACACACCTCTTGGACGAAAACGACAGTGGGAAATGATTTGAGCCGGTAATTAGCCGGCGTTCGTAATCTCACCTCCTAGGCCCATACAGTCGCGCGCAGGCAGTAATCTTCGCTGTGTACGCATGCCTATTAATGGTTTCGTTTGCTTGCCTCTTCGTAGGTGTTGTGATCAAAATTGAACGCCGCGTTTTTATCTAGTGTCAGTACAAATGGCTCGCTGTCGACGACTTGCGTAGATATTCTTCCGTGTGACATAAACACACAAACACACACACACGTATCTGAACCCGTGTCACTGAGACGCCCTCATGATGTCCTAAGACCTTCGCACAACTTAGGGCAGGCACTTACCTCGAAGCACGGACTCGCGATAGTTGATTTCAACCCCATTACAGCCAGCGGGTAGTTGCTGTTGCGGCTGTTGCTGCTGCTGCTGCTGCTGCTGCTCGTGCTGCTGCTGGTGCTGTTGTTGCTGAAGGCGCCGTTGCTGTTGTAGCAGCTGCTGGCGGGCGCGATGTTGCAGCGTGTACTTGTGGTGCTCCTCATCCGGCACGGGATTATAATTGGGCCTTCGCATGAGCAGGAGGCGTGGCATGATGTGAATAAAGACACGCCGCACCCAGGGGGACATCTTGTGCGTGGACGGCGAGCGGAAATGTACGTTGAGCACGCCGACCGTGACCGAGATAGATAGCGTGACCAGGATCATTGTGAACAAGAGGTATTTGCCTAATAACGGCACGGCGAGGGAAGTCGGGGGAATAATCTCAGCAAGCAGCAGGAAGAACACGGTTAGCGAGACGAGAATCGAAATGCAGAGGGTAACCTTCTCACCCGAGTCGGACGGCAAGTAGAAGACTAACACTGTCAGAAAGGAGATACCCACGCACGGGATGATCAGATTGACGGTATAGAAGAGCGTCTTTCGGCGCATCGTTATGTTAAACGTGATGTCCGGGAACGGCTCCACACAACAGTCGTACTTGCCCTGGAAAAACGAACGAGACGCAGTGGATCAAGTGCAGCCCGAAGTTGGCAAACGTTTTTCCCGGGGCGGACTCTGACTCTGCGCCAACACTTAACGTCCACGGTACTGCAACTGCTTGTAGCGTTGCTTCGTAAGAAGGACAACCCCTTGAAAATGCACGTGTGTGCAACGGTGGGGATCGTACCCCTGAGTGCACCTGCCTACGCGTTTCGTCCGATTGCACCGAGGCGCACACACGAATGCACCACGCCACCGGACTCGACAAGTCGGCAGGAACGCTAATGGCTGACTGAGTGAGTGAGTAGCCTGTGAGTGGCTGACCAACCGTGTATTGCCAATGAATGATTGTGCGGAAGAGGATCATTTTCAGTGGGCCCACTCAAAAGAGGCGTGCAAAGAGAGAGAGCGTGCATCACTCAGAGGGGAACTTCTCTTCTTGTAAGTGGGCGACAACTGCTTTATGGACAACTGGCTTCACGTTTATGGCATTAGCCCGGTCGTATGGTACCCATACTATCCACCTACTGGGACCGTTTTGGGTCCCAGTAGGTGAATAGTATGGGTACAGCTCATCATCTTGTCCCCCTGGTCTCGACTGCTACTTGTTTTAATACTATTTCGATCCTATCGTAGTGTCTAAAAGTGAATTTTCCCGATGGCTCTCAGCCTTACATACTTAATTGCTACGGTACAACTGCTTCCGTCATTCACATCTCTTGATAAAACACGTGTTACCGTTTTCATGATCCCACAAGCGTGTTCGGCCGACTGCTCACAAACGCGCTATGACATCGCACTC
The DNA here is from genome assembly GCA_019614645.1 of Stratiolaelaps scimitus. Taxonomy (NCBI): domain Eukaryota; kingdom Metazoa; phylum Arthropoda; class Arachnida; order Mesostigmata; family Laelapidae; genus Stratiolaelaps; species Stratiolaelaps scimitus. Next base: position 1,624,109 of record JABWDB010000041.1, on the reverse strand, counting down.
AATCAGTAATAGCAAAACAATACAAGCACTTCAATATTATGAGTAGCAGAGGGTGGCGCGCGGGGGGGGGGGGGGCATACAGTTGAATTCTAACGTTAATTGGTTTCATTATCATTGTGTTCATACACACGATTAATGCATGATTATTATCCAATATTGTCCTTAGGTACATTGTATCTATTGTTCTCCTTTGTACTGAGCTCTGTGATGAAGATGACAAATCCGCTTTATCCGATTCGCGTACCCAGTTATTAGGAGAAGCATTTACGAAGCTTCAGACGGCGAGTTGATGGTTGGTCATAGTTTCGATTTGTATGTGCCCAATGGTGTGAGTCACGCCCGTGGTGGCGTGGTGCATCCGTGTGCGCCTTGCCATCGGAGGAAAAAACGAAGGTGCACTAAGGGATTCGACCCCCACCGTTGCACACGTGCATTTAAACAGGCGTTATCCGTTTTATAGAATGCAATATCGAAAGCAGTTGTACCGTGGACGTCAAATGTTGGCCGTGACTGAGCTCGGAAAATGTGTTTTTTCGACATTGAGTTGAGTTAGCTGAGACGTAGCGATAGACTGGGACCGAGGAAGTGCGCTAACGAACCTGATTGTATTTGGCAGGCACGAGGAGGATGTCCCATTCGACGCTCTTGTAGAACTCGCTCATGTCGATCCCAGTCGAGACCTCGGTCTCTCCGGGTTTTTGTTTTTGATGGAGAAGGTCCACCTCGAAGCCGTCGTACGTCCACGAGGCAAACTTCATGAGGCAGTTCTGTTCGTCGAACGGAAAGTATTCGACGTCGATCTCGCAAGTGCTTTTGTACAAGGCCGGAGGCTTCCACACAACCTTTCCGGTGGAGTAGACGGTCGCTTTGTTCATGAGGATCACCTCGTAGTTACCGTCCGCGCTGCGTAAACATGTCAGAAATCGATTGAGCGAACACATATGGATATAGGTTTATTTATGATCCAAACTGAAATTAGTCGAATTGCCCTTCACACTAAGTTGTTGCCAGTGAGGCAGGCCTTGAATGGAATATATTAGGAACAGAGCACTACGTGTACGTAGACGGATATTACACAATGGATCACCGGCTTTCGTCAGTTGATCACGAGACACGTACGCCACAAATGTACCGTAACAACGACATCCTACTGATTCAAGCCGATAACAAATACCATGCGTTAATCATGCCCGACTTCTACATTGATCTGCAATTAGCAATCGTACTTGTTGAATAAGACGATATCAGGAAGCCAAATATGCTCGGCGGGCACATGGATCATGTCAACTCCTCCGTATTCTGCGGGGTTCCATTTCAGTTTGTAGTCTTCCCACTCCTGTAAATGACGAGGAGTCAGCCAGAGGTAACCAATCCGCCAGCTATTAGAGCTCGTTTGGTGATTAAATTATGTCAGTATATATATATATATATATATATATATGTGAAGCTTCATGTAAGAATCTGGCGCCTCTCCACGCTACCTGCGACCAGAGATTAAAGGAAACAGATTGCCAAGAAGAAGAAGAACAACGACAACGGCAGCTTCTGCGGTATTATCTCATCAGACTTACTTGTTCCAACCATATATTAGTTGTCATCACTTGGTGCTTCAAGTTCTGCAATGAGCAAATAGCAAACAAACATTAGAACCAATATATATATATATATATATGATATATATATATATATATATATTTTATATATATATATATATATATATATATATATATATATATATAGAATCTCCGTGTTCTATTACTATACTTTATTATTTTTTTAGAGGACGAAATTTCGTTCAAACGCACGGGCACATCTCTAGAGACGTTCCAGTCAATATTGGACGTGGGCCCTAAAAACCCTAAAAACCACCATCCTCTGTTCAGAGTTTGTCTCCTCCCTAGTTTCGGCATGCTTCCCTACTTCGATAATTACCGTACTAATTATTGGATATATTTTGAGACAAACAATAATATGAAATACGAGCATGGATCTCTCTCTCTCTCTCTCTCTCTATATATATATATATATATATATATATATATGTATATATATAGATATATATATATATATATATCTATCTATATATGTATATATAGATATATATATATCTATCTATATATATATATAGATAGATAGATATATATATATATATATGATATACAGCTGGCCTAGCCCGCAGTATCCTGCCTACGTATCGTTCGAATGATTATTATCTTCTATTCACTGGGTGTGGTGTGTGTGTGTATCCCCCAACCGCTGGTTTGCGAAGGCCACCTGCTTGCTCTAAAAAATGCGTTTGAACGTTCACTTCCGCCCCCGCACTCTCCCCATCACTGAGCCGGCAGATAGGAAACATTTTCGACCGTCAGAAGGTTGACCTAGGCCCAGACAAACAGAGGCCTTCAATTTCCTGCCTTGCCTTAAACAGGACAACAGCGAGGGTGTTGGTGGCAGCTGCGGCGACGACGGCGTCGACGGCGGGTCCAAAAAAAAAAGACGGACTCTCACGAACGCAACCGCCGCGGCACAGCGGCGGGTTATGATTTGTTCACTGTTTGCTATGAGCATATTATGTCAAGGCGAGATAAGCGAGTGGGTCGCTTACGAAGCCGATGGCGCTTCAAGCTATATCTGCCACATCGTGCAACGCTATCATTCTGTACGCGGAATTGTTGTCGCCGCCAAAAATTTCGAAAGTAATTTCCTTCTCGTCGTGGAACACCCCGTGGCGAACTTGTTAATCCCCTTCCCCCGAGTTCCCCTGCAAGAGGGATCGCGATCATATGATTTTCTGTGCGAATTCATTATTGCACCACAAACAACATCCGCACGCCACCAGAGTTCGAGCAATCGATGAACCCGAGCGGTGGTGACGAACCAGTCGACGGTGGGGGGGTGGGGGTGCTGACAGTGGTTTTTGGCAAAAGCGCCCGAACAGTGAATGGTCACGAAATATATAAATATTCGAAAGTGAAAAGCAGGTCACTCATTCCCTCCTGTACAACAACAACAGTAGTAAACAAGTTAGTGTGTTAGGTCAGACAATAATATGAAATCAACGTCTGTGTATCGAAAACGAGCACAGAGACAACATTCGTGTCGACGTTTGGCGAAAGCTAAAAACGCCGTTGCGAGGTCCGGCAGCGCTCACTGTCAAGATTCACACTGTTGATTGCGATTCGAGGCGAGACCACATTCGAATTGTTACCATATATGAATAGCTGAAGCTGTGAATTCATTGTGCTTATTCTTTGCTAGATATATATATATATATATATATATAGAAATCATCAAAACCATGAACTAATTCAGCATCGTACATTCCGCGTAGCGTTCTTAGCATCGGCAATAACCTCGATACGAACCAGGAATAATCCCCTGAGTCCATTTTGTGGCGTTTTCCAATTAGAGACTATCTTATCAAAGACGACATAGCATAATCGGGAGTGAGAGAGTAATAAGAAATAAACAGTTCATTTGTTAAACACACACACGAATAGGTCCCCTTGATGGTCACCCCCTGATGAGCGTCTTGGACTAATAATTGTTTTTCGAGCCGACCCTCAGCTGTTCCCCTATCTGACCCAGGCCCCAGCTCTTAACCTCGAGGTATTACTATGAGGACCTGTCGGGGCCACCTTTGCTTATTCTCTACCTTACTCGTACCTGGCAAGAACCTTCAGATAAAGAAAGATGATAAAGAACTCCTAAGATTCTACGTGTCTGACAGGATTTGACCCCGCGTCCCTCCGGTCTAGCACTCCAAGACGCTCATCACTAGACCATCCAGGGGACTAGAGCGTCTTGGACTGTTAGACTAGAGGGACACCGGCATCAAACCCTGTGGCCAGACGCTGCGGCGAATGTTTCCATATTATCTACTCGTCTGCTCAATCTATTCTTGCCGGGTATTTAGCGGTTTAAAAGATAAGTGAAGCTATACTCCCCCCACCCCCGAAGTCCTTGCAGTAATACCCAAAAGTGGTGCCAAGACCTGTCACATATCAATTCAATTCAATTCAATTTCAATTCAATCAAGGAGAACAACAGCTGAGCGAGCTGAGAGGGGTGGTCAGAGACATGAGAGGTGGGAGCGAGAGCGAGAGAGAGAGGAGTCACCTTGGAACTACTTCGACAAATCTATCTTCGGATCGAGACCTCGCGGGTGGTGGCCCTGCGGTGGGTGCATTCGTGTGGGCCTGCCTTGCAACCGGAGCTGCAAGGCGTACATGAACACCTTGAGTGTACATTTGCTAATCTAAAAGTGTCCGTCTCATGAAGTAATGCAACGACTGAATCAATGCGTTGATCGATTGGCTCGGTTGATACCTACTATGTCAATGAGCTGTGACAGTTTGAGGCCAACCGTGATGATCACTTTGTGAGAGTTGTTGCCCACAGGCCGAATGAGTCGATTGTAGTCGCTTAGCAGATCCTCGAAAAGGCGCTTGGCCTCGCGGGAGGCCGCCGCACCCGGCAGACCCAGGCCGATCCCGTCCGGGACGAGCCCGACGAGCCCCAGTGTGACCCACGACAGCAGTAGCCAAGTCCACGTGACGGTGGGTGTCACCGTAGACATTCGGCCTGACGCTGGCCGTGGCCGCTGAGTGCTCGCGGATGATGCCACCGTGGTACGTTCTCGATACCGCCACTCCGGTTGCTGGTCACCGGCGACTCTGGAGCAATCATCGGTGAAGGCGAAATTGTGGCTCTCCTCGGACGGGTTGTTGCTTCTCGAACTACGAGGTTCGAAGATCAACGGCGTTGTTGTTGCTGTTGTTGTTGCTGTGCGGTTGCTCTTGTTATTGTTGTTGTTGTTGCTGTTGTTATTATTATTGCTGTTCGTGTTGCTGTCGTTGTTGTAACCCATCGGATGGTGGCAGAAGTGGCCGGGGAGCGGTAGCCGGGCGGGCGATTCCCGAAAGGACTCGCTGGTCTCGACGTATTTCGCCGCTGTTTCACCGACAACCGCGGCGATGCTGGCTAGGTTACCACGGACGCTGGTGGAGGCTGGCCTAGCTTCGCATGCAGCCGTGCTGGTGTGAACAATCTCAGCGGGGTGATCACTATTAGAATTTGCGTCACCATCATCATTTATCTGATCAGCCGTAGTAGTAGTAGTGGTAGTTATTGTAGTGTTAGAATAGGCGCTTTGATTGTTAGCGACGGTGGTCGCAGCAGCGTAAACGCCAGCTGTCGTCCTTGTTGTCGAAGTTGCCGACGAAGTTGTCGTAGACGCATGGATCTCATCAGCGTAAGTGCTGGCGTCACTAATCGTCATCACCGTAGCAAACGTCGAGGTGCTGCTAATATCTGCAGTAATCAAAATAGCGGAAAAAGCGTCTAGCTTCATCAACAAGCTATCTCTGTTTCTAGCAGTTACATTTGTCGGGGCAGCTGCAGCAGCAGCAGCAGCAATATCGTCGTTGTTGTCATCGTCGTCACTGTTGTTATCGGCGCCTGCCTCGTCATGGTGGTGGCTATGAGAGCCACCGCTACTAGCAGACTCGACAGCAGCGGTCACCGTTCTCCTGGGGACGTAAGCATTGACAGAATCGATAGTCCTGGATGTTGTTGTTGTTGCTGTGGTGATACTTGAAGTTGAAGTGCTCAGAGCAGTTTGTAGTGTGCTGTTTGTGCTGGTTGCCGCAGTACTAGTCGTAACGGTGGTCAGAGTTGCTGTAGGTGTGATGCTTCGAGTTGTGGCCAGAGTGGTATCGCTATCGGGGACCGCCACCGTCGATGAGGTCGACGTTGGACCGCTGCGAGGTGACTCCTTCACATTTCGCTGGCCTTTATCAATGCTTGGCTGTGGTAATTGTTGCTGTTGCCGCGCGAGCAGCGGTGACGTTTCAGTCGTAGAATCAATCATTGTCGATGCTGATGGTCGTGGCGCAGTTCGGGATGACGTCTGCTCTCTCGTTGTCCAGCTCACGTTGGGGGACAAAGCGGCAGCCGCGGCCGCAGCATCGCCCCGATGGTGGTGACGGTGGTTTGGCAGTAATTGCGGTGACAGCCCTCCCGACTGGGGCTGTTGTCGTCGAAGAGGAGCAGGAGGAGGCAGCTGCTCTTGCCTATCCCCAAGTTCGTGTGGCGCTCGCTGATCATGTTGTGCTGCCTTTGTCGGTTGGTGCTGGTCATTTGTTTTTAGGTGTTCTTCACGTGCTCCATGACACCGCGCCTCTTCCGGTTGAAACTGTTGCTCACGTCTCTGCTGTTCCTGTTCGTGTGCTCCGTGTTGTTGTTGTTCTTGTTGTTCTTGTTGCTGTTGTTGTTGTTCTTGTTCTTGTTGTTGTTGTTGCTGTCGTCGTCGTAGTAACAATAATGTCGAATATTGTCGCAGCAGCGCATCCAGCCAAATCAGATGGAGGAAACTCTGGCTGAGGTTTGCCAGCGGCAGGGGCTGCTGACTCGCTGGTGGCTGCGGTGACCCTGTTGGATTCGGCTTCGTTTGTGTCAAATCCTCGATGTGTTTCTTCCTTTTCTTCTTTCTCTGAACCAGATCATTCGTATTCCTTATCAGCATCATCGCGATCATGATTATCCTCGCTGCGGACTCGGTCGCGTCGTCTCGCGAGGCGGCGATGGTGGACAGCTTGCCGTCTGCCGCGGCTGCGTCGCCGGCCCTGGGCTCGTCGCTGCCAGCGCCATCACCGTGGCCCGCGAGGGAGCTCGGCCAACACATGGGTCGATCGCCGAGTGGTCGAGCTGCTGCCCCGGGCCAGCTCACAATTCGGTCGACGATTTTCGCCACTGAGTAAGTTGATTCGGTACGTTACTCAGTACGTAGATAAAGTAGGTAAGCTAGATGGACGGGTGGATCTATCGGTCGACGAAGGAGAGTGCACACACGAGTGTCCTTGCCGCTTGATTATGTCGCTGGGTGAATGTTTCCGACACACGGATGTGCCTGCGTACTTCTCTCTGCGACCGTTGCCGAACGTAGCAAAAGCAACTAGACTATATAAAAGAAAACAAGCAAGCTCTATAAGGTCTCTTCATCAGACATCGTTATGACGTTGTCACTAGCTCTCGAGCTACACAGCTAGGCATAAGCTGTCGTTGGGCGGGTAACGCGTGTAACGCAGACAACTAGGTGAACTGTCAGCGGGCGTCACTTCGCCCACGCTAGCCCTAGTTGAGTTGTTTATCTCCCAGTTTCTTCGATAACGTACCGACTGCTGTAGCAGCACTGCGGCACTGGTGGCGATCCTCTGGTCGAGCAAGCAAACCAATTGACGAAATACCCCGCAGCGACAGCAGACGTTTGCGTTTGAACGTGTCGGAGGCCCACTCAGGTCGGCACACGATGTTCAGCGGGGTGGCAAACACAGCGGGTAGGTGGGTGGCTGTGTGGATTATTCTGTGGGAGTCAGTACGCCACGAATTGACAGCTACTCTTTGTCTGTCAGGCCTTTGGCGTTTGCCTGATTCGCTGTTGTGGGTCGCTTTGCTCGACGTTGTGGAGCTGGTTCGTGAGCCGTGGCCTTCGTGCGCAGTCGTTCCTCCTCCAGTCTTCGTCGATCAACACGTTGTAATTGCTTGTCCTTTTTCACTGATGCACACACAGATATATTTATATATATATTTTTTTTTTATATATATATATAGAGGGAGTGAGCGAGTGAGAGGGATCGTGATAACTACCTCAATGCCGCTACCGTTATACACTGATATGGTAAGAATGGCACTGCTATCACGAACCGACAATATGGTTAATATTCATATGAGATATTAGTAATATCTAGCATGAGCTACGCAGTTCCATGTTGACGCTCGCGCTCGGTTCCCTTGCTCGTCTCGCTGCTCGCTTCTTCGATTCGCCCACCGTCCGCGTATTTAGGCTTCATTCAATCGAGTTGTTACACAATTGTGTGTGTCCGCGCGTCGTCTAACTAGCAGGACAGAGCAGGCGAGAGAGAGAGAGAGCCTACGAGAAACAGAGGCCCAGCAATCAGCAGCAGCAGCGGTGGTAGTGCGGGAATGACACACAGTTCAATGGAAGAATAGTCGTTTTCGTCACCAGTAGCAGTAATAATCGTCGTCGTCCTCCTCGAATGAGCGGTCGTTCGACACCGGTTGAGAGATTGTCGACGGGGAAGGTCCGAGGGTATGGATTTGGTTGCTGCTAGTCTGTTCGCGCTAGCCGGCTGGAGATACTTAACCCTAAGGGGAAGTGTCGTGTTTAGCTGGCTGGCTGGCTGGCTTAGTTGCGTGCACGCTTGCTTCGTTAGTGTTACTCGCACTGAGCAAACGTTGTTGTCTGCCCGAGTGGGAGCAGGTGTGTGCCGTGACTCTCTGAGCGAGCAACTGAGCGGTGGCGGGGCTGCGTGTGCTACCGCAATGTCGGTACGTGCACTGAGGACAAGGAGGAAGAGGAGGAAGAGGCAGCGGTGGCGGTGGCGGTGGCGGCGGCGGCGATGGCCTTTGCTAGCCTCCTGCTCCTGCTGCTGCTGGTGCTCGTAGGGTGCGCGGGCCTAGCGCACTTTCCCGGGAGACAGAGGAGCCGGAGCAGCTCGACTGAGAGAGGACGAACGAGCCCGATGGCGGAGCGAAAGGAACGAACTAAGGCCCCCGCATCGTGAGAGGGCCCTTCAGTTCCTGCCGGAAGCCGGAGCATCGTAGGAGAGAGGTTGGGTTGGGCTGTGGGTCCGAACCCACCCCCCCCCCCTCGTCGCGCTTCGATCGAGTGAACTCCTAGGAACGGGTAAGGAGAGACGAAGGAGGATGGAGGAAGGAGGAATGGAAAACGGGGCCTGGAGGAGCTGGAATCTGGGAAAACGAGAGGCCTAGGCATGGCAGGACGCAGTGCGAAAGGGGGCAGGCGGGTCGTTACACCTTGACACGCACTAGAACGAAACGCTGCAGGCTGAAGTTGAAACGTCAGCATGGTCTGCAGTACGAACGTCCAGCACAAGAAAGATCGGTAAAGAGGGATCTTTGCTGATACGGGCTAACTCGTTGATCATGTTCTTGAAAATTAGCTCCTTACGGATGAGCCTCCTTACTACCACCGGTCGCCCAAGGTGGTATATACCTAAAATGAATTTTTCCGGGCTGACCCTCAGCCAACGATTAACCCCACGGTACATTGGCATGAGGTAGCATTTTTTTACAGCAGGTCTGAGAAACGCCTCGCAAGTCGCTCGTCAATCGATGTCGATTCCGTAGTTCTGCTGGAGTCATGCTGCACGTGAGATATAGACAACGAGAAACGGACACTACATGCCGAATTCAAAAAAATATCTGACAAAAAAGCCTGGCTGTCCGTCAGTGCGACGTATGTATTACACAATACAGCACCGCAAAATGGCCGATCGAGTTCATCTGTTCTGCTCTAGCAGCAAAGTGAGTTACCCTATGATCGGGAGCGTCCTGAGGGGGAGCCCTGTTCCGGAAAGTCAATATACGTTTGTAACACTCGCAAGTCCATCACAGGTATCCGGTACCTGGCACCATGACGTCGTAAATTATATTGACTAATGGCCGTTGTCGGTGTTCACTTGCGGTGCACCTATCTGAAAAAATAATCATTTCAAAATTAACCGCGTATGAACTGCGGTCAATCAAAGCAGACAGTGTCGTCTTGCCTTTAATAAATACTCGCTATCTGTTGCGATGTGAAGCCGTTTACAGTTGCATCCTTTGTTTTCGCATCTGTGTGTGTAATTATCTCAGAAGCAGTAGGAATCACTGAAGTTTTTCAACCGACACGATTGCACATTGCTGAAGACGTCTACCCGGATTATTACGTGAACAGGAAAATATCGTTAATTGGCGCAAAGCCCCATTTTATTTACTCAACGCTCCCAAATCCATTTTTTCCTCATCTATAATTCGCATGTTATCAGTAATTATTTATATTCGATGTGACAACGTCAGCGACCATGTTCTTTCCCTACGAATAAATCTTCCGGGCTGACCCACAGCCGTAAACATTCAACGTCGACGGCACTTCTTTTGGCACAAGGTTTCATAAGACGGCCAACCCCTTTAAATGCAAATGTATGCAACGGTGGGGCATCGAACCCCTTAGTGAACCCCCTGAGTGTGGGGGGGTTCACTAAGGGGTTCGATGCACCGAGGCGCACACACGAATGCACCACGGGCTCGACGGTTCTTTTCCTACTAAGCAAAACTAAGTGATACACTAATTTGTAATTGTATATTAAGAACTGCCTGCTCCGAAATGGTCCCGCACATCAGGGTCGTAAGTGACCCTCGCTAGCCCTCGTTGGAATCGAGCTCACAGGCAGGGTAATGCATCGTCAGCCGCGTCCCCGACAAACCACGCTTTCTGAGGATCGACGATCGGCGATCACAAATCGATGTTCGTGCTGCTGCTGCTGCTCCTGATGTTCGTTGTATTCACGATAACCGCACCATTTGACACCCGGGCCACACTGCCGCACTACGTACTGCGAATCACGACACATGCTAATTCATATCTTATTGTTGAATTGTTTATTTATCAATATTGGACCTCGCATGTATTACTACTACCACTTATAATACATGCTTATAATTACACGTACACGAAATTATTGTCTCCCGCTCGAGTCGTAGATTTTCGACGTCGTTACCTCAACCAGGCGGTCGGCAACATCGCATAAAGCTACTATATAAATATCTAACCTCATGAAAAATTCCCCGTAAACATTGACCCCATTTAGTTCCACGGACATTTCCGACCATCTCGCATTGGCGTCTCTTCCCCTATTCATTTTCCACAGGATTTTCCCCTCCTTACGGGGACAGACTCCTTCTGTGGACGCCTCCTTAAAAATACATCCTTTTACTACGCCTACTCCCACTCTGTCGTTCGTGGAGGACATTGAATCTGTTCAGGTAAACATTAATTGTATCACAGCATTTCGTTAGCGTCCCGAGGAAGGTCTGCAAGACGACGTCGTTACACTGGTTGAAGTACTCCTCTCGAAAGTGTGGACTCTCGACAACCGGCAGCTGCCGGCACAGATTGAACACCTCGCGGAGGATCGTCCAGTTGGGTGCAAGTTCTCCATGCTCGACTGAGCGAACGTACGCCTGAATGATCTGTAGGACAAAGCCAATCAATTATGCAGGGTTGATATCTTGGATGATAATCACGATGACCTACCCTCTTGCGTTTTGCTTTCGGCGGGCTCACAACTGTTGCAAATAGCAAATAATGCCTAGAGATCAAATTATACAACGCCGAGTTTGACGCGTCCGTTATGGAGATACATAGGAAAGCCTGTTTCGGCGGTAGATGTATACAAAGCTGCAGACAAACATCGGCGCAAGAACAGACAGAAAGATGAGAGCGAGAGAGAGCGCGAGAGAGAGAGAACTCCTGTCCACCCAACGTTGTATGCAAATTATGATGATTATTTTCTTTATCACAGATCGTTATTATTGTTCTGAGAACACCGAATAGACAGAGACACACTGACCTTTACCCGCTCGTACAGCATTTTGATGGCGCTGTGCTGGGTGCGTAAATGCTGCGACGCTAGCGATCCCTCGCCGCTTTCCGCTACCGAAACTCGCGCCATATTGTCCAGTCCAATTCGTTCGGCCTCTTCCGTCACGAGCGAACACGGCAGGGGTACGAACAGCATCGTTGCCTCCTTTAGAAATTTTTTGGGCCAAAAACGAAAATAAAGTAAATTTTTAGAAAAACGATCCAGACGAGGTGACGTTGGCAAAGTCTCGCGGAAAACAGCGAGGCCCCCGACCCCCCAGCGTTTCGAGCATTAATCGAGACCGAAAAAGGTGGACAACAAAGGGTCGCCACTGGAAACGGGAATGAAACACAGATGGCGCTGGGAATTTCTTGGCTGAGAAACAACACAATACAACAAGAATCTTGTATGAGGTGGATCCAGAAGCGCGTGTCACTGATTACTAATGACAAATGGTGACTTACGGGGAGGAAAGCGTATCTGTAACGCTACGCTATTTCAGCTCATAGCAGAAAGTAAAGGTAAAGCTTTATTCTTTTACTAAACGAACTAAGCAATGCTCAATGCTCTGTCTTGTATGTCACGCAGCGGGGGTTTAGAAGATTTAGTTTGATGCAAAGTTCACAGTTCATCAGCATACAAAAAAAATCTATGTTTTTTTTTTATTTATTTAATTTTAAATCAAATGGTAAATTATTGCCCTCTGCTAGTTTAACGACATCAGGCAAATGAGGAAGAGATCGCCCTGTTGTCCTAACCGAAGTTTCATCTATCCACAATATGCCACCAACCTTCTCTGATATAAGGCGCCCTATGCTGTGCGCACGTTGCGTTATCGTCAGTAATAATTAATCATTTCGTTAATAATTACTGTTGTGACTTTGACATATCAGTATCAGCTTGTTGTATGTGTCACTAAAATCAGAAGCTGGCCCTGAGATGCTGGCGTCGAGGCATCGTATCGGTTATTGTCTATTTGAATTCATGGCATGGTTTATTTTTACGGAACTGCAATTTCGCAACGTATAAGTTCTCGTAAACAATATATTCGCAATCGCCGTCGAAATATGAAGCTAGATGCGCGAAAGGTCTGATATTGTAATTATTACTACTAGAGCTATAAATACGTGGAACACGACGTGGGCCTAACTCCGTTTGTGTCCTCGGCTAGTCCACAAGCTCTCAACAGTTGGGTGAACCTATAACTAGTTTTGTTTTGAAAACAATACAACCTCTACTCTAGGCGGCCCTTTGAAAGTCCGGCGGCTTTGTCCCACGTGTAGCCTAGATGCCGAGACGAAAATAATTTCTGAAATCTCTGGTAGATTACGTGTTCTTATGGAATTTTTCATTACAGTTTTAAAAATTAATTAATTATTAATTTCATAATTATTTCGGCATTAAGCCACATAAGGGACATGTGCCTCCCTGACACGCGCAGAGGGATCATTTTTAATTAATTTTTTCATTACATCGCTATGAGTAAAGCTGGCCCTTCACCTGGCTATGCGCCGTCTACATCTTACCTTATTAACCATGTCAATGACAGACTCAAACATCGAAACCGGCAGTTGGCCTGAACGACGCGCAGCAAGCAGCGGATCGAGCTTCAGCAAGACGGAGCCATCGTTAAACTCGCAGAGTTGTCGATGCACCCGAACATCTGTGGGGGTCGGCTCACCCCCAGTTGTATACCAACCTAGAAGCTCCAAGTCCTGAAACACCTAGTCAAGAGACGGCATCACAAGGTAACATTCATCAGCTGGTCCATGATTTGACACATAGGCGATAAATACGTTATTCATCCGCTGTGGTTGTCCAATTATTCATTACGAACTGCAGTTTTTTTAAGGCTCAAGGTCTATTTGTCGACTGAGGTGAGGGGGGGCCTATTCTCGCAAGAAAGCGAGTCCTATACGGACGGTAAGCCTGTACGCGGGAACACCGCGGCATGACTCCGTCACGGTGAAACACCACCTGATGAAGACAGCCGCTCGACGAGCCGACGCAGAACTCGTTCAGTATCTCACCCTTTATAGCTTCAAAGGCAGGAAGAACGATCCGAGCTGTGACAAAGTCTCTCACAAACATAACTCGCTAATAGCTCGGAGACCCTATGAACCCCTGAGTTACCTCGTAACGTATACGACGGAAGAGCAATGCTACGTCAACAACAAAAATACATTAAATAATAAAGCGGTAAATAAAATACAACGAGCATATCTCATCGATGGACGCAGAGATGGCCGAATTCGTCGTCTATTCGATTGTTCCGCCACACTTTGGCCTGTGTAGGGTATCTTGGTCTTTTGGTGAATTTACCTGCTTGAACTGTTTCTGTTGTTTTTCGAGGAAGTCGGGTTTAATCACGAGCACGCCCTCATCGTCGCGCTGGCATTCGAGTTCGAACGAGTTGGACACCTCAAGTGCTCGGCCCTCCTGTTTGCCAAGCAAGGCACCGACGACCTGGCGCCAGATCACATGTGAGGTAGCATATCCAACAGCAGCAGCAGCAGCAACATATATGAATGACAAGAAGCAGAAGAACACAGGTCAGACGACAGAAATCCGCTTGTTGTTAACCCGAAACTCGTTGAGTTAAATAAATCCAATTGTTGATGATTGATATACTTGTACATATGTAAATAGATATATTATGCTCAGCAAGTCTCGGACGTTCGCGTTCATCATTATATATATATATATATATACATATATAACAAGCACGTCACTTCGTTGCCGTGTCCGTCTAATATAAATATACAATATAGATGTCACATTATAATGTTCGCTCATTAATGTTCTTAGCGAATCTTCAGTAGTAGTAGTAGTAGTAGTAATAGTCGCAGTAAGCAGAGACAAAATAAAACAACACGAGATACTTGCACAATGTAATGCAATACCAAACTGGTTTGTCATCATTTCAAGTCTTTGTTGTCCTTTAATCTATCCACAAATTTGTACTTGGATGCCTGCCGACTGGATATAAAAAAAAAATACACAAAGTCATCCGCGCACTAAGTAGAGTTCCGAGTTTGACCGTGATCCCAACGAACTAACCTGTTCAGCTTTGCCGCCGTTCTGCGCCCGAATCCGAGTCCAGTGTTCGGCGACATTCATAATCACCAGGGGGTGGAGTTGTACACTGACGCTCGGCTGGACCGAGCTGCCGGCCATGACGCTGCCGGCCGCGCCATCACCGCCACTGACGCCCGCGGTCGACGTGCCCGCAGACCCCGTGCTGGGCCCGTCACCATCAGCGGTGGCAGGCCTGTTCAAAGGCGCCTCCTCAACTTCCATTCTAGGCAAACGCTACTAGCCGACTCTTCGTACAGAACTAGGCTCAGTGTTGAATTCGGAGAACCCGTGAATCTGGCGTTGATCAATCGTCCTGTCCGTCTCGGAGCGACGTGGCAGGCCTTTTGACTTCGACGCATGCACGAACCCAGTATGCCGTATGTGTCCGCCTCGTAGACCACTGTCAATCCTGTGGACATCCGATTCGAGATGAGAGGGAAGCTCACTCAACGCTGGACGGAACGCTCAGCTGGTGACTTGGTACCGCTTCCATTTCTGCCGCTATTATGTTTCGACACAGTCGGCATTCACATCAGCCTAGAATCAAGCATGGCCGGCCGGCCGGGCGGGTAGCAGCACAATTCACGCGAAAAAAATTCTCAGCGTTCTCGAATCATGCGAACAAAAAAAGCATCGATCATTCACTTCGAGGCGAGCTGCTGACACACGCTTCTGTTATGGAAGAAAAATAAAAGCGGACACCGAGAAAGCAGAAACACTGGACGATCCGAGAATGGATGCATTGGTTGTGCACTCAAATCGACACGCACGGAAATAAACCCACACACATACACACCACGGGCAAATATATATATATATATACATATGCATATATATCAACCGGACGAATTCATTCGCGTCCATTGCAGGTGGTTACAGCGGTGCTCTGCGCACGGATTGCTGCCATGTTCGGCAGACAGAATCCCGAAGATTTCTTGCTAGCCTCGAAACCGCCGAAAAATATTAGTGCGTCCTCTCCCTCCGGCAGGGCGGGAATTTTAAAGATGATGTAATGCAGACGTTGCCCCCCGGACACAGCTGTGTGTACAGTCATGTTTTCTATGAGAAAATATAGAAATATGAATTGATTGAAATGTTTTTGATCCTTTATTGTATTCGTTTTTGGTGAGCATCCCTACGAATCGAACAGTGATCACCACATTTGTGCATAGTCGCCTGAGTAAAATGCCAACTCGGAACACGGCGTCAATATGCTTTGTTCGTAAAAACGACCCGCTAAAAGAACGTTCGTAAAGACGACTGAGCTAAGCCAAATTGCTTGAATTAGACATGTCCGCAAATTCAACCGGTCCTAATCAATTCGTACCAACTTTCATTGTCCTGCTGACACGACGAACCAAACCATGATGCTGGTCGCAGCCCGGGATCCGAGCTCGGAATGACCGGCACTGTATCTTCACATACAATTGCTAAGGTTCGGATTCGAACAATTCCCGGTTATGAGTGCACTGTCTGCCGTCCTTCGAAATGGAGAAGAATGGGGAAAAAGTGCACTCCACATTTTCTGTTTTGCTAATTGGTTTGTTTTACCGCTCGTAGCCTGACCATCAGCCGTCTATTTACGGCAGACGGGACTCGTTACCGCTGGCGGAGCAGCATCATGCTTCAACTTGTCCATTGTTATCGTCGACTCCACGGAGTCCTACCGAACCGTAATGAGTGATAATTTTTGTTCTATCAACAACACACTTATTTACAAAACAAAAAAGAGCACATTGGCAATATTCACAGCCAAGTGAACGTCTCGCAAATGAAGCTGAAATCTCACATCTACCAATCCTAGATGAGATTTCCTCGAGCGAACGTGCGCGCGCCAACTCATTCGCCGCTGGAAGGCAACCCTCGCCTGTCTTTGTTTGGGATTACGAATAGGAGACCATGCGCAGGCGGTGATCAACGAACGGCCGAACTGTCAGCTGGTAGAATGCCGCTCACGGACCAAAGTGGGCTTGCGGCCGACAGCAGTCAACTGGCCAGCCACTGACTAGAGCAAACTTGTGGAACAGCTGATGGCTGCTGGTTCGAGGGCAGCGAAATGACAAATGGGAATTGTTGACCGGACTCGAGTGACTTCATAGTCGAGACAGCCGCCGGAATTTGGACCGTGCTCGATTGAGAAGAGCAGAGGCACAAATGAGTGACTGAGTGTGCGAGACTGAGAAGAAAGATTTGAAGATGCCGAGATTGGTCCATCGATGGATAGATATGTTCTAGATACAGAGACGTTATAGGAAACGCCTGAGGAAGTGTTTTCTGTGTGGGTGGGTCTATATATATATATATATATATACATAGTAGTGGATTTGCCAAGGAGACAGAAGATAATGTTGTTGTCCTGCCAAATTGCTCGATAGTGGAACATCTTCTCGACAGCAGCTGGCAAAGTGGAAGCACAGCTTGTGTACGGACGAAGTCATCGAGATCACCCAACGGGACATTTTGATCCTTTACGTAAGTTTACCAATGCAACAGTGAACTCTCCCTCTCGATCGAGAGAGAGAGAGGGAGATGGGGGTGGGTGGGTGGGTAGAGGTTATGGTAAATCACTCGTAGTGACAACGGTGATACAGTGCGGTGCAACTAATCGTGCACACACTGTATCCTGTGTTGACCTGTGTTAGTTGTGCGTGGTTGGATACTATTCGTACCTCGTTCAAAAACCGAGAGAACTTTGCACATTTTTCGGCTTTTATTCACTTATTCATTTATTTATTTGTTTAAAGGATATCTGACTCCGGTCAAACTTGCCAGCTGACTTTGTTCTCAATACAAATCGTGCAAACGACTACGCTGTTTGAGCTAGATTCCTATAGGCTAATGTGGACATTTATCCCTTAATACCTTATGGGTAAACGATGAGACGTCCCAACAGTTCGCGTACTCCATATTAAACCCGGTTTGCTTTTACACATCTCGTCTTTGGCTACCTCAAGGTAGGAGATCCTTTACTGGGTACGCTTTGTTTGCTGAACTCTACCATGGCGATATTTATTGTATTTCACTGAGTGAGTGAAGCGGCAACAGATGAAAATGTGCTCAGTGTTGCTTTTTTGCTTAGAGTGATATTAAAAGATAATATTAATTATTATCTGCTAATATATATCTATATATATATATATATATATGTAGCAGAAATTTTATGAATCAAGTCCGTGGCCCAAAGAGATTAATTGTGAAGTTGTGATTTGATTGTTGATGGAATACCAACGTCAGCTGCTCGGTTTTTAGAGGGAGGTACAATTTCTTACTAATGAAACGCCATCAGAAATTGTCGTAGACATTACCATATCGATACATTTATGTTTGATAAGTTAAACCAAATGATCACGAGTACTCGTCGATCGATTTTTCGGCGGCTGGCTCTAGCAACTGTGACGGATGTGACACCAAGCGATAGCCATGGGAAAAATTTTATCACAAGCCCAAAAAGAACTGTGTCTATTCTGGGTATTGCCATGTATCTCGTTGCATACCCCTTTAGAATGCCAGCACTGCTGAATATAGTACTAACGTTCGATAGATGCAAAATCGATGAAATCGAACTCGAAATCCAAACAAAAAAGAAAGAACAACAACAGAGGTCAATCACCATTATCTCTTGGCTTGATCCATGTGCGACCTACGGGTCATGACGACTGGGGGGCTGGCGCGCGGCACAACGGAGCTTTCCGTTGGCGCAACCGCGCTCGGTTCGGACAATTGCATCCGTATTCGATTGATCTGGAGCGGTGAAATGCCACTATTCGATATAGGCAAGGTATAAAACCATGCTTTCGAAATCCTATTATGAACAACGCTGATGTTCTCATCACTATGGTACGTGATGTTGTTCATTGTGGACAATTCGGATGGATATATAGTTCCTTGTGGACTACACGGCATACGTTGAGACAATGACGCAAATAGGTAAAACGTGTTTTTCTCACCACCACTACAATTATGAGGCCAGAATCGTCGAGGTGAAATCGAGGAACAGGCCGAGCACGTTCGATATTCTGAGGCCCCAGATTGAGGAGGAGGAGGTGGAGCTGCTAAACTAAGTAGAGAGAACGAAGTCGCCCATTGAGCGATATGTTTAATTATTGTTTGTTGTAATGGTTATTTCATGGGAGACAGTTTGCACGGCAGCAACTCCATAAACTGAGAAAATTCCCACTCGTTTGTATGTGGCCGTGCTAATCAATGACGAATTCGATCTGTGCGTCGATTACTGCAGTTGCTGCTAATGTGTGTTTTATTTTTGAGGTCATCAGACAGTTAACCTTTTGCTATGTCGCAATGGCTTCCGGTATAGCCACTGAATGTTGTTGACCTGTAACCGCGTGGTAATTGTAGGTGCCTAAACGACGAGGACAGAGATTACTCATAGTCGTAGTTTGCGATGGACACGAGTGGGATCACGTACAAGCGTATTAATTAATCGATACGGTTGGCTATATATATATATATATATATATATTCTATATAGATATAAAAGTCCGCAAAGATCACAGCGTTGGCTCAAATGGTGCCCTCATACAAATTAGGCTCAAAAGGAACTCATTACTGAGCTAAGGTCAGCTGACATCCCGAACCAATATAGTTTAACTATATAAGTGGTGCTGGCAAGCGACAAGCTCAGCGGCCCAATGTGAAGACGACTATGAGAAACGCGTCTTTTTTTCAACCTTTAGTTTGTAAATCTACGGCGGTTTGCCGAATTATTTTTTGTAGACGCCACATTGGTGCTAGCCTCCCGAACGCTCTGTACACACATTCACGTACACGAACGGCGCTTAAATTTCGATTTCCCATACGGAAGGGAAGGAGCTGAAATTTCACGACTGATTGCTGAAAATGTCGAAGTAATAATATCTACAAGTATTCACCAGTGTATTTGTTAGCATTCAATCAATCAATTGTTAATTGCATACCTCGTCTGCTACGATCTGTTCAAGTGGTAACACATGGATCATTGACAAGATGCACACACAAGTTGCAGCTAGCTGCCCGCTGGTACAATCGTTGGGGGGAGCCTGGCGAACTCCCCTGTGAGGGTTGGGTGAAATGATTTCATGGTTCTACCCATTTACTTGTTTGTTTATATATATATATATATATATATATATATATATATATATATATACAAATCATTTTGTAAGTGTTTGACTGCTACCAACAGAGGTGGACGAAATGAATGACATGCCAGTTGTGTGTGGGTTCGGTCAGGATTAGTATTAATATAAAGCTTCAAGCAATTCGAGATGTGCAAGTAGGAGAGTATTCGTTAGTATCTCTTGTCGAACTCATTTTAGCCTCCCACCGAAATTCGATTGGTCACTTCGACTGTACGCAAATGATTTATTTTCTATTCGATTTTGCCTACCCCAAGTGTGATGACGAAGAAGGTGGTCGGAGGCATTCAACGATGTGAACAACGAGGGGGACAACCTGCTGGCCGGGATGTGAGGATTATTGTGATAAATATATTCGAAAAGTATGAGTAAATGGTTATTGTACCCTGATTAGTCGATTGACTAGACCCTTTAGTAGACGTTTGTTGCTAGGGCTTTCGGTCGCCTCATCACGGAACGCTAATTTTCACCACCAAGATATGGATGTTTTAGCCTCTAGATACAACTCTGCTCTAAGAAACTGCACCAATGAATAGAAGCTGGTTTCGTTCCTTAGAAAAGAGATGCTTCTTGAAGCAATAGAGGAAATCGATGTGTGTTCTATCTTTTAGTTATTTTTGTTATCCTGCACCTGCAATAGATAGCCCTTGTCTCCTCGCTGCAACCGAAGTTCGTATCTCATACGTACAAATGGCGTGGCATTCATCATTATTTGTAAATGGCCCTTGTTTATGCCTCAAAAAACTGTCGAAACGTCGTCTAACGCGTAACGTGCAAAGGTTACCAAAGTTAGCCCGTGTACAAAATAGCCCCGAACGACCTAATACATTCAAACGATATTATATCATTTGCTGCTCAAGGGGTCAACCAACCGCAATTGCTTGCCGGTAGCAACCGTCGCTCGCCTATGTGTCAATACTCGAGTAGAAATATTATCCAGCGGAGCATGCTCACACTCGGTTTCCCGGTTAAAAGACATACAAAGTGCCCATTGAATGTATGTAGAAACTGGACGTGCCTAAACTAAATGTTTCCAGTGGTGTCCGACTCTCTCAGAGCCTTAAACATTTCACTCAGTTGACGGTAGAACCTACTTTCGGCATCAGGCTTCATAAGGCGGACAACTCCTTTTTAAATGCAAATATGCAATGGCGGGGATCGTACCCCTTAGTGCACCGATCGAGCCACCGGGTGGCATGGTGCCTTCGTGTGCGCCTTGTAATCGACGTGAACAGGCCGAAGATAGGACAAGGGCCTTATCTGTGCCTATAGCGCTGATCCTTTCCATCTATTTATCGCATATTGCCCACGTGCGCCATAGTTACGGACTTGGATACTGTGCGCGTTATTGTTCTGGCAGACGATAACAAATATCTATTTGTTGTAGATGAGGAAGGTTCTTCTCGAACTCGTGACATTGTCATTTCCAAGAGGGGACTTTTCTGGACTTTTACAGACCTCTGGATTCTATTACTTTGTGGCTCCAGAGCAATTTCTTAAGCTCAATCTATTTCTAATATCATTATCTATTATTTTCAACCCGACAGCGTTCCTTTGAAAAAGCACTTGTACCGGATGCTTGCTATTCAATGGATCTACTTGCGTGGCAAAAAAAAAGCCTTTTTCCATAGCTCACCCTCACTTGTCCTCCTTCTCTGGTCGACATCGATACCATTTCTGTGTCGATAGCATTGCTCCAAGGAGACCTTCCTGTCAGGAGAAGGGGCTCATCGTAGCGCCATTGCAATTATCAGCAACAGTAGGTTTTTAAGCACAAGTATTGCCAGTATATAACAGAGTTCTTTTCAACTTTCCCTCATGCTACTTGTTGGCTATTTGTCCCCTCATATATTTATATAGTGCGCATTGCAATGATAGTGTTCGCCAGGAGTGGGCCAGGGATTGTCAAGTTGCCGAGTCGATCGTCCAGCAGCTTCCAGCTGAGCTTTCTCCAGCAGACCTACCGAGACATGGTAATGTTAACCATATCCCAGCAAACCAGGATTTCTGGGGATCGAACCGGCGATTCATGAGATTTACGTGGCCAGCGCGCACAAGAACGACAAACGTTGACCAGTGCACGAGAACTAGACGAAGAAACTGCCCATGCAAACAAGAAGGGCCTGTTGTTATAGAGATATCCATAGAAGTTCTATTGGCCGGTAAACGACAATTGGCTTTGAGGTAGCTGCTCTGTCTGTGATATCGACACAGCTAGTTACCGCAAAATAGTGAATACCAGTTCGTGCGAAATTACCGTAAATACCAGTTCTTGCGAAATTTGATGCAGTAATGTTAAGGCCGCTTAAGCCTACAGACGTCGATTTCTATTTTTGCTGAATGACCGTAAAAGCAACGCGTACGTGTGGATATTAAAAACATTTGTGTGTGCGTGTGTGTGTCGTGATTAGTGGTTGCTTTTGTAATGACATAGTTCTCTCGTTGTATCTTTTGTAGGTGGACCGAGCCCCGGTGCACCGGGATGGCTTGCTCTGGCGTCGAGCACGACAGCCGTAAGTAGCGACGTTAGTAATGGCGTTCTGCTTAGAGGTGGTTTTAAGACAAAACTCATAACAATTCTCTGTTTCATATTCGATATCAATGCTGCTGCTGCTCCTCGGTTTTCGGCAGGCTAAGCACGAATCCAATCATGAACCACAAGCAAATTGCTACTAGATCACACCACAAAATGCGCGAAACGTAACCGATTGTACAGCTCATGTAAGCCATCAGACTTTAGCGTTGCAATCAACATTGAAATATGGCATTTTCACAGCATCTTACTAGCGTCCTTTTGGCCTTTTGGTCATCAATGCCTACAGTCAATCGTCGTCGAAAATTACGGCTCTCCGCAGAGGCTCTGCGTGTTGGTTAGATATGAGATTCTGTCAAGCTAATGTTGTATCCCGCTAAGACATTTGACTCGTTAGCTTAGCTCTTCTTAAAAAAAAGCAACGCAGGTTACTTCGAAGGGTTTATTAACGAATAGACGTAGACTCGAGGTACCGTCCGTTTATCACAGACTACAAATTGCTCACCTTGAATGGTAGCATAGGCAGGTGCTTTCGTAGCATATGTACTACCAAATGTATAATAATAATAATAATAATAAAAAAAACATTCATAAAAGAAAAAATAAACAACCAAATACAAATAGATCATGAATCTGTGCAAGTAGCACGTAAAACACCGGTTTGCAATGCAACTAAGTGAGGCTGTTCGTCAGTCTACCTGTTGCGACTTTTATAGTAGCCGCCCGTGCGGACACAACGTGCGTGAGCTGAACACTGTACACGATTGGATTCTATTATCGTAGACATGAACGTGGACGACGTGTCACCGGCTGGCAATGCCACCAACGAACAGCAGCGCAATTGGGAAGACGAGAGGTTCTCTGACATCGAACCCGAGGAGTCGGAGGAGTGCTTTGAGGATGGCGATCCTAGAATGTTTCAGGAGCAGTTGCGCCAGCACTTTCTCACACATTCGCGGTTAGTTCATTCAGTCGTTGACACTAGTTGTTAGGATTGGATTAATGATTGCTAAATATATATATATATATATATATATAGTGCAAAGCGTAGGTGCAGAATGTTAGCGTCATCTTGCCACATAATTCAGATTGGTTTCCTTTATGACTCTGGGCATATGGAGTCATTTTTGCATGTACGCCTGTTGTACGATGCCCAATTTCTTTGCGCATCGCGTTCGGATTCGAATGGATGACAGGCCTCTACACAGGATGCAGATTGCGGTTGTTAACCGTCGTCCTGTTACACCTATCAGTGAAATACATTGTAGGTCAATGATTACTTTGTTATATTAACGCGAACTTCGATATTCGTGAAGTGTGCTGTATGCTACCGAACTTCCTGTTGTGCCACAGAGATCGCGTAAAGGTCGATCTTCTTATATTCCTCGTGCCAGAACGATTCTCTCGACTGGCTTCGAACGAAAGTCCAAGTTCGAAGCACTTCTCACGGGCTATCAAAGGCTTATTTCGTATGTGTTCGTTTTAGGGGCTCCTCGATAAATCTCTCTTTTGATGCGACGACTTCGGTGGACGAGACGAGTTCGAGCTCCAGCAGCTCGAACTCGTCTGGCGATTCGTTTCGAGAGCAACTGCTGAACAATCCACCTCAGCTCCGCATGTACATCAAGGTGAGTCCTGAGACGACCGGCCCCACCCGGATCCACAAGGCTGCAATATGTCTACAGATGCTTCCTGTGCTGGCGAAGACATTGCGACAAGTAGATTTCACAGTGGAACGGTGCGGAGGCGTTCAATGATTGTCACAGTAGGTAACCGAGGTCAGCTGCGAGTCTTCGTGTTGCGATAGCCACCACCCTAAGCCACCAGTGAGCTACCGCGCTTAAACTATTAAACTATTGTTTAAACAGGAAACTATAGAACCATCAACGGCTAGCCCGTCAACTACGCTACACCATATGCGTACTTCGTCTTTGGTCAGGTCTATTTCTCTCAAGAAATTAAACACAGGAAACTAAACACAAGATAAGACCAATATGCAGCTAATCATCGACCTATGCGTTTGTGTGCTGTTCGCCTTCTGATTGTTGCCCATGCAGGAAAAGCTCCGCTATCACTTCATGAGTCCATTGGAGAAATGGCGATACCGTCGAATATTTCCCTGGAAAATGATCTTTCAGATCATTAAAATATTCATCGTCACAACCCAAATTCTGCTGTTTGGCCTCGACTCGTCGCAGTTCTACCGGGAGCATTCGGCCACCGAGACGGCACTAAAGGTGAGCGAGAGGTCACATTCTGCGTTATGACGTTGCGAGCCGATCTGTTAGCTGTCTGTGGGGCTGGATCCACGGCGATGCTGGTGGAGGGGGTTCACGGTACGAGCGAGATGTGTCGAGGAGATTGTCAGAATCGGAGATCCCGCACAGCTGTAGGCAATATACATTGGGGAATACGTTGCGTGGGCAGGTGTTTGAAATGTTGCAGATTTCCACGATATTCTTCGAGCAGATATTGTATCTCTAAGGGAGCCGAGTGTAGTCAGTGGGGTCACTGTAGCGCGCTGCAGCGTTCTGCGTTGGTTCATACATGTACATTGTATTTAAGCTGACTCTCTCACTCTCAGCTGTTGTTTTCCATTGGATGGAACTGGCCTCAGCTCTGAATCTTTACGTATCATTACGGGAAGGGCATGTCGAGCCGCCACCTTTGACTGCAACTCCTATATGAAAATTAGGCCCTCTGATAAGTAATCACGATGCTGGCATGTATAGCATAGCCTGAGGAATTTCGATTCTGACCGATCTTCTCTGTATCCGCAGGCTTATTTTCTTAAGGATTGGGACTCCATTCGAGATGTCTATTTCTACCCTCCAACTGATGGCCCATATGCCGTTTACACTGAGGCGGAATTGTTTAACAGCATCGATACGGCCATTCAGAACTTCGGCAGGGTTACCGAGGACCCGATCGGTGAGTGCACCCCGTCAAGCCTATGCGCGCCTACCGCTACAATGCTAGTCAATTATAGTGTATTCATAAGCGATCGAAGTTCTTAGTTCCATTACTATAGCATCTGTAGGTAGCGATACTTAAGTGGGAGCTTTTCATTCTATGCGTGTGTTAATTGGTTTCATTTGTCTGCAGGGTCATTCCGATATCAGTTCGTAAACGGCACCAGGGTCCCGCCGCGGCTGTGTCTCACATATTACAGCGTCGTTCGGGTGTATCCATTCAACGAGACAATTAGTTTCAATAATGAGGTTCGACAATTCTACCACTCACTCTGTTTGTTGAGGGATGCTTTGGAAGCCCAGCTTATACGGTTGGATTACAGGACGTATATCTGCATAGTCTGTAGATGTAGCTATCTCATAGAAAAGCCGTAGTAGTCGACCTTTTCACTGGATATGCTTAATCGAATCACTGCAGATTATGAGGAATATAATCTATGCGGTTGGGCGATCTAGGCTCTGTTTTGGGTTGAATTCTGGGCAACATGAAAGAAGCCCTTTGATCCGCAGCAGGTGGACCCCTTTGTTTTATGGCTGGTGTCGAGAAAGCCTAATGGACATGTCCTACTCAGCCGTAATGTGGAACCAGTGTCGGGACCTCACAAACCCCCACTAAACCCGTGTCTTCCCCCAAAGCTCGGAAATTGCTAGATATTACTTCAATAAGGTGAACCCCTGTCGAAGAGCCGCCAACTTAGTTCATCTTGCCGATTAATAATAGCTCAGTAATACGATGAATAATAACTTTTACGCCGTTGCATGTTTATAGGTCTTGTACCGATGCATTGAAATCGACTCGGAGAGTTATGACGACTTCTCCATAGTGACTTACCTCAATGATACCGATATTAGATTTGATCTTCAAAGGTGAGCAATTCATAGGCATCACTCTTAGTGGGGGTCTGTGTCTTAGAACTGCTCTTTGAGTCTACAAGGAGACGGTGTGACCCTTTCGACAGTAGACACCTGATCGTCGCCTATTCTTGCCTTGTTAATATCCTCCACCGCAACCTGGTTGTTCTTTATACAACCACAACGTGCTGTGCTCTGGCATAAGACCATATTCCGATATGAGTTGTTATTGCTTTTTTTTTCCCTAAAAGAGAGAGGTTAGTTTTCTGTTTATGTCGTTTTATGCGAACCGAACCAGCCAGCTCGGTTCGGAGCATGCGGACATGCACAACACGTATTTATAGTATATTACCCGTTTATTCATAGTACCCGTCTTCATGAAGTTTCTACATATTTAGACCTATTTATGGATGTGGTCGCTCTCTAGTGTTTGTTCAAAATTAACTAAGTCGACGTTGAATTGCAGGGTGATCTCGGCTCGACTGGATTTCTCACTGTCTACAGCGTACCGACGTCGGCGACCCGTCCTCGATTCTGTGGTGGTCTATCAGATGGGGTTTAGCATTGTCTACAACAATGAGCACCACGATGGACTTGTTGAGGTTAGCCGGAAATTGTTTTTATTAATAGAATTCTTATTGTTCGTATTCAAGAATAGATGGGTCGTGCGGCGCGAGTTTGCCAACTTGCCAAGTCGGAGTTAATCAGTTCCGTATACGAATCCGATAGCGTGGTTTATCACAGCCGATTGTAACTGCGTTGCGTCCAAACGATACCCCGATCCCTAATACAATTGCACTGTTTACTCCAGCGAGATCTTTACGTGGATATTCGTCTCAATGTCCGCCTCGGGTTTTGACCGACCGAATACAATGGTGTTCTTCCTTCTTCGACTTACTTCAGGTGAAATTGAACGTGACCAGCGCCGCCGACTCCCGAGAGAGCGCGAGGCCCCATGTGGGCGCACAGATCGCTCGGCAAACACTCAACGTGGCCGTGATGGTCTTGTGTTTGATCTCGTTATTCCTCTGCGTCCGATCGATATATCGATGTTGGTCGCTGCTGGAGAAGACCATCGAGTATTTTCGCACTCATCGCCAGATCGAGCTGTGCTTCAGCGATCGCTTCGAGTTCGTCGACCTCTGGCTCTGCCTGATCGTGCTCAACGACATCCTCGTCATTACTGGCACCACGATTAAGATGACGAACGAACTCAACCTTTTGTCACGGCAACGATACCTCTGGGCTTCGGTGCTTCTCGGTCTTGGCCTGTTGCTCGTCTGGTGTGGGGTCCTTCGCTATCTGGGCTATTTTCGCACCTATAATGTCCTCATGCTTACGCTGAAGAAGTCCACCCCGAATCTTCTCAAGTTCCTCACCTGTGCCCTCATTCTGTTCATGGGGTACAGCATCTGCGGGTGGGTCGTTCTCGGGCCTCATCACATGAAGTTCAAGACGTTGTCGACCTCGCTCGAGTGTCTCTACGCGATTACGAACGGGGACGATATCTTTGCGACGTTCGCGTTGGCCACTGATGAGTACTCTGAGCACGGCATCCCGAAGATGATCTGGTGGTTCACGAGAATCTATCTTTATTCGTTCGTGACGCTGTTCATTTGTGTTGTGATCAACCTTTTATACGCGGTGATCATTGACGCATTTGATACGATCAAGGAGGAGTTGGACGAGAACTCGTACAAGAGAAAGAGTCTAGTACAGGATTTCATCAAGGAGAGGCCCGAACGGGCTTCCAGTGTGAACTACCTGCTCGACGAGGAGATCGAAGGACGCATGAGTACCTTCGAGGTAAAAAGAAGTGCTATAGCTATATATATATATATATATTTATTTTTTCCTTTTTTTTATATAATATTTGCAGGTCGTTCCCGAAGTCACCCAACTCTTTGTTGGACTCACTGAAAAGTTCAACAGTTCCGAAAGGCCTAACCTATTCTGCGTCTATGCCATTGCTTGTTTCGACCATTGCACATTTCGACGATAGCGCGTACTTTAACACGAACGGAGGACGGGAAGAAACAATCCACAAAAGTTTACCTCGGAGAACATCAAAGTTTGACGAACATTTCGAGACTCTTTATCATGAAAATCCCTTTTTATTCTCTAACTCTGTGGGTGTGTGAGCAGGATAACAAAATAACAAAAATTCACGGGAAGTATCCTACCTCCGTTGCTGCATTCTCCCATAAGGTTGTGGGATATTCCGCAACATCTCGAGCAAGCGAGCAAGATTTTCTCTTTGGAAAATAGTCCCTTGGGACTGTCAAGTGTCATTTCGTTTGAAGTGTTGAACTTGTAGAAATTCTTAGACATTTCATATATTCGCTGTTCCATTGAACCGATTGTGGTCGAGTGCAAGCACAGGCACTTGCCAGGTTGTCTGAATCACGCGTTGAAGGAAGCTCAAAAGTTCTGTCTAGCCATGGAAACCACGAGCAGCGGCACCACGATGATTTGTGGTTCGCCGGTGCGATTCCCAGAAGTCGTAGTTCGGCGGGGACGCGTTAAACATTGGCCTGCTGTCAGATAGGTCTATTGGAGACAGCCGACGATAAGTCCAGTACCACTGCGTGACATGAGCTTAAGCATTGTAAAATTGCAGCTCCTTTAATAAACCAATAAACATTTACCTTACCTTACCGATACTAATCTCTGCCTGAAGCAATGCTACAGAACGTGCCGAGGCCTCTTCCTCAAAGTGAAGATCACAGCTGGCGCGGGGTCAATTGGGAGAACACCAAATATACGGGTGTCATCTTGGTGAGCTTTGGCGAGAACGTTGTTGTATCCACTTCGTGCTCCAAGGCTTAGGCCGATTAGGCGAACCGACTTAGCGACGAGAAGAGGTGCTTGCTCTTTCGGAGGTCGACGAATGAAAAGTGTGTAGTAATAATAACGCTTTATTTCAAAGGTTAGGTTTAACAATATCTGAGTTAGCCGCTATGTGTTTGCCAAGAAGAGGTTATATGTTTGAAAAAGCTACCCATCACGTAGGGCTCGAGACACTCTCCAAGGAAATAAGTCATTTACACATTGTTTCTTAGCTATGAATTTAGGTAAGACATTTATACCAGCTCTGGTAGCCGTCACAGTCACATCAAACATTGCACTCATTAGCATGGAAAGATGTTTACCAATACAAATATATGTGCGCTTATCTATATTGTCAAATTTAGCCAATATTGGCATTATATTCACTTCCTCCCTCGTACATTGACATTTAAAAGCGACGCGTTTCACGAATTTATCCCCCACTTTTTGCAGCCTCTCTTTGTCCAGTTTTAATCCTGGGTACCATACTGGCGCTGCATACGTCATAATGGGTTCAACATAAATCTTAAAAAGTTTAACAAATAGGGCCGGGTCGTCGGGCACAATATCCGTAACATGATCAGTATATTTCAATGTGGTTGAGGTAATTACTCCTAAGTCGCGCATTGTTTCTGCAGAGCGCAGAGGATGTCCACCAATTCTATACACATGTTTGGGATTTCCGTGACCAAAGTGTAGTACTGCACATTTTTCAATTGATAGTTTTAGATCAAGGCCCAAGGTCCATTCCAGGAACTGATCTAGGGCATTTTGAAGTTGTGCCCTCTCATGGTCCGTGTCAACTTTAGAATAAATTTTTACGTCATCTGCATATATCTTAACGGATATGGATTGCGGTAATATATACATTATGGAATGAATAGTGGGAACTCTTTGTCGATGCCGATTTCATCCGTACCCTACGCTCGTTGTTAGATTGCTGCATTTGACGGATTCGTTCGCGTCTCACTTCTCGAACTTTGCTCGATCGAAACCTCGAACGTCTACAATCGATGATAATTAACAGTGGTTGTTGTGCCTCTCTGACAACGCGTTTGCTTACAGATACTTTCGCGCTGCTGGCCGTGGTCTTCGCGACGTCAAATACCGTTTATTGATAACAGTACACCGGAGCAGTCCGTTCTGACACAGCACGATGAGAGGGAGGGACTTCGAGACAACGAGACCTCCCCGCCGCAAAATCCAGATCAGCGAAATGTCACCGATCCGAGATCAGGCGAGCCCTCACATCTGGCCGCGCTTAATGTCTGACGCTCTTCCACAGTGACGCGCTCAATAGGACTTGAAATAATTGCTACCCATGTTATGTTAATGAGCATCTTCCATATACGTAAGAAATTGGCGAAAGATGATAAATACATATATATATATATACAATGTTCGATCCTGAAAGTACTCTGCATATAGCTGCCACTTGGCGTATGGCATATGGTTATGATTAACGGAGACGACAGCAGCACCCATCCAAGATGCATTAATTTAAGAGCAATTATATATTTGCTTACCACTTTGAATATGGCTGTCCGCCTGGTTGGTGACGTTTTGTTGCCCAGCTGTACTTGTTTGTGCTCGTTGCAAACTCTAGTTGCTACTGTGGTAGGTTGTATGGCAGAGATTCGCTTGTTGTGGTAACCATTGGCCAGACTTGGATTTGGGCACGTTTCGTACTACGTATGCAGGAATTACCCAATAACGTTAAGTCGTCGTCGACATCGACCCCAGCTTTGATGGCCTTGAATTTTTGGCTTGCTCAATTAAAGGTTAATGTGTCCACGGGACATCATACGAATCCATGTTCGGATTGTCTTCCAACGTACCTGACGTCTGTTTTACGTACAGCCACTTATACTTGTAGACATTATGTGTTATTGCCTGCCGAACGGAGATAGACACGATGAGGCCACCCGCTCGGTCATGTGTAGACCAGTACGACTAGTAGATTAGATTAGTATAGTTCCTTAAGGGCCAAAGACATACGGTGGGTCGGCACAGGCAGTGACGCTGTGATCGTATTAGCCGATAGAATTGCGAAAACTCGTCTTGTGCTACCACACTGACAGCGCTGATGACAACCACGGGCCAGCAAGTTTGTCACTGCGCAGCGCATATTAACAAGCGTGGTTACAGGTTCGTTTACTCAGCATGTGGCAGGCAAATGGTATCGCCGAGCTGCACTGGAACCACCCTTCCTCTAACCTGATACCAAAGTATTCAGCTTAAATCGTTAAATTGATCGTCCCTTCCCTTAGTCACACGATCTTGGGATATATTGGCTATTGCAGATATCAAGAGTAATTGTATGAATAGATGGAGAGTAGCGGCCCCAGTGCCAAAGGGTTTGTAGCCGAATCCAAAACGAGTTTGAGTTAAGCTATATAGTTAACGGACATAGTTCAATTTGCCGCTCTGCCAACCTGTGCCAGACGAATGGTTCTCTGTGGGCGAGGGCGCATTTTGCGAAATTGTGCCGTTGTCAAGCACTACTTTCGTTTGTAGAAAGGCTTTCCACCTTCGCGTGCTAGTAACAAACACGTCGACGAGATATGCCTAAAATTAGGATTTGAGAATCATTGCTTATAATTGGCGCTATACGTAGCAGTCACCGAGCTGATATATATATATATATATATATATATACACGCGTCAGAAATGCTACAGAAATATGAAACTGTGTTTTTTGTAACGGTAGAATCCTTGTTCCAAAAACGATATCGCGAGGTGGCTGGACTACCTAAAGAAGACTCTAGCCATGAAAGGAGTTCGAGCTTCGTGAAATGTCATATCTCTTATTAAACAAAAGCAGTACTTAATTAGTTAACGAAGACATACAAAAGTCATAAGCGCATGAACATAAATCCATTGGTGGACTTATACAGACGCATCAAACCACCTCTAAAATCTCATTCTCGAACGATATGTACACCTGCAAAATATTCACCGTTTTATATATTTGTATTTTGAACATCTGTAAAGTGTTGCTTGCTAACCTGTAATATATATTATGTAGATAAGAAAAAAAAATAAAGTGAAACCTAATTTTCTTTAAGAAAACGATAACTACATCGTTCAATTCATTGGCGGGCGTATCTGTGTATGATGCAGTTCTCAAGGGGGCGCAATTGCAATCCCCATTAAAAAAAAACATTCAAAGATTACTAGCCTCGTTAAAGACTAGAAAGCTCATTTTGTCTCTCAATGTAGCGCGCGTGCGGCCCCGAACATCTAAGGGCATCACAGACCTGTTATTGCTCTGTTTCAAAGTGTTAAACACACTTGATCCCATTAAGGAACGTCACGGAAGACGAAGACACCGTGATCGCCTCAAACAGATTCGTTCCTAAACACGTACAACAGCTACTATTATAATATGTAGGAAATACTATTATTCGATCGGAACATTATTAGATTAGTTAGAGCACGAGAACACTATGGATGATGATAATTCACTCACTTGTAGCCGACGACCTATTCAGACTACCTTGTCTTCGTCATGCCTGAGCACACAGTTTTATGACACTTCGATGGTCGTCGATCAATGAGCGTCTTGGATTTCTATTACATAGGAGGGACAGCAAGTTTTAGAGTAAATCCTGTTGTCTTTCGCGCTTTCGAGTTTATCATCATTCTTTTTTTGTGGATTCTTGCCAGACCCGACCGGTTGAAAAAATTAGTTAACGTGACCCAGTTCTCATCGTAATGTACCAAAAGGTGAACTGCTGAGGCCTGTCACATGACAAGGGGGCAGCAGCTGAAAGGGAGAGTGAGCTCAGAAAATGTTTGTTGGCCGAGACGGTGACTTCATGAGTAAACCCTAATTGTTTAGTTTATTTTTGCACAACTAATCCGTACGAAATATCGAACTTGTGTTGTCACGATCTCGATCGGTTTATTTACTAAATCAGTTCGCAGGGTGACATATTGCATCACAAGAACGATATATTCTCTTCGATAACTATCGGTTTCGGAATAGATTCGTCATGATTACTGCTGCCCTCAGCCCCCGCCCCTGATTCAGACAAAAAATGCGACTCTGAAAATCAGATCCGGCTCAGATCGACGCGCGCAATGTTGAGCGTGTTTTCAACGAGTAAGAAATAGAAAATGTGAATAAATTGGCGAGATCAAATGGACACCAGCGCTGCTACTTGCCCAGATCACAAATTGACCTAACCCAGATTAGAACTAGTTCATTTTTTGTTAAGTTTCTATCCAGCGTTCATTGACAGTAAGTTCCTGGACCAGCCGAGAAGATAAATTGCACTGAAGATACAGGACCACCTCTGGAGTCCCGCGCTTGAAATGCGACGTGTAACTCGATTCGACTTGTTGGTTAGTCGAGTTGATTTTTTTCATCCAAATGACTGGGTCCCATCACGTACTCGTAATGCAACCACAGCCGTTCGAATCATCTGTCTCTGCTCACGTTCGCCCTCCATCCTCAAATAAAGAAAGATGATAAAGAACTCCAAAGGCTTCTTGTCAGGTACGAGTAAGGCAGAGAATAAGCAAAGGTGGTTGCCCCGACAGGTCCTCATAGTAATACCTAAAAGGTTAAGAGCTGACGCCTGTCAGATAGGGGCAGACCAGCTGAGGGGTCAGCTCGAAAAAACAATAATTGTTTTTGAGGACTGTAGAGCTCGAAAAAAACAGTTAACGTCCGCCCTCCATAGCCAAATAGTCAGCGACGGGAGACGGGCAGCAGCTTTCCACAGCCCTTTCCACAGCGTTCGCGCATCGCCCGCCCGTTCAGATAAACGATACACAAAATGCGTTCATCCATTTCCACCACCTATCTGAGGTTTTCTCAATGAAATATAATTACACCAGTGAGTGGTAATAGCTAGCAGTGCTTGCGCTGCTGCTGTTGCTGCTGCAGCACTCGACCGTTCCGCTCGGTCAATATGTAGCTTGTGTATGCAAGTACTGGTCGTGCTTGCCCGATGGACGACCCCACCTGATCTGACGTGATTTCGCGCAGCGTTTGATGTGCCAATGTGGTGCTTGTGGCGGTGGCGGTGTTGACACACGGGATTCGCATCATCCATTTCACGGTTCGTGCGTAAACAACGCTCAGCCGAGCTTCTGTGCGCCAAACAAACCAACCGAGTCGCACAGAGAGACAGGCGACGCCGGGCAAGCCCCGATTCGCACCTAGCCCATAGTGGCGGCAGCTGCTGTCCTGCGCTTGCTAGTTTCTTGTCAATAAACGTAGTTAAAAATGTCAGCTTGTATTGAGATGTAGGGGGCACTTTTTTCGGATTTAAACTAAGATTTCTTACAGCGGGAAGCACCAAATGTTCACCGTTTTCGTGGCCAATTATAAGAGACGGATACCGTGTTGTTGTTGATTCCAGAGCACTTCTCCGACATCCGCGCATCTTTTAGAAAAAAAGGCATTCAGTCCAGTTAGAACCAGTGGGGGGGTGCGGTGCGTGATGCCTAAACGTAATCATTCCCGCTCATGCTAACGTGCGATTTTATACCAAACCGCACAGTAAACTATATGGTGTAATTAACGAAAACGACTGAAAAATTTACAACAACACAGAGAAACTAACAGAGCAGTATATTTCGAAATTTACAACACCTCTATAGTCTTGTGTAATTTAGTGCGCGAATCGCTTGGTGACCTGTATCCCTCGACAGAATCGTGAAACGCGTTCGTATTCATTGAGTGTATAGATCGAACGGAATTGAAACTAAAAGCGGACTTATCACGTCTGTCGAATATGGATTCACCTCGTTATTGTGTTTAATGGTTTGGTTTCTTTCGTTACGAAAGTTTTGCAACGTAACGTATAATTGACGGGAGAGAACAATAAGTAAGCCCTGTTAATAGCACTGTTCATAGACTTGGTTTAGTGGTTTCAGCTGATGCACGCTGTTCTGTGTCCAATTAAGGCACCTGCCTGCAAGGGACTTGCACTAAGGAGTCTTGCCTCAGGAGTCGGAGTTCCCGTCCCGGTGCTGGTGCTCTCCCCAGTTACATATACATATATATATATATCCCTTTTCTCATTCATGTGCATCGCATAGCACGCGTATTAGTCATTCATTAGTGGATTAGTCGCTGAAGCTGTGTTGAAGAATGTGCGGATCTTGCACGGAGTTCATATAAATATTGGTATAATAATGGGGGAATACGGTTGACTTAAGCTACTTGGCCGCCTTTTAGTATATTGGGGCGATGCTAAGTAATCGGTAATGTTAAACAGATTAAAGATCTTTTAAACTAAGACAACATTTTTGGGCTTGAGTCTTGTTCTGTACTTTATTGTAGTCCATTAGTTCTATTGAGACACAAGCAGCTATAAATAGTAATAGAC
Source organism: Stratiolaelaps scimitus (assembly GCA_019614645.1). Classification (NCBI taxonomy): domain Eukaryota; kingdom Metazoa; phylum Arthropoda; class Arachnida; order Mesostigmata; family Laelapidae; genus Stratiolaelaps; species Stratiolaelaps scimitus. Next base: position 1,588,916 of record JABWDB010000041.1, on the reverse strand, counting down.
TCCGCAATTTTCCTTGTTAAACGTATTGAATCTCATGATCAATCTAATAATAATAATTATAAGGTAAGCCATTATACCCAATAAAATCGTTTTCATTATGGTTCCCCTTGGGATTAATGTGCCAATAGGGACCCCGTATCACGATTAACGCTAGTCGATCTTTTTTGGGCCATGGAGATTTATTTTCGAAAATAAAACATTACGGATTTGTTTTTTGCCTTTGTATCCGTTCGTTCTGATCATGCAGGTGCAACAGCCGGACCAGGCAGGCCTCGTAGTGGCGAGAATGGCCAATGTTCGGAGGGTCGTCACCGGTCCGCCATCTTCTGGCGTTTCGTCAAAACATCTTTCGACAGGAGACGATCAATCGACTATCGAGATTATACTTTATGACGGGCCAGAGGAAGATCCCAATGGTACGTGTGTAAACTGCAAAAACTATCATGGAGAAATTGACCATGGAAGAGGGACTGGAAACAGGCGAACGATGCCGCAGGTCTTTCAGGTCTCGTTAAGAACCCTTTCAGTTAGAGGGGCACAAAAGCCATATAAAAAGGTGATATGCAAAAATTGTCATATAGTAAGTGAACTACCTATCAAAATGTGGTGTCACCCCGGTAGATGGTAATATGTGTGTTCAGAGAACGTGTTTGGCAGGCTAAAGAAATAGTCAGATTTATCCATGCTTACCTTTCTGTGTTCGGAACTATTTTTTCAGGCTGACTCCCAGCCTTAAACATTTAGCATTATTTGTTATATAACCATGCCAATCAAACAAGGTTGCCGTCATACCTCTGCTGGTCTCTATTGGATTTCGTGGGTTGCTGGCGTTTGTCTGTAAAAAGGATTTTTATTTCGGCAGAAGGCTATGATGACAGCACTACGGGAATGTATGCCCATGGGAGGGACGAATATCCACATCTCCCTTGGGCGACGGCTGGATTTGAATCTGCGGCACAGAAATCGTCACACTGCCAGTCTGTCTGCCTACGCGGGGGTCATCTGTGAGCCTATAGGGGTGCGCCGATTAAATATGGCCTAACTCAACTCAATGTATTACGTTCGGACAGGACTCGGAGACGACGATGACGACGACTATATGGTTGTTCTTGAGGAAATCGAAGAAGCCGATAGTCCTGTTCAGGTAGAACACCGTCGGGCCTCGACCATTTACAAGGCCCTACCACGGCGAAGTACACCTGCCAGCCGAGCTTTGCCAGCGCCGTTAGCGAACATCTCTCGTTCTGGTGCCAGCCAGCGCATAACGTCATCGTCGACAGCCGCCGTTGTTACTTCGGCCCCGATAGCCAATGCGGCTCGTAAGGGCCAATGGTCGCACCAGTGGAAAATCTGTGAAGAGAACGTCCCCACAAGAGCCGTCACGAAGTTTCGACTCGCGCAGACCCTGCCGCCCCGACCAGCCAAAGTTGTAAGGCTGACAGCAACAGGAACATCTTCGCGAGCCTATACGAAACAAGCTCCCGCGACGGTTCCGCAAGATAAGCGGAAATCTCCGAAGGTAAGTGACCATCACACCCGGATCACTATCGGGTGTATATTCAAGAAACTCGTTCACTTTTCTCTATCCCTCTAGTCCTCATCAGCGGTGTGCGTGAACTAGCGAATCATCAGCAGAAACGCGGTGGTGTTTAATGCCGGGGTTTTATGGATATTCCGTGTGGGACAGCCATCGATGGGCATAATAGTGACGTTGTTCGCGGTGTGCCTCTCATTGAAATCATCTTCTCTGATATCAGATACGCAGACATTCTTAGCGTTTATTGTATATATCGTCGTGAAAAATGCCATTAATATGAAAGGACCCTCCGTCGTCATGCATTTTCCCATATCTTGACCTGGGTTCAGGCCGTTCGGCGATCAAAAAAGCGCCTGTTTTTTTTGTCCTGTTAGAATAGCGTTTATTTATTTCGAAAACTCGTTGTCCTTGTCGTCTTAGTTACCACCTCTCACTATAATCGCCTCCAATGTACTTGCGGCACGTTCGGGACCAATATCGAATATCTAATGGACAGACAAGTGTTATTAAGACAATTTGATTTGTTCTCTTTTGTTTTGCCATTTGCCGACCCCCTCCCCCGTCCCAGGTGAAGCAGTTCCGATGCCTAGAATGCGGCTCGTCGTTTAGTAACAAAAACTACTTCCGGGAGCACCTCAAGAAGCATGGCGACGAGTCGCTATGGTGCAGCATCTGCTCGAAGGAGATGTGCTCGAAGGAGACGCTCGAATCGCATATGCGACTTCATAGGAATGAAAGGCCTTTCCCGTGCGACGAGTGCAGCGCGACCTTCCCCGGCGAGAAGAATCTTCGCGAGCACGTCAAGCGGTTACACTCCGGTGAGACGTTCAAATGCCACGTGTGCAGTAAGGAGCTCGCGACGGCCGACTCGTTGAAGGCGCACGAGTCGCTGCACAAAGCCGAGAAGCCGTTCCGCTGTCGGCAATGTGGCGCCGCCTATCCCAACAACAAACGCCTACTCGAGCATACGAAGCGGCAGCACGGCGAGGTCTATAGGTGCAGTATCTGTGGCAAGATCCTCGCGACGAGGGTGACCCTCGAGGCTCACGAGCGGCTGCACCGCAACGAGAAGGAGTTTGCCTGCGAGCAGTGCGACAAGACGTTCGCCGATAAGAACTACCTTCGCGAGCATCAGAAACGCCACAAGGGGCGGACGTTCGCCTGCGTCAAGTGCAATAAGCAGCTGGCGACCAAGTCTAGCCTGAGGGCCCACGAGAAGCTTCACGACAACATTCGCCCCTTTGGCTGCGATGTTTGCTGGGCAACGTTTGCCGAAAAGGGCCAGCTGAAGGTGCACATGCGTAAGCACACCGGCGAGAAGCCATACAAGTGCAATTTATGCAGTTACGCAGCATCGCAGAAGCACTCGGTCGCGCGGCACATGCTTGTCAAGCATGGCGAAGAAGGCCCCAGCAAACAGTCAGAGGCGGAAGCAGACAGCAAGGAACAAATAGAAAGGGGAGCCAGTCAACTCATGGCCACCGATGATACATTAGTCAACGATATAGTCAGCTGATATTAGTGAATGTTGCAGCATACAGCAAGCCGCGCTGGGAGCAGGTCATTCCGCTTCGTAATATAATCATTGATTGTACCGCCATCTTTGATTTGGGAGGGGGTTCTGGAGGAAACAGTAGATCGCTTGCCGACCAGTGCAACGAGCAGGTTCTGACCAGGTTTATTTTGTTCGTCTAGTTTTGCCTGTCGCACGAGTACGCTCGATTCGATTGATACCATGCCACAAACAAGAGCTTATTAGCGGGGTATCAGCAAGGAGAGATTTCAACCCTTAAACAAAGTAGAACGTCAAAAGTATAAAGGGGCACAGATCTTGATATACGTGACAGGTTCCAGTTTCTTGCTGTGAGTAGAGAGGGCCCACGTTTGATAGGAACGTACCCCGTGCCTCTAAAGTCCGGAAAGTACCCAAAAGCGTACACGTTTTGAACTAGCTTGGTGTTTGATAGTAGATGCAGCATAATCCTCTGTGGACAGAGGCGAACTCGTCGCGTTGATCTCGACCGGTGGCAGTAGCTGGACAAGGTGCACAAATCATTAATATCATTAATATTATTAATGCAGAATAGGCAAGAATACTTGCTAAATACATAGCAAGTATTCACAATGACGACGGGTGGTGAATGATTATGCAGTTCAATGATCATCCTACCCCCCCATGGCGATAAATCGTCGGGCATGACATATCGATTCATTTTAATAATCGTAGCTGGCTGCCGTCCACCTCGCCATATAGAAGGCAAATACAACATTGACGAAACACGCCCACGAAATAAATACATTTTGTCGTTTGTCCTTCTGCCAACGAACCCTCACTCAGGCCGCCCGCAAGGCCGAGCATACAGGGTTACATCGTGCGCTAGGCCATGACCTTGTGGTTGTTTGGTTGTTTTTCTCGCGAATGAAAGCGACACGACACTCGAGGCATCCGGGGACAAAATTCTCGTTGAGCAGAGGTCTATATCGGATCTCTCCAATGAGACGCTGTTTTTGGGAAACCTGATGTGAGGTTGTTCTTATGTGACGTTGAATGAATGTGCTCCCCACTCTACGCAATACGAGCCGTTCGTGACGTGTGTGACAAACTCTGCAATGAAACTAATAGCATAAGCTATGTGGCAATATTTAAATTTTATATACAACCATATACAAATACGAGATATATACAAAGGGAGAAGATGGGCTGAATTGATAAATACCGAGGCGAGGATATATAGATCAATTACGTGACGCCACTGTAAAATACTTGTAATTATTGTGCATAATATTTATATCTAGATTTACATCAAATATATATATATATAACGTACCCTGCTATATAATAGAATAAATGTATCCAATTTAGTTTTAAAGTACTGTGAGATTTTGTTGTTTTTTTAGTGTTGGTGGAATGGTTGTATTATAACGGGTTAATCAGCTTCGATTACATTGACAACAGAACTCGAAAAATAGTCATACTTCGCAAAAAGAAACCCATCTTGCTGAATCAGCAAGAAGTGATACATACGAAAAGGCATTTTCACTATTGAGTTGAGTCGAGCAAAGCGGCCGGAGCATTTTTTCAATAACAAATAGCCATTTTATTCGTATTAATGAAAGATGTTTTGCATAATACAACAATGTTCCCTGAGGACACCCGATTAGGTGTTGCCATCTGGTCCGTGGCTCTTGCACACCATTGTCTCTTGTACCCCGTGCGGGTGGTCTTATACCATCGCTATATGAGCATATACTGTCTCTCGTTCCAATTCTTGTCGTCGATCAATTCACTAAGCCATCAGTATCCTTTTGTCGCCGTGAAACCAGTTCACACATCAGTTCGGTTCAGCTGTCTCATCTGGGTGATATGAATATTCCGCGACGCTGTTGGGCTGCCGCCAATTGTGCAATTCCTCCATATCTCATCAACCGTGAACGTACGTTTTAGCGTCGCTACCGTCTTAGAATGGTAATGTTAAATTCTGCTCACAACAATAACAACAACGTGGCAAACTTTCTTCTCCGGTCGTACTTATCGCCGCATCCATTTGGCTAGAATGGTCCCCATGCAGAGATCGTCCTTGACAATGCGTTGAACCAGGGGGTAAAACAGTTTTATGGGCCTCGCAGGCGAGAGCAGGGACCAGTGCCTCGAGCACTGGAACACACACACGCTTTCAGTTTGTCCACGGCCTTTTGTGGCTCTTCAGCATCTTTCGATCTAACAATTTCGCCGAATTTGAATGAGTCGGGCCAGCACTGAGGTCTTATAAGTTTTCCTGGCTGACTCTCAGCCTTAAACATTTCACTCAGTGCACGGGTGTACAACTGCTTACGGCATGGAGCTTCACAAAACGGACAACCCCTTTAAATGCGAATGTTTAACGGTGAAGATTGAACCGTGGTCTTGCAGAAGGCGGAATTGGATAAAACATCGTTGTCTTCCCAAAGAAGTAGAAGTTTGAATTTTTTTCGTTGTGATCCTTTGGTCGAAATTCGAGTCCAGAACAAGTCCATGAAGTTTCAACAGCTGCGTGAACAAATGCCATGGACGCCAAAGAGACGACATTCAAGATAACACAATATAGGTCGTCCGATTCCAAATAACAGGCTTGATTTAACTTATCGCGTGTTGTCCTTGTTGTGACTTCATGGCGAGTATATTTTACTTGATTTCAAGAACTTCGCATGCGAACTCCAACTGATGAACTCCGCTATGGACATCTCTTACATGGATCCTTCGTTTCTGGTTAACGAGCCACAGTTTCTCCTGGTGATTGCCTGGCCGTGGTCATCAATTCCCAATTCAACAATTCCCCTACGCTTACCAGTTATCTTCCATCGAATGTTAACATTGAAACGGACGTTCCAGCTCACATCTGTCCAAATGAATCACATCACAGCCCGGCTGACGAACGAGTATGTGGCTGGATATCGTCGCTGTGAAGCAACCACCAATGTGCGTCACCCTTGACGATGCATGTGTTTGCTTCTAGCGCAGACTCACGTTAGTAGCAGCAGCTGTTCATATATTGCTGTATTGACGGCACTGCAGTTTTACAATGCTCAACTTCTCTATAAGGTTGTTCTTCACACGTCGAAACATCGAAGAGAACGAACGCAAAAACGCAAACAGTTGGCGAACAGTTGTTATTGTTGTACTGTGCTTAATGGTGTCGCCGCATATGCGCACAGACTTGAGATCGATTGGTGCGTCGAGCAAGACCGCCACATCGTAAACACAGGTTCATATGAGCGTGTCACACAACGTTCAGTTAGGTCACTGCGTGGAATCAATAACGGTGCAAGAAGATCCTGCGGCAAGCAGACCCATCCAGATGCTTCGCCTTCTCCGACCACATCCGACCTCCTCTCTCGTGTGCGCTCTCTACCCCGACACGTAAGCGATTTCCTCGTCCCTCTGATCTGTTTTGATCGTTGTACGGGGAGCGCCGAAACAGCTGGGCACTTGAATAATCTTCAGACCTCTGTCTGAGCAGGTGTTCGTGGCAGCTACCAAACCGATAGAGATCGCCGCTAGCTCCTACGGCCGTCGACACCGTGAAATGGGTAATTGAAAATGAAAATTCGCCCGTGAAGAACGTTTAACAGCGTCAAGTGACCAAATTGGTAACGAATCACGCACGGTTTAGCCTCCGAGCTTTGTTATCGTCCCCAAGATCTCTTATTTTCAATGAGTTCTCATTCGAACGATTATCTCTAGTTGCTCCTCGAATGCGTGTTTCCACCATTTCGTCATGTCGTGGATGGCAAAATGCCACCGAGACCGCAACCGCCCGCCGGTGTATCGAAGAGGCCTTCGGCCCACTGAAATGCAGATGACCTCATCAGCTAGCGGAAACCTTCATATTACACAGCGGGCGTTCTGCTGGAGCTCATCAGAAGAGAAGATTGCCTCACTGACTTAGCAATGCGTGTGCAATTCGTGAAGGCATCGCTAATATTCTATCGAGAACAGTGTCCATCAAGTTGTGCATTCAGCAATCATTGGGTAGTCTTCGAATATAGGTTAGGTTCGCCTTTGAGCCAATTAGGTAGTTCGTATCGTACGGAGCAGATGCGAACATGGGTGCGAATGGGTGGGATAGACAGAATACAATTTTCAATATATAGAAAACCGCCTCTGTTACGAAGTGTTCAGCGAAGCCGAATTGAATTTGATCCCAATAGTATTAGATAAATCTTCTATTCGATACATTTGCGATTTAGATAAATATTTTCTTTCTTTTTCATTTGTAAGTACTTCTTTTTAATAGGTGATACCATTGAAACTACAGCATCTCATCGGTTGGATCCAGCCGATGACACGGCAGGCGAGCATCCGTAGCCACATCAATCAATCACTCACATACGGAAAGAGTAGCAACAGCAGCTGAAGAGGCGGCCGCGACAGAACTAATAACAGAGCCAATTTCATAGTGATCGTTCTTGCTTCGAACTGCCTCAATATCGATTAACCATGGGCGACTTCGAGCCGCCGAGTTCGTTCTGGCCCGAAACACCTTCACCCGAGCCGCACCTCTCCAGATCCCCAACGGCTTCGCCGAGGCCGGGCTGTCCTGCAGTCCGGACACCTTCGCCGCAGCCAGGCCCATCGGGCACTAGTAACACAAGGACGTACGTACCATGCGACTCACATTGTGTTAGAGAATTTGATTTTCACCAAACGTGCCATACATATATATATATATATATATATATGTACTTCGTGTTTAAACAATTTGAATATTCATTATTCAGGTCTATCGATGTACCCCAATTAGCAAAAATGCGATACATCGGCCTAGGTATAGATATACCTTCTTCGGAAATTTCCAGCTGTCTTCTCTCACCCATTCCCCCTCTGCCTTGTAATATCCGAATCATATTCTCCCTGTTGTAGAGATTTTATATTTTCATCATGTTATTCCAGTCATTATATAACCAGATATTATATATATTATATATATATAATATATATATATATATATAATTTTTAGCCAAGCCCTTTATGGTGGCTACTTTATTTTTCGCAAATACACCTTTCAGGGATAGCCGCTTTCTAGAGCTGGACACAGTTACCGATTGCAGATATTCTTATCATAAAATTCGTAGGCTATTGTGCCCGATGCGGTGTGCACATTCAAATTGCAAGCGTCAAGAACCGCTTTGTGAGTGGTAGCACACTGTTGGTTCCACTTCACATAATTCCTCGGCAATGTAAGCGCGTAGGTCTCTCAGATCAATTTGTGCACCTTCACATCGGACCGTAGGTTTATTGAACAATGATAGCGTTTGATTCATGGGCCTATTTCAGAGTATAGCAACTAACGAGTCAACCGTTTGATGTGTTTTCATTGATGTTCACGATTCGACGTCGGTCCTCGTTCGCCGCGAAGAACTACGCGCCCTAAAGCCATTCACACGTGCTGCGAGTGCAAAAAAAATTTCAAGACTGCTCGCAATTTGCGGAGACATATCGCTGCGCATGACGGTTAGTAGACGCCCCTCTCCCCGCCCCCCGCTTGATGGTCTCGTGATGAGCGTTTTGGGTTTCTACGCAGGAGGGATATATATAGTTCGGGATTAAATTCTGCTGTCAGACGCTTTGGAGAATCTTTGCGAGGGATTTATCATGGTGTTTTGTCTATGGAGTCTTGCCAGATACGACTGGTTGAAAAAATAAGCTAACGTGGCCCCGACAAGTCCTCGTGGTAATATGCCCAGAGGTTAAGTGCTGATGTCTGTCACACATAGCAAGGGGAACAGCTGAGGGTCAGTTAAAAAGATGTGTTTATATCACGGTTAGTAGACAGGAACGATGAATCAGTTTGATAAAGTACGTCTTATTAGATTGTAGCATAAGCCTTTGATTACCTAATTAGTGCGTCAGAGCTCAATTTGTCGATCGTTAGTATTGTACAGTCGCAGTGTCGTTCCCGAGCCTTTCCGCTAAGGAAATTTTACACATTGCCACCGATTACACGTTTGCCCGATGCATACCGAGCTCCTATCTTCCTTTTCTTTCACTTTTTTTTACAACCTTTTTACTTTTTTTTACCGAGAACTTAAGCATATGTATGTATATTGCAGTTCCGAGAATAAACATTTGATTATAATATGATATGATGATCTTCCGGCATGATTTGCCTCATGGAGATCCATGATCGAGAGATCCATCTCGCTCCCGGATCTCCGGATAGATTCACTAGTGGTTCAGTTTCTCCAAATCTATGAATTTGGCTCTTCGTTCTAATAGGGGTTGTAGCTTTAGCATACCCGGCTAACATTCGCATTGTGCTTAGCAATGCAGATGTTTGTCGAAAAATTGTGTTTGCTATACGCGCCTGAACTTTGTCCTCCTCACGGATTGGAGCGCTGCAGATGCTTGAAACATGTGGAACAACAACAACTTGAAACAATTATGGAAGTAGCCATATAATTGGCCAGGAGCAAGATTTAGGTTGACCAACCCCAAAAAACTATAAGGTTCTGATCATATCGAGGGGAGTTATCGTGTTGCATATATTTTGCATATATTGTTTCTTTAAGCCGTTGTTAGTTGTGTGTAATATCGTGTATTGGATTGTGGATACCTATGGAAGTAACATTTCTTGTACTTGAGTACAAATAGCGAAAAACTTTGAAAAAAAATAGTCGAATTATATTGTAAGTCATTTTCCAAGCTGTGGTATCATCATTTTATTCTAATGAACGAGTGAGTGGGATTTCATATATATTTGTTATTTATTAAACCGGGTCGCGTTAGTAATTCCCTTCACGAACTGCCTCGTAACGCTAATAATAATAATGTATAATTGTTTTGTTTTTTATATATTCCTTGTAGCCAAACGGAGATTCGCATGCTTTTTGTGCGGCAGAGCGTTCACCCATCAGCGTACCCTTATGACACACGTGATGGTGCATATGAACGCGATGGGCTTCAAGTGCGAAGATTGCGGCGCGGGCTTCCGGCGAGTTAACGACCTTCGAAGGCACAGGTTTAAAGAGCACGGTGGGTTACCCGAGGTGTCTCATAGTCAGCTTTTGTCGTTGAACGATACACGATTAGATGGATCTGTAAGCCTGCGAAGAGCGAACACTTGAAGATGTGTTTCAATTTTATTATCGATGTTCTTAGGCAAAGAGACAAGAGGCGTCGAGATCGCTCGACTTCCCGGTTATCCCGGCCTCTATATGCGTCAATTAATTTGTGTACATTTGTTCTCAAGCTATATGAAAAGAGTATAGATATATATATATATATATATATGCTAGAAAGCATCGTTGCATCGGCGATTAACGAAAATCACTATTTGGACATTGTTGACAAGGTGACGTCTGCAGTGAACCATCTACAATGTTCACTTCTGTATTGAACTTGATATAATAGACAATAATTAATTAGTACGTTCATCTTTTGCAGGTGAGCGTCACCGCACTCAGAGAGGCCGCCATGTCTGCCCGATTTGTTCAAAGGAATTTCCAAGTCATAAAAATCTCATAAGACACCAACTAATTCATTATGGTAGGTTGTTTATCGGCAGGCTTTAATCGATATTTGAATTTGCCAAGAGCCCCCTCCCATTCAAGCCCTGCAGTGACGCCAAGTATGGATACAGATCCGGGGAAGTCAACATAAAAAATGACCGCTATGCTTCATTGGTACAAGTTACTATATATATATATACACATTTGGCGCACGTCGCGGGCAGCCTCGAACGATTATCTCTACCGAGATAATGTTTCTTAGCGAACTGAGCGCTGCCGCATTTATAAGTATTTTATCGAATAGCACGTTGTATCGGTGTGATCAATTTTCGGACTGTATATGTAGTGACTATGATTTTATGGGATGGCGAACTCTGACACGTTCACGTTGTGGACAGCTGGTTCCTCGAACCCCCGAATTTATTCATAGAATGAACAAAAAATAGCGCTTTGGGAACTAGGTTGAAATCGCAGATAACCACGCCGGCTGTGGATAAGAACGGACAAGTAGCTCTGCGAGATGATCCCAGAGAATTCGTAAATCGTCAAGATCCAGACTCCGTAGTTGCCGATCTTCGAATCACAGACGGCTCGTTATTGCAACGTCTATGGGATATCCAGTCATATCAGTAACTTAGGTCCGCAGCGTGTTTGATTTCATGCTGAAATAGTTCAAAATATTGGGTATATGTATGCTCGGAACCGTCGATATTGTCATGCTTTACACCTGCGGCGGTAAATTGACACCGAGTACCGTTATGTATATGTAAGCTGGGAATGGTGACCAACTCGGTTACCCATGTCGCCCATGTTCAACAACATACCTTTGCCCTGTACCAGCTTTTCCCTGCATGGCGAGGTTGACCCGTACGAGAGATGGATCGGTAAAAGATGTGCTTACGGGTCTCTCCTTGCGACAAAGGCTAACAGCCACCCACCGTCACAAATCCACGTGTGTGTGTGTGTGTAACACAAATGAGGTGAATTTGTATAGCACTAATTGTAAGCCAGCCTGCTCCGTGGGGCAGTTATATTAGACACTGCGCCCACGAAGCTCAGTGTGAATTCGTGAAGTCGAATTGAACGACAAGTGCCCGAGGAGAATATGCCATATACTTATTGGACAATCTAATTTAGGTTCAGTGGTGGATGCAATTGTGTGTTGTTGTAGCTGATCACAAAGGTAACTCATAATAATAATAATAATAAAATACTGCTTGAGGAACCAATTTCGTGATCATTTAGCGCTCTGTTCATCTCACGTAGCCTGCCAATAAAATACTCCTTTGAGGAATCAGTTTCGCGATAATTTAGGCGCCGCTTATTTCTCCTAGGTGTTCAGTCATTCGAATGTGGCACGTGCGGGAAAAAGTTTAATCAGCAAGCCAATCTTCAAAAGCACAGAAGGATTCACACGAAGGAGAAGCCCTTCATATGCCAGTTCTGTGGCAAAGCATTCGCGCAATCGGAAAATCTTGGCGCTCACGAGCGATCCCATTCAGGTATTAATAAGAACTGCATGCATACACTGTAAGGTAAGGTAAAGGTTTATTGGTATATTGAAGGAGCTGTAGGTGAACGTGTTGAGCCGCGAGGATCGGATGGTATATCGGAAACAGGTCACATATCTGCCCCGCAAACATAAAAGTTGCTCTACATTTTACTCACAGCACACTTGTGAACCAGCAGTGCTATCGCGGATCGCCGTCTTCTCCTACTCACCTGTATCAAATATGATATGGATATCAAAATTGTTCATCAAACTATATTGAGGAGAATATATATCGCAATCTAACACCTTATCAGACTAGCTAAGTCTCGGTAGTGTACGAATGACGAACATACATATATATATATAATTATTGAGTTCAATTTTCATTACAAGTTCCAATATTAGTATTAAGTTAAGAGGAACATATACCGTATTCGATAACACGTCGACTTTTCGAGCAAAACGGCCGATTTGCTAGGGACAGATATTTAGGAGACGTTCACTAGTCGTTTGTAATGTTCATTTTGTTTATACTATATTGTAGTATTTATTTATTAACACCGCTTGTGATATGTGTCTAATATTTGGCCGCCTCTCAAGTACTCAATAGCAGCAAGGTAGAACATTGCTGCACAAGTTATGGTCAGTCACTTTCTTGTGAGGTGACCGATACTACAGCGTCATCATTAATTCACACGTTATTGTTTTGTACATAGCTAGGTACATACCTAGTAAAATGGTACAACGGTGAAACCGGTAAAAAGAGGGTATCTGAGGGTTTGCTCTCGAAACAACATGTTTTGTACATCCGTCGGCTTCTTTACTCTCTCCGCGTCATTAGTTAACTGTAACAAGCCGAGTAACGTCGTTCAGTATGGGCCGGCAACAGATGCCCTCGTCAGCCCAAGTCTGAGCGGACGGTGATTCGCCAACCAAATGATCCTTGTCATGGCGAAGTGGGTCTGGTATCGCACCATGTTCGTTCCAGCACACATATACACATACACACACACATATTCGACTTCGCAGTCACGCCCTTCCGAGTCGGATGACATTTGTAGCTTTTGCAGTACAACACCTTCTAGGCAGACGATTCGCAGATCGTACTGAATAGCTATTTTTCCCCTCTAAGCACAATACCGGTAGTGGGCATCGGCACGGTAACTGATTCTGCCAAGCGAGTGTTCGACGGAAGCGTTCTGCGTATTGCGGGAATGACTTTTCCTCGTTGACCTTTTTGCAGGCGAGCAACCCCACTCGTGCGAGGAGTGTGGCACGCGCTTCACGCGAAAGAACAATCTGAACGCACACATGAAGAAGTTCCACCCGAAACCCGAACGTCACGCGTGTAGACTTTGCGGCAAATTATTCAAGACGTACGTGGAGCTTCTGAAACACAACCGCATCGCTTGTGGTGAGTGACCCATCGTCAGGAGTCGATATACTGCTGAATTTGACATGGTTGAACCGCGAAACCGGCTAACCATTAGATTTTAGTCTGGACCTAACTTTTATCATGACGATCATCATTATTATTATTATTATTGTTACTCACGCTAAATCAATATTAAATGAGATCATGTTAGCAGATTCTCAATTCCTCAAGGTGGAAAGAACGGTTTTGCGCATACGATTATATGCCTTAAGACATAGTGGAACTAATAGAAATTAGTGACACCTCTGAGGCGGGACACAAGGCATGTGAAGTGACATTTTTATAGCACTTTCGAGTAAAAATCAATACTTTTTTGTATTTCTATTATTTTTTATTTTTTTTGTATATATATATATATATATATAGCATACGTTATAACGGACTCCCACAACCGCGACCGATCAATCTTGTGATCCGGATTTTACTGACGACCACCAGAATCGACCGCAGCTGCAGGCGGAGGACGACATCATTAAGGGCGCCACTTTTGTTACGTGCCATTTTGTTAAGCTTCTACTACTGCTTTTGTTTTTTTTTGTTTAGAAAAAAAGGCCACCGACTGTCTGCTTTGCGGGAAGCGTTTCGCTACGAAGTGTGGCCTATTCGCCCACGTTCGAACGGTGCACGAGAGTGATGCGAAATACGAATGTCCCCAATGCTACGAGACGTTTCGCACGCGTCAGGAGTTCGTGACCCACAATATTCGGGTGCACAGTAAGTTTTCCGCTATATAGCATACAATGCGTTATATTAATACCATATATATATATGTTGTTGACCATACGTATAGGACAATTTCATTATGATGTGTATCTGTGCTCTGAGAAGATATTTGTATATACACCGAGGCAGTGTGTCCTGTAGTAATTTATTGGACTCGGTTCTATTTGCAGAAGTGGCTTTGATCGTATATATATATATATATATATATATGTATATATAATCACAACACCGGAATAGTACAGAAAGGAACTAAATAACAATTAAAAGGAACATAATTAATGAATAGGTTTATTTTAAATTAATCGCAGTTGATTAAAGGATTACTCAAGGAGCTGCAATTTCACAATGCTTAAGCTCTCTTATGCGTCACGCAGCGGGGCCCGAACCCACAGCTTCTGGCTTTCGAGAGCCAGAAACTTAACCGTCGAAGCCACCGCGCTGACTAGGAATGATTAAAATGACTAAAAATGTATGGAAGTATATAGAAACAGATGTGCAGAACATTATTGAAACTCTATAAAAACAGAGATAAAATCTGTTAGTGATAGCAGAAGAGTGTGGATTATCCAGAAAGTTAATCACGATTAGCACAGGCGTGTTTGTGTGTGTGTGTGTAGTTAAGTAGGCAAAACCCCATCCATCTTTCTCGTCCATTTAATGCCTTCAAACGTCAGAGCCAAAGGGGGGATGGGTATAGAGCTGGGCACGCGGTTCGATTTGAACTATGAAACTCCGTATATATATATATATATATAGATACATTTACGACGAAGTCAAACCCGGCGCACAAATCCATTTAATGTCATACAGTTGCAAGTGGATCTGAAGTTCGTATTTATCCCACTTGTGCTCTGCTGGAAGTGGAAGTAAACTTTTTGAAAATAGCCCAATGATCCGATTTTAGTCAGCTACTTACGCATAAAGTACTGAGCTAAAAATCACCGAGTCGCCATTATGTGTTGTAACCTCATACATATCTACACAAAATCACCGTAGAAAATTTACTTCGCCTATATTATTATTGTTCGTATAACTACCAACTGAGATCACATATTCATATTCACACATGTTGCAGACTTACTGAGTAACACAGTTTGTTTGGTATATATATATATATATATATTAAAAGTGAAAATGGTTGGTTTTTTTCGCCTTCTGCAGACGTGCGCGACTCGACCTGTCCCCTATGCAACCGGAATTTCGCTAAAAAACTCTATCTAATGAGACATATCCGGAAGAAGCATCCGGAGGTGGAAAGTTATCAGTGTTCGCGTTGCTATAAAGCATTTCGTCTTTGGGATGAGCTTCAACAGCACAAAATTATCGGACATGGTAAGTATTCGTTTGCCGTCGTACCCCGCTACAACGTCAGCGACGTTGGTGAACTTGATTGTTGATTGTCGCTGACGTCTTTGCTGACCAATGCGCACGGGTCCAATTAGCACGTCTGTCATTAATTAGACTCGTTAACAGCATTTGTTTAACAAAGCCTTGTTCCATTTATGTTTGCTTGTGTGATTTGAAACGTTGTGAGATTTGAATATTTATGAAAAGCTGATTTGTTCGTGTTAAGCTTTTTTATATTTGTTCTTTTTGCGCTGATTTTCAGCTGCCTCCCCCACGTGATAGATCTCGAATTTGAGTCATGTTTGGGTCTTCCTTCAAAGACCTATCGAGGCCACCTCTCCACAGAGATTCACAGATAGGACAACATGATAAACGAAATCCAAACACTCTTTTGCAGCAATGCGTACTTTGAAAACTGCGGCAGTTCGCAATTCTGATCCGAGCAGCTGACACTCAGCCTTGGACATCTGATGAACACAGTATTGCTTTTGCAGTGCTTCGTAAGGCGGATAATCCCCTTTTTTTAGATGACCTCTCCGAACCGCCTCGGAACGAAACGACTAACCGCCCTGTGCTCTCGATCTCTCTCTCTATCTCTCTCGCTCTCTCTCCGATTGTCTAAAGTGTCACGGGTCAAGGGTCGTCATAATGCAGGTGAAATTTGTCTTTCACATCACTTACACGTTTCCTTGTTTATGTGCTGTTTTATCTAGACGACCGTTTCTTTACGTGCATGCTATGTGGAGAGTGCTTCCTTCGCTCCAAGCTGGCCGATGCTCATATCAGACGGCAGCACCGAGACGTCGTGCAAACAGAAATGGATCAAGACGAGCCAAAAACGTCTGCCGGCGAGAAGCAGCTAGATCGTCCCAATCGAGATGATGATCATGTGGCCGGCCCTGATAACCTTGGCGAAACGTTGCCCGACGCTGACGACGACGGGCAGCCCGATCATCAGGATGATGACACGGACATCGACGTTGGAGGCCCCGACGTCGCAGGCCTCGATGTGCAATACCTTCACGTCGAAGACCTTGACGTTGGCGATGAGGACGAAGACATTGATGTAGGCGGCCCCGACGAATTCGACGATAACTGGCCATCTGATCATTTAGTTGATCAGGAGCCTGAAGATGAGGAGGAAGATGAGGAAATCGATGTGGGCCTCGAGGAACAATGTACGTTTGCTCAGGATCCACTCAGCTGCTACCCATATACAGTGCTCAGATGGGGATCCAAGATGATGATCAAAGCTTTTCAACATTATTCTATAGCCGTTATCATAGTCAGATACGCAGCTGTGGTGTAGCTGCCTATCAGCTACAGCTGGCGTCCTATGCTAAATTACAAAGATCACAAATGGCGAATATTTTCTAGCAACCGACTGTTCTCTCCATACTATTATATTATTCTTATTTGGTTTAGTTCTGCACCTTGTTACCTTGAGTAACATGCGTCGTACGCTTTTCTCATTGACGTTTACAGTTCTGGACGTCGAAGGGCTGGGTATCTTATGGGACGAGCCTGAGCCTATCGAAGTTAGCTCGGAAGAGGATCCGTGAATAGCATCCGTACGGTCCGCTGGAGACCACTGCCGGGTGGTTGTACCCAGATAGACCGGCAGACGGGTAAGGGGTAGCGGAGACATATTTTCATACTGAACCCACTCGTTTTAACCCCATGACGACACTATTTACCATAGTTGATCATTCTTAATTGTGGTCTGCATAAAAAAAATCGCGTGCGTGTCATCTTAGATCATGTTCGACCTTTGTACATACAATCCATTTACAGTGAGTACCAGAGTTGTGGAAGTGTTACTAGATTGAGTCAGCTCCGTTGAAAAGGTGGAGCACCCCGCATCGTGTACATGCACCATTCCGTTTACCATGTCTAGTTAGTGAGCATCATGTTACTGAATAAAAGTGCAGTATGTATATACAAATGCAACAGATGGAAACTCTTCATTTTTTGACGGAATGAGCCATCCGATCTCTGCCTTTTGATGAGATCAGGTTGGTGATGTCTAATGGTTTCATATTAATCGCCCTGACGCCGTGAAGTGTTACGCTCGTGCCGTATCTCACGAAGACTCTTGATAATTTTTCGAGTCCAAAGAGTTCATTGCTTTCCCTTACTTAATACTTTACGCAGGTATTCTCAATACATCTGTCAGTTGGAGACGTATTGCGAATGGTCCATCATAGTTTTTTTTCTAGGAGGATCCATGTTACTGTATTTTATTGCATTCGTTCAACTTGGGCAACAATTGTGCCCCGTAAACGTGTATTAATCATTAAGAACGGTATCACACACACACACAGAAATGTAACGACCTCCTTTTAAAGGATGCTCCGATCTCTAAACGTACCAAAAATGGAGATTGTGTTGCCTTATTGTATGTACATCTCCTAAAAATGTTAAAGTTACTGTTATCAAACAACATCGTGTTTACTACAATCAATTTCAGGGTCAAATGACCCTGGCTTGTGATTTTCTCATGCTGATATTGTATCTTGTTGTTTAAGGGCCTATTCCTGCTCAAGCCGCAGGTCTTGATTTGAACAATTGTCGATATGAAATCTGTGGCAAATGCACTGAACAGTCTCTCTTTACAAGTTGATTCGTTGTTCCGAAATTCGATATTTGATCACAGCACGACAATGAGCATTTATAGAAAATTCTATATCAAATGATCTTGATGTACCAAGCAAGCACTTTGGCGTTCCACAACATTCACATTCGTTGAAGTACATCAAATAGTATACATATAATATTGATTGGTTATAGTTTCGATTTGCATGTGCCTAATGGACAGGGGACAGCCTGTACCTCTTGAGTAGATTGGGTGGCCTGTTACGGGGGCCTCCTCCTTCACCAGCCTCTCCCAGCGCATTCCCGCTACGGGCCGGGGATTAGGTGACCGAGCGTTCCCGGGCAGGACCCCAACACGGAAGCCACAGTAGTCATAGGAGACTAAGGCACCCGGCTATAGAACACTAGCCGGAGCAGGACGTTTTAGGCAGGCGGAGGCGTTTTTCATCCACGTTGTCAACCCCCCTGCACTGGATCGGCCCACTTTCATGGAGATTGGAAGGTGTCTCTGGTGGGGTCCGTGCGTTTGAAGAAAATTTCCTCCCCTCAAAAAAAATATATATATAATATTGATGCTTAAAGATCTACCTACGCGGTAACCATTGGCAAATGTGCAAGTCCAGGGCCGTATCAAAGTCACCTGTATTCCATCGGATACGAGCTGGAAAGTTCACCGGTTCTGGCATTGCCTTTATGCTGTTACCCAGTCGCCTACCTCTGCAGACTCCATCCGTTGGAGCTATACCGTAGTATTTTAGGAATATATACAAGAATCTGACTGGGTACGCAAATCATGTAAATACAATCAAAAACAAATGGTATTGTTCGTTTTCAGTCATCTGATAAGTAAGTGTTTGGCTACGAAAGTAGAACGCCGATGTTTCATGCACCATAAACAAACATACAGACAACCCATTTAGTAGCGGAATCATTGTCTATCTCATTCTTCAACACACGAGACGATTCCGTGTCAATTAAACAAGCTAGCGTCGCTCACTTGGTCAATGTTGCTAGATACAGTTCAATTGTACTGCACCAATGTTCAATCCAATGTCACACCTTGTTTAGCCCCGCGCCATCTACAATACAGTTGGGTGTATTGCAACACACCCAAACACATTGACACTGTGTTGTGTAAAACACCGCACTGTGTTTCGACTGTGTTGAGCGTTCACCTTTTCGCCGATTGTACTGAGCGTGAAACTGTATCAAATTGCAATGGGATCGCTGGCTGACGCCAGTAGGAAGGACAACTGGATTCGTCCACCGGGCTGACAGGGGCAACCGCTACGACCTGGTACGTGCAACTTGGCAACAGCTCAATTCTATAATAGTTAAGGTTGACTAGGGCTAACAACCTAAATGTTGGCTGAGAGTTAGCCCGAAAAAGTTTAGTTTTTAGGGATAACAACCTAACAAGAAGCAGAATCAGCGATAATCGATCACTCGACCTATGTGTCGATTCTTCTTGGACGGGTGGCAAAGGTCAACATTTTACTGGTTTATTAAAGGAACTGCAGTTTTCACAATGACTAAGTTCTCTAAAATGTCTTCATCAGGCCGCGGGATGATTCGAACCTTCGACCTCCAGATTTTTGCAGCCAAAGACTCAGCCACCGTCTCACTCCATTGTCATTTACATGTTCGCACCTTCCAAATGTTTCCTCGTTGGAGACCCGCTAATAAATAATAGAAATAATAATAGTAATTATGATTATCCTAATATAATTCACTCTATATTACTAAAGCTCGATTTCTGTTTGTTTTGTATGGACGTCTAATATAAAAACTACAAGGAGTAGTTATAGGACCATTGTAATTTTTAAAACGCAAATAAATCTAAATAATTGAGTTAAAGATTTGACGATCGTAGCGCTGTCGTCAATATTTCTACCCTAAGTAAATATTCTGAGATGGCTCTCTGCCTGGAACATTTATCTCGGTCCACGGGTATACTTTCGGCATTACTTCAGAAGATGGATCTCTTTAAATGTAAATGTGCAACGGTGGAGATCGAACCCGCATGTGCACCTACGTGTCTCCTCTGATTGATGTTCTAACTACCATAAACCAACGCGGCATTCGGCTCTATTGTTTTGTGCTGTGTGGGCGTCACTTCGACACTGTGGTAACCGGATCATCTTGTCTATCTCAGTGTCACAACAGATGACGCCATTCTATGTAAGTAACATAGGCTAATATCGTTGAATTGTTATTGCACTGTACCAATGCTGTCTAGTTCAGCTGTGTCGCTGCTCAACTGTGTAGCTCACTGTAAGTCTACCTGTTCTTCTATTCTGCTTTTAGCAGTGAAGGAAAATAGGTGTTTCTTGTTTAAAATGGTTGAGGATTAACTCAATTATATGTCGGAGTGGCGGAATCTATGGCAGGAATAGTTCGAATGGGAGAACACTATTCAGCAAAAAAGTCATGGGATTACTTGTTGTAGTAAATTCTCGTGGGAGAACTCGATTTGTGCACCTGGGTGGGAACAGAATGACAATGGGATAAGTGCAAGTGAATAGTGGCTCCCCTTGAGAACATGCGTTTGCTTATGCTGGGTGTCCTAAGCTACCACTAATTAACAGCATTTAGCTGACAAAGGAAACGTCGGCTGACTCGCATTAGTTTCAACCGAGCCAAAATCATTAAATGATTCATAATTCATCTTTTGTGGACGCGGTGCAAATCATAATGTTTATTACTTTTCGTTTTTGGTGAATATTTATGTTTCGCACACTGTCAGCATTTAATCTTAATTTTACCCCTTCCGATATTTTATCAAACAAATTCGAACATTTCTTGAATCAATATTTAATATTTTTTTTTTTCGAGCTGAGCCTCAGCTCTTTCCCTATTTGACAGGCCTTAGCTCTTAACCTTTAGGTATTACTATGAGGACCTGTCGGGGCCACCTTTGCTTATTCTCTGCCTTACTCGTACCCTGTCAGCGCGACGGCTTGGACGGCAAAGTGGTCTCTGGCTGTCGGGAAGCCAGAGGTGGCGGGTTCGAGCCCCGCTGCGTGACGAGGACATACAAGTGAGCTTAGGCATTGTGAAATAGCATCTGCTTTAATAAATATTTAATACATTTACCAAGAGATAACTATCGTTGATTAAAACTAATAGTTATATTAAATATTTACGAAGGTAGAAGCCACTGATCACAGTCACGTATTTGAAATACACATGAAGCGCCTGTTCATCGTTGGACTTCATTAGCAGAATTCATCAGTTTGTCAGCTATCCTTGAGAAGTGACGGCCGAATAGGGTACTGGATGCATTAACCGCGGCAACCGACCCCCACGAAGAGCGCTCCGTGGAAAAAAGTGCCATAAAGGCTATCTCGTAGTTGCTAAGGCTCTCCACACACGTGGCGCTCGCAGAGCAGACCGGGGCAGCAGCGGGTAAGGATATGATGGCAATACTGCGACAGTTAGAAGATCAAATGATAGAATTAGCTTGAACCTGAAGCTATTTGGTGCCATCATCCGTACCTACTGAGTGCGAGTGGTGTTTCGAGTGTATATACGGGCCTAATAAAGGGTAGGTCCGCTGAACGCGTACAGACAATACAGACAACGTGAATAAGGGAATTAGTAAGTTAGGCAATCCTGTCTCGTTTGACTTCTTTTTGTTTTTGCGCTAAAACCTGTTTGTGTCTGTTCAAGCACGTAATACAATACACTGAGACAGTTATAGGGAAGGACACGCCCTCAGCAGCGACGCAACCTGCCGAATCCTGTAAAAGCAGAAATCCTACAAAAACTAAGTTCCAGCAATGACATCATGTGAACATGCCAGCTATCATAATATCGCTGGGGGTGCGTAAGAAACGCTTACTTCTCCTTTAAGAGTACACCATGCTGCAGCTGCCAACGAATCCATAAGAAGCGGAAGTAATGATCCCAAAATAAATGCAACAACCAACGATGAAGGGGTCTTCATCTCACACGATTTACCTGCAACGTACATGGGGCATGATTAGAAATTGTTTCATTGATTTTACTGTGGGGTATGCGCGATGTGGTTGGTGGTTCCAATGGTTCTACAATGGTTCCACACCTATAGTACTAACACGATTTGCAGTTCACGGGTATCAGCACAATCTATGCAGGTCACCTACCCGTTTCCATAGGCAGTTTGAGCAGCAGAGCACTCTCAAAAAAATTTTCAGTCAGCTGTTCGCTTTCGAAGCGTATGAATGACTACCATTGGGCTCCGCAAGAAGCTGAGTGTCTGCAGGGTTTAGCTCGCTATTCTCTGTGGCGTTGTGCGTGCTTGGCACCTGGGGATTTCTGAACTGTTTGGGTGCTAGCACCAGAGTTGCGTATCCAGACGTCGACCTTGAGACACTGTTCGAATATAATACGTAACTGAGACGCGAAATACTTCGCTGACTTCGATTCTGCTTGCTTAAACGCTCTGCATAATTTGCAACTTAACTTTAGCTCTACCATATAGCACTTGCGACTTGGTCCCAACATAAATGCTAAGACCGATCGTCAAAGAATCGAGAGCGAAGCTCACCAGTGACCATTTTGCAATGGGACACACTATTCGCAAGCAGGACGGACACAGGCCGGGGTGGACCATTACGTTTTGACATAGTTCATTTTACTATTCCTGCCATTACGAAAATTTCTACGCTCACCTGCCCATAATACTTTCAAGTGATTATTACCTCTCGAGGTCATCAAGTCCCTCGTAGCCTGTTGGGACAAGCTATTCGATCTATCATCATTGATTCGGCCGTGTTTGTCCTTAGGTGGTGTACAGTCGCCCTGTCGTCTCGGTTGATCCAGTTATCTACTGCTATATATCAAGCAATCATATGCTATCCGAGGGGTGTTTCTTACCGGATACTAATCGGGGGTAAAGGTAAAGCTTTATTGGCTGATTAAAGGAGCTGCAATTTCATAATGCTTAAGCTCTCTTATATGTTTTCACCACGCAGCGGAGCTCGAACCTGCGGCCTCTGGTTTTCGACAGCCAGGTACTTTTTTTTTTGTTTTCGAGCTGACCCTCAGCTGTTCCCATATCTGACAGGCCCCAGCTCTTAACCTTTAGGTATTACTATGAGGAGCCACTTTTGCTTATTCTCTGCCTTACTCGTACCTGACAAGAATCCTCAGATAATAAAGATGATAAAGAACTCCAAAGATTCTCCGCGTCTGACAGGATTTGAACCCAACACACACGTGTCCCTCCGGTCTAGTAGTCTAAGACGCTCACCACTAGACGACCATCCAGGGGACACAGCCAGGTACTTAGACGGGGGTTCTCGATTCATTAAACGTCCAGCGGTCAAGAGCTCGAAAACGCCTCTAACCGGTCTCGGTACTAACTATTAAATATTATAGTGAAGCTGTAAGACTCTAATACATGATAATAATGATGGTACGTTCATTCTGATATGTTACAGCTAATTTGCTGCATCTCGGAATCTACTGATTGTGAACTGTTTGTGAGTAGGAAAGGTACGCGCTCAAACTTTGTGCATGACAGTTCACGGATGTGCCATCAGGGATGTGTTTAAATAAAACAGTCACTAGTTCACACTTCAACCAATCAATAAACAGGTCACTTAATTGGTTGAAAAAACATTGTCTCAAAAATAGGTCAGTGGCACTCATCAAAGTGTATATATTATCTGATACATGGCTGAAAATGATATGCGAGAGTGTTTATATATATATTTTTTTTTATGAATTCATTTTTCTACAAGGTATGTATGGCAGTTATTGTTTTCATCAGCCGATATTCTTATCGATGCCAGAGGATTAGTGTCTGTAGAATCCTTTCGGATATTTTCTATCTATCTATATATATATATATATATATATATATATATATATATATATATATATATATATATATATATATATATATATATATATATATTTATTTAAAAAAGTGTGTAACAACCTGTAGTCGAATGGAAAAGATTCCCGATGAGACACCACTGAAATACGCACTGTCGGCGTCGGTTGTCTGTTTCGCTGGGTTTTAGACAGCTTGACTACCACGCTCACTGACCCAGGTAATGCGCAGCGTATTGTTTTGAACTGTGCAAATACGAACTCACTAGACAGAACAAGCTACTAATTAGAGCATTTGCGGAGAGAGAGAGAGATTGAGACCAACGGCCTGAAACTGCAGCAATGTGACTGGTCGACGAAACGTTACCCGTTCTTGTGAAGTTATAAGAAGTTGAGATGATTAATTTATGGCGAACAGATGGTCGGTCGCTCGTTCTAGCAACAGTAGCAGCAGCACCAACTTTCAGCGTCTATGAGAGCTAGTTCAACGTGTCGTTGATAACTGAGAAGGATCGTAGGCCGAAGCATCTTAGGTCTGAAGGACAAAGGTAGGCCGTTCTTAGTAGATCATAGGGTGAGATCTGCTCTGGAATCGTGGAAAATGTTTACACTATTAGAATTCATGCGTCTAACTGGATTTTTTTATAAGTGGTTACTGCTATTATGCGGTGGCTAGATGAGTGCTGGGACTTTTGCTTAACACCGTTTCATTCTCGATGTGATACACTTTATCTAAATTAATTTATAAAATTAACAAACGCCTGACACAGAGACACCTGATGACGTGATCAAGAAAGGATTACATAAGCGCCTCTTGTCATGTGGTTCAAATTTGTTCCATTCCTTATGTCGCTACCTGCTGCCAAAGTTTAGATACGAGGCCTTGTAAGGCAGAGAATAAGCAAAGGTGGCCCCGATAGGTCCTCATACTAATACCTAAAAAGGTTAAGAGCTGAGGCCTGTCAGATAGGGGAACAGCTGAGGGTCAGCTCGAAAAAAAAAACAGATACGAGGCTTTGAGATACATCTAACGGCGTACAGACAGAACATTTGTCTGGTCTATAGGTTTTTGCTCGATGAATTTCCTCCTATACTCTCTACGTACAATAGACAGCTCCATTGATATCGGCTTAGTTTTCCAGTTACCTTTCTTCTTTTAGTTCGATGGAAGAGTCCCCTCGCAGCTGCAATCTTTTTCCCGCAATGTCACCATTTCTATGTTGTAATGTAACTGTGATCCTGCAACCGAATAGTTTGGCCTATTGCGTTCTTCTTGCACTGAGTAGTGATGTAGATGTCAAATAAGCTCTCTCAAACGATGGAACACTTAATGATAATGATGAATTTCACGATCAGTCAAGCGATTATATACCATACAATATCTACTATCATAACAGCATGCTACATGAGATAGAAACAAGTGATTTCGTTAAAACGAAAACTTGATATCAGTAAATCAGTCTGGTGAAGACATCTGTTCTCTCCCTCGCCAGATGGGACATACAGTGTGTCCCAAAGAGTCCTGTCCATATAAAAGACAAAGAAACACTATGTGATTTCGAGAGGAAACATAGAGTCTATTTGCTAATGGACGTTCTGGTCGTGCAGGGGCCCTGAATCTGTACCGTGAATTCGATGGCCTTGTCGATAAAGAGATTCGACGCTCACAGATGTAGTTCGCGCGATCAACTCAATTTCTCAATTTCAACGATACATGAACTAAGGAATAGCCAAGCTTTATCTATGATCGGCTGGATATTTCTTAATTCCTTAAGAATGGGTTTCTCTGGTCTCCTTCTGTTTCGACATCCTTCTCTGATCACGAGAATCGTATGAACATTTGACGATCGTAGCGCTGTCGTCAATATTTCTACCCAAAGTAAATATTCTGGTAATCTATGTGCAGGACTAGTTGGAATGGGAGAACACCATTCAGCAAAAAAGTCATGGGATTACTTGTTGTAGTAAATTCTCGTGGAAGAACTCGATTTGTGCATCTGGGTAACAGGATGACAATGGGATAAATATAAGTGAACAGTGGCTCTCTTTTAGAACATGCGTTATAGTTTCGAGTTGTATGTGCCCAATGGGCCCAAACACCCGCCGACATACTGGTGGAACGAGGCCATAGCCAGAGCAAGGAGAGTTTATGTACGGGCTAGAAGGGCGCACTCGAGGGCTCGGAGCAGGCTGGCCAACAGCGGGCTGCACGGCAGAGAGCTGGCCGACGGGCTCCAGGCGCTCCTGGAGGAGTACCTGCGAGCAAAGAGGGACTTAACCGGCCACATCATTAAGAGTAAAAGGGAGAAGTGGGGGGAGCTGCTAGAGTCCGTCGATCGAGACATATGGGGAAGGCCATACCGCATAGTCATGGCCAAACTTCGTAGGCCGCCGCCTGCCCTGCCACCGGACAAGTTGAGAGAGGCGGTGCTCCACCTCTTCCCGACACAGGCGGCAAGGGAGGGGGAGACCTTCCCCGACACCACGGGTGAGGACATCCCGGAGGTGACCCGCGAAGAGGTCAAGACGGCGGTGGCGCGCCTGGCACCCGGGAAGGCCCCTGGCCCGGACGGGTCCCACCGGAGGTCGTGCGCGTGCTAGCTAAACGCTAGCCCGTAGCTATTGCGAGGCTGGCGAGCAAGATCCTGCGGGAGGGTACATACCCGGCCGCATGGAAACGCGCGCACCTGGTCCTGGTACCCAAACCGGGGGGGCAAACCGGCCCCGCGGCATACCGACCCATTTGCCTCCTTGACGCGGTGGGTAAACTCTTGGAGCAGATAATTTTCGGCAGGCTCACCGCCGAAATCGAGGAGAAGGAGGCACTGTCGGACGCGCAGTACGGCTTTCGGAAAGGGCTGTCCACCCTGGACGCCCTGCGTCGAGTCATACGGCGAGCCAGCGAGGAGTCAGGAAAACCCGCAGGACGCGGGGATTCGTCCTCCTTATCCTGCTGGACGTAAAAAACGCGTTCGACACCGTTAATTGGGGAGTGATCATGAGTGCGCTGGCGCGGAAGCAAATATCCGACGGTATCCGACGGATTCTGTCCTCGTATCTGGGAGGGCGAGGTCTGGTCGCAGGGAGCCTGGTGCACGAGGTCACCGCCGCCGTCCCCCAGAATTCGATTCTGGGGCCCGTACTCTGGAACCTTGCCTATGACGGGGTTCTGCAAACCGATATGCCGGAGGGCGCCGAGCTCCTCGCCCACGCGGATGACCTAGCGGTGATGGTCACGGCGAGAACGGAGGACACCCTAGAGGGCACGGCCAATGAAGCCTTATGTAGGGTGGTACAGTGGATGGATTCCCACCATCTCCAGCTTGCACCTGCTAAGGTAGAGGCAGTGTACCTAACAGGCAGGAAGAGGACACGGGGGATCAACCTCCTGTTCGACGGTCACCCTATAGAAATCAGGCGGGAGGCGAAATACCTCGGAGTCATTCTTGACCAAAGGCTAAGCGGCCTGGCGCACATCAGGTACGCCACAGCCAAGGCACAGCGAGTTTCCCTGAACCTGGCGCGGCTGATGCCTAGGGTGGGGGGAATGTCGGAGGAGAACAGGAGACTGCTGGCATCGGTAGCTGAGTCGATGGCCCTCTACGGTTCACCAGTATGGGCGAACCAGGAGCTCCGCACGGCGAAGAATAGGGGGATGCTGAGGTCGGCCCAACGGACGCTGGCAATCAGGGTGAGCCGGGCGTACCGGACTGTGTCGACTGACGTCCTCCTGGCCCTAGCCAGAATGTTGCCATGGGACCTGCTAGCTACTGAGAGAAGCCTTAGGCTCCCGGCTGGGAATCTCGACCCGACCATGGCCCGGAGGGCCACCCTCGACGCCTGGCAGCGAGAGTGGGCCCAGGTTACTCCGGGAGTGACGAAGGGGTGTTGGACTAAAAGCCTGATACCAGACCTCAGGGTGTGGTTGGAGAGCAACATGGGTGAGCTCAGGTACGAAGCGACGCAGGTGCTGACGGGCCATGGGCAGTTCCAGACCTACATGGCCAAGATCGGAAAGACCCAGGTGGACATACGCGTGCTGTGTGTCGCGGGCGAGGTGGACGACGTCGAGCACACAGTGACCCAATGTGTGTCACTAGCGGCAGCCAGGCAGGGGGGCTCGAGGGAGGTTGCGGGGAAATCAGTCCGAGAGCTCGTGGCCCATATGGTCAAATCGAGGGAAGCCTGGGCAGAGGTCGTAGACTGGATGGGGGGGATCATAAAGCTAAAGGAGAGTAAGGAAAGACAAAGAAGGGCCCGAGTGAGCCACCAAAGCCCCTCCCCCCGGGGGGTCTCGGAGGCCCGCTCCACCGTTAGCTAGACCGGCTTCCCCCGCGCATTCCCGCTCAGGGCCGGGGATAGGTGGACCGAGCAGCCGGTACCTCTTGGGTAGATTGGCAGGCCTGTCACGGGGGTCTCCTCCTTCACCAGTCTCTCCCCGCGCATTCCCGCTACGGGCCGGGGATTAGGTGACCGAGCGTTCCCGTGCAGGACCCCAACATGGAACCCACAGTAGTCATAGGAGACTAAGGCACCCGGCTATAGAATACTAGCCGGCGCAGTACACACCTTCCCCAGAGATCAAAGTAATGCCAAGCGTGCCGACTCTAGGAAAAAAAAAAGAACATGCGTTCACTTATGCTGAGTGTCTTAAGCCACCACTAATTAACAGTATTTAGCTGGCAAAGGAAACGTCGGCTGGCTCGAATTAGTTCCAACCGAGCCGAAATCATTAAAATGCCATAATTCATCTTTTGTGGACGCGGTGCAAATCATAATGTTTATTACTTTTAGTTTTTGGTGAATATTTATGTTTCGTACACTGTTAGCATTTAATCTTAATTTTGTCCCTTCCGATATTTTATCAAATAAATTCGAACACTTCTTGAATCAATATTCAATACCAACAGATAACTATTGTTGATTATAACTAGTCGTTATATTAGATATTTACGAAGTAAAAAGCCAATACATTGATCGCAGTCACGTATTTGAAATACACATTAAGCGCCTGTTCATCGTTGGCCTTCATTAGCAGAATTCATCAGTTTGTCAGCTATCCATGAGAAGTGACGGCCGAATAGGGTACTGGATGCATTAACCGCGGCAAGGAACCGACCCCTCACGAAGAGCGGTCCGTGGAAAGTAGTGCCATAAAGGCTATCTTGTAGCTGCTGAGCTCAGCAGGCTCAGACGCACACGTTGCGCTCGCAGCGCAGACCGCTGCAGCAGCGGGTAACGATAGGATGGCAAGTCTGCGTCAGCCAAAAGATCAAATGAAAGAGTTAGCTTGAACCTGAAGCTGTTTGGTGCTGGAGCATACGGAGCTACTGAGTGCGAGTGTGTATATGGACCTATTAAACGGTAGGTCTGATTGTTTTTCGAGCTGACCCTCAGCTATTCCCCTATCTGGCAGGCCTCATCTCTTAACCTTTAGGTAGCTTTAGGCCCCGACACGTCCTCATAGTAAACGATAGGTCTGCTGAACGCGTACAGACATATGTAGTATAGAT
This sequence comes from Stratiolaelaps scimitus, assembly GCA_019614645.1. Classification (NCBI taxonomy): domain Eukaryota; kingdom Metazoa; phylum Arthropoda; class Arachnida; order Mesostigmata; family Laelapidae; genus Stratiolaelaps; species Stratiolaelaps scimitus. The sequence continues at coordinate 1,559,463 of JABWDB010000041.1, read as the reverse complement.
GAACGTGAATATGGGAATCAGTAAAATACGACCCCTTGCCCCCACCTCATCACTACCAGCACTGAGAAGTCGAACGTCAATCCTGTACCGTTTGACTTCTCTTTGTCTTTGCGCTAAAACCTGTTTGTGGCTGTTCAAGCACGTAAGACAATACACTGAGACAGTTATAGGGAAGGACACGCCCTGAACGTGGGCAGCGACAAACCGTGCCGAATCCTGAGGAGCAGAAATCCTGCATAAACTAAGTTCGAACAATGACATCATGAGAACATGCCAGTTGACATAACGTCGCTGGAGGTGGAAAAAGTGCTTACCCCTCCTCGAGGACTACACGGCACTGCAGCTGCTAGCGAATCCATGAGAAGCAGAAGTAATGATCCCAAAATAAATGCAACAACCAACAATGAAGGGGCCCTCATCTCACACGATTTACCTGCAACGTACATGGGGCAGGATTAGAAATTGTTTCATACATTTTACCGTAGAGTATGCGCGATGTTAATTATAATGGTTCTACAACTGTTTCGTTAGATGTTTTCGGTTAATTTTTTCGTTTTTTTTTTGCTATTTCAAGTGACTGTGCATTGTCTAGCGAACAGACAATTCACTAAGAAAGAGTCTCGCTTAAGAGGGGGCGTCTGTGTATCCAGCTTAGGTGGATATACTCACGCAACACGTGGCTGTGGGTCTGTCTTCTCGTCTGGTTGTTAGGTTTCGTCGAAATTCAAACGTAGTTTATTTAGAACCAAGGTATGCCCATTGACGGCAAATACTATTTTATGTGCGGGATTGTTGCTCTATTAAATATGTCAGTCTTTTGTCGGTTAAGCCTTACCTGTCGAGCCGCCCACAATACGTAGACACGAATTATGCGCTCAGTGCGTGCGACCTCGAGTTCACTGATGCTTTGGTCATTGTGTAATATATTTCCTCGTCGCGCAAACAATATATCAACGATACGTGGTTATATTTGGTAACCTTGATTAAACTACGGTACTCCCTCTAGGCGTATAGGTACATAGAATCTGTCTTTATTTTCTGTCACTTTTTCTTTTATAAACACGTTTGCCTAAGCATTTATTATTTTTATTAGCTAAAGTAGTAAATAGAATAGCTCTCTCTAGCTAAAGTAGTAAATAGTATTCTAGCTAAAGTAGTAAATAGAATAGCTTTGCTGTCCCCAGGGAGCCTTCTGGACTACACACTCTTCTCTATAATCATCAACGATATAGTTAATGTCTGTCAACATTGCAACGTCCTCCTCTACGCAGACGATATGTGTCTGTACATACGTGTTAATGATCCTACATAATTGATTCGGAAAGTCAACAAAGACCTTGTTTGAGTTTGAACTAAACTGCCCCTCCCTTAATGTTTCGAAGTTTACGCTCTCACACATTTGTTCCGCTCTTAGTCCTTCTGGTATTATCGAGGGTGCGATAAATCTTCGAGACACACCTATTGTACGTTGCACGGCAGCCCGCTTCCTAGGAATTCTTCTCGACGATCAACTCGCAGGACCGACGCGTCTCTCTAGTCTCCAAATTGGCCTAAATTGGCAGGCGGCCGGCCTTAATTGGATTGGTAAGTTCCTGGAGCCTAGCTGCTGCCTACTCCTGTACCATTCCTCTTTAATCTTATCTTGAATATTGCGGCCTCAACGATGCCAGTCACATCACGGCGTTAATCTCGGGTTCTTCAGAAACGCGCTCTCAGAGCTACTTTTCCCTTGAATTTTCCTTGACAAATTTTCCTTGAATTTTCCTTGACAAATTTTCCTTGAATTTTCCTTGACAAATTTTCCTTGAATTTTCCTTTCCTCTAGAATCATCCATGAGTTCCCCCAGAACGGTTGGGGGGCTGGTGGTCTCTTCAAATAACACTCGAGGCCATGTCACTATCCAAACTGGCGTGTTCCAAAACAACAAAGATCGCAATACTTTTGCAGTGCGTGGTTCTCTCCTTTCGAACCGCACACCTTGTTAGTATTCGTTCGTTGAATACTTCCGTGCCCCAATTTGAATTCGTCTTGAAAGAAACATGTCTTTGACAAGTTAATCAAGTATGTTTTGCCGTTGGCATTATAGTGTTGGCTTTCATTCACAATGGATTTCAAGGCTCTTTATTACCCTCAGTATTCGTAAGTTGAATTGCTGTAACAGTTATATTTATTCAAATATACAATAATTAGGAATTATGTCTAGGGATTATTGGTGGGGGGGATTAGCTGGGACCAGGGCTGAGTCCGATATTGTCCCGAGGAAGGCGATGGCATTTGCCTCTCTGCACAGTGAGGGACAGGCGTTGCAGAAGGAAAGATCCTGTCCGCTTGTCCCCGGTGGCGCGAATCAGCCTATGGTGGACCCCTTCGAGGAAGTTCGCAGTGAGGGGGCCGTGCCCGCCTAAGGTCTCAAAATCAAGAGGGGAAGAGAGGTGCCTGGAGTGCGGCGTACTTCCGTAGCTTGGCCCGCTCCCCACGCGTTACCGGCCGTGATCGCACAGTGGTCGACATAAGAAGTTGCTAGAGTGTCAACAACACCATCCCTTGGTAAACAACTTCTATCGTACGTATCAGCGCGTGAGCGACTCACTTCCAGCTGTGGACTCACACGATACTCCACGTTTTACTTTTTGGTAAACAAGAGCTAACAAATGTGGCCGGATAACGGGGACAGAAAACATTTGGGTGAGTCACTAAGAATGCCTATGAGCCAGGGGCATTCGTTATTCTATTACTTTCATTCCAATAAGTAATAGAAATAACGAATGCCCCTAACATCACTACGACCTTATATTCGCACTTATACAAATGCACTTCTCTCGTCCATTTTACTCCCACCGAGGCCCTGGCTCATAGGCATTCTTAGTAACACACCCAAATGCTTCCTGTCCCCGTTATCCGGGCACAATAGTTAGCTCTTTGTTTACCAAAACGTAAAACGTGGACTCTCGGGAGAGTCCACAGCTGGCACTGACTCGGGTGAGTCCACAGCTGAAAGTGAACGTGGGTTACGCGCTGATACGTACGATGGAACTTGTTTAACAATGGATGGTGTTGTTTTTTCTTACTAACTCAAAAAGGATATTATGACCGAGATAAAAGCACTAGTTGGACAGCGATCGAGCTGGCACCTGCGGATGTCTGTACTATTGTTTTTACGTTGTCGACGTTCGGCTTCTTGTGGAAAAGTGCACGAGCGCGTAATCTGGCGACGTCTATCCGTTTATGAAAGTTGTTTCATGCAGACAGATGCGCGTAGGCTGTGAGACAGCTGAATAGAGTTTTATGAAATATCCTGTTTGCTACAGCGGGCAGACAGATAGACATAGCATACAAAACACAATTATTTTATTACTATTAATTATTATATGCTCACTCTATGCAGCTGTTACCCACAACTTGTACATCTCGTTACGCCAATGACTTTCACCCGCTCATGGGCTCGTAAGTCCATGATGTCCTTCAGAAAGTCTGGCCTCTGCGCAATTCGACACCTAATCATGCTAGAATTTAACTCTCCTCCCGTAGAAGAACACCAAAATTCAAGATCAAATTTCGATGCAGAACGGCTTATGGACATATCTCAAATTCGCCTTGCATATATACGTACCTGCCTATCTGTATGGGCTTGGCCTAAGAATCCTTTGCGGCGCATCCGTCAGACAACTTTTATATGTAGGTGCTTGGATGAATAAAATAAATAGTTAGGAATATATCGCAAATTATCGTATTATCCAACTTGTCCCCTTCCCTGATGTCTTCTGTATCTACACCAGCGAAGATTCAACGTCTCAATTGCCAAATGGAAAACTCCTCCTCAGTCGGTTTCTCCGTCAGACCCACTTCAACAAAACCAAGACGTTGACACTGGATACCGCCGCAATCCCCACGGCAACGGCGCCCGGAGACTGTAGCGCTAACGGCCAACATAATTGATTACCTCCAATCGAAGACCTCAGAATCGCTTCATCATCGCCACTCTGCGTCGAGTCAGGACCTACAACCTACCGTTCGTATGTGCGCTATAGCGTAACCGACCATGAATCTCGTACAACTCACCACAAACACACATGCACAGTACACCCATTTATCTAGGCTAGCTCCGACATCTGTTCACAGAACACAGACCAAGGTGCCCTTTCTATTCTACACACTATTTGCATTTTCAAGGGGTCCGTCTTACGAAGCAATGCGAAAGCGGTACCGTGGACGTTAAATGTTGGCTGAGAGTCAGCCCGAAAAAGTATATTAAGGTGCCACCACCCAATGGCGACTTCCGTTCACGACCGGACGCATTTTTTGAGGGCTGACTCTCAGCCAACACTTAACGTCCAGGGTGTTCCATAGGCAGTCGGCTGCTCGATCAGTATCATCTCTCTTTTCTGAGTCTTTGCTTACCACTGCAATGACTGTCTTTCTTTATAATACACAGAGGACAAAGGAGCTACGGGTCCAGACGTCGACCTTGAGACACTGTTCGAATATAATACGTAACTGAGAGGCGAAATACTTCGCTGACTTCGATTCTGCTTGCTTAAACGCTTTGCATAATTTGCAACATAAATTTAACTCTGCCATATAGCACTTGCGACTTGGTCCCAACATAAATGCTAGGACCGATCGTCAAAGAATCGAGAGCGAATCTCACCAGTGGCCATTTCGCAATGGGACACACTATTCGCAAGCAGGACGGACACAGGCCGGGGTGGACCATTACGTTTTGACATAGTTCATTTTACTATTCCTGCCATTACGAATCTTTCTACTCTCACCTGCCCATAATACTTGCAGGTGATTATTACCTCTCGAGGTCATCAAGTCCCTCGTAGCCTGTTGGGACCAGCTATTCGATCTATCATCATTGATTAGGCCGTGTTTGTCCTTAGGTGGTATACAGTTGCCCTGTCGTCTCGGGGATCCAGTTATCTACTGCTATATATCAAGCACTCATATGCTATCCTAGTTTACTAGTTCACACTTCAACAAATCAATAAACGCGTTAATTGATTGGTTGAAAGAAAAAAAATTACGAAAAGCATTGGTCTAAAAAACGTCAGTGGCGCTCATCAAAGTCTATGTATTATTTGATAAATGGTTGAAAATGATGCGCGAGAGAATTCATATATATATATACATTTTCTTTTATGAATTATTTTCTGTACAAGGTACGCCAGGTAATGTTTTCACCAACCGATATTCTTATCGATACCAGATGATTAGTGTCTGTAGAACCCTTTCGGATATACAAAGACTTTTGTTTCTGTGAAGATCTCCTAATCAGAGAGACATTTCAGATATATGATATCGAAAATCCGAGTTTCCAAATATATTCGCATATGCTCTGTCACTCCCTACCCGTAATAAATTTAAAATGTCCTTCACCTGATGATTGACGATATGTCTTTAGCGGTATCTGAGTTTCGTATAAGGCCTCGCATATATTGTACATATTTTCTCTATATATATATATATATTTAAGCAAAATGTAAGTAACAGTAAGGTGCAGCAAAGGGTAAGTTACAACCTGTAGTTGAATGAGAGAGATTTTCCGATGAGACGCCACTGAAATACGCACTATTGGCGTCGGCCTCCTGTTTCGCTGTGGCTGACACCGTTTGACTCTACGCGGAGACGCTCACTGACCCAGGCAACGCTCAGCGTATTGTTTTGTACTGTGCAAATACAAACTCACTAGACAGAACAAGCTACTAATTAGAGCATTTAAGGAGAGAAGGAGATTGAGACCAACGGCGTGAAACTGCAGCAATCGTGGGTGGTCGACGAAACGCTACCCGTTCTTGTGGACTTAGCGGAAGCTGAGAGAATCTGTTTTCGGCGAACAGATGGTCGCCCGCTCGTTCTAGCAACAGTAGCAGCAGCACCACCAACTTTCAGCGTCTGTGAGAGTTAGTTCAACGTGTCGTTGATAACTGAGATGGATCTTTGGCCGAAATGTCTTAAGTCTCAAGGCCAAAGGCAGGCTGATCTGAGGAGATCGTAGGGTGAGATCTGCTCTGGGATAGTGGAAAAGAATTGAACTTTTAGAATTCACGCATCTCACTGGATTTCTTGTTCCACTCCCTATATCTCCACCTGCTGCCAGAGTTTAGATGGGAGCCCTTGAGAAACACCTAACGGCATAAAGACAGAACATTTGTCTGGTCTATAGCTTTTTGCTCCAGGAATTTTCTCCTATACGCTGTATGCTGATGCAGTTCGCCAGCGTCGTACCTCTGGGGTACGTTTCACATATTCGCATCTGGAATACGCCGCAATCCGTTGAAGGGTGAACAAATTCATTTCGCTCAGCGTTCGTCTCGAGGAAGACCGCCAATATGGCTGATTAAAGAATCGAGGAAACTTGATCCAGCCGACAGGCGTCGTCATCTCGAAACATTCAAGCTATCTGGTGCAGAAGATATTATTTATTGATAAAACTTGGAGGCTTATTCAAATACACAGATGATCTCAACTATCGATGGCACAACGATCGCAGAAATCGCGTGCTGAGTCAAATTAAAAACGAATTACTCGTCCTGATTGATATGCCAGGTAAATCGCGATGCCTTTTATTATATTGGTATAATGGTATAGACCTTTTGTTTTTCTTTAAAGGTGGGGCGTTGCGATGCTAATGCATGACAACACCGTGCCCCCTCCCCCACTCCGGGACTCTCGACGGTGTTCAACATAATAGTACAGATTAGAATATTCGTGCCACGCCATCATCCGATACTCGTCCGCCCGAACGACAAATTCTATAGAACTTCGGTAGAACTTCTACTTTCGGTAGATCTTCGGACGTGGAGGGCTTCCGACTGCCAGCTTGCAACCGGGCTCCATGAGGCAATCGTCGACTGCATACGTGTCAGGCTATGGGCAGATCCAGTCGCTGTCGCACGGCATCCCGCTGCAACAAGGGTAGGGTCTATCCCATCCATATATTCTGCAAGGCTTTTAATTGTGAACTAGACGTTAGTTTTAGACAAGTCGTTAAATATATATATATATATATATATACTATTTAACGAATATACTATTTACTAGAGCAATAACTCTGACGTTTTGCTGTTTAGCTTGGGAATAGGCGTTGTTCAATGGAGAGATGGTAAAGGTAATGCTTTTTATTGAAGGAATTGCAGTTTTACAATGCTTAAGTTCTCTTATATGTCACGACACGGGACTCGCAGCCTCGGGCTTTTTACAGCCAGAGACTTAGCCACAGTCCAAGATGAAGAGAAATAGAGCGAGAAACGGAGGCTTGAGAGGCTCAAACGTTATGAGTACCTAGTTATGAATACGAACCCCTGCCATCTATGAGAATCTCTACGAGTGATGCGGTATAGTATAAGTAAATGCTATTATTTCCCCTCGTGTATAACGTTGAATGGTGCCAAATCTATTCGTCTCCCACTGGTTTCATTCTCTCAACTACTTCTTCTTTCATTGTTCAGTAATTTGCAAATTTACCTTCAATTTGGGATCTTTATTTATGCGTTATATATATATATATATATATACATACAAATCTGGTAGAACATGTTCAATTATTCTTAGCTGATCTCAGCTTTTTTCGGAAGACAAACTGATGCAGCGCCTGGCTTATTGCGCTTGAATAACGTTCGTTTACCCGTACGCACAAAAATAAGCAAATATTTACTATGTCGGGGCCACGGCAGGCTGCCGTTGCTGCAGAAGCCATGTAAGGTATCACTACTACATCGAAGACCAGTGCGATGATCAGGAACAATGGTAGCCTCATGTTATTTGTCTGGTCAGCCTTAGCGACGCGAAAGACACACTGCAGGTCCCAAAGCGAAATGATATGAGAGACAATCTCGTGGCGATTGGTTTGTAGGATTTGTTAAAGGGTTTAAAATTTTTATTGGTTTATTATACACGGAACTGAGTTTTTGCAACGCCTAAGTCTCCTTATATGTCCTTACCAGATCGCGGGACTTGGGCCTGCGGGCTCCGGATCTTTTATATATATAAAAATTTAGCATACCAGCATATCCACTTCGTATTCAGTAATCGACTGACGAAGTACAATACAGTTTACGTAGATCTTTCAGCACGATATCACAAACACATACGCCAATAAAGTTGCGAATAGAAGGACTAACGTTTGCTGATCCTGAGCTTATATGTATATATATTTAAGCAAAGTGTCTCGCACTGAGTAGATATCAAATAAGCTCTCTCAAACGATGGAACACACTTAATGATAAAGATGAATTTCACGATTAGTCAAGCGATTATATACCATACAATATCTACTATCATAACAGCATGCTACATGAGATAGAAACAAGTGGGTTCGTTAAAACGAAAACTTGATATCAGTAAATCAATCAGGTGAAGACATCTGTTCTCTCCTTCGCCAGATGGGACATACAGTGTGTCCCAAAGAGTCCTGCCCATATGAAAGACAAGGAAACACTATGTGATTTCGAGAGGAAACATAGAGTCTATTTGCTAATGGACGTTCTGGTCGTGCAGGGGCCCTGAAGCTGTACCGTGCATTTGCTGGCCTTGTCTATAAAGAGATTCGACGCTCACAGATGTAGTTCGCGCGATCGACTCAATTTCAACGATCCATGTTTCGCTGCTCCTGTTATAAAACATATTGAGTTTGATTTAGCGCTGTAGTTCTTCTATTGCCTTGTGTATCTTATGTTTTCGTATTGTGCTCGTATTTAGAGGCTCCACATAAAACAAGGGCATCTCGATGCCCTCGGCAGGATACATCACAGGTTTATGAGTGGAGGTCAATGCCGGATGTCACGCCATTGACGTGAAACCATTCGAGCTTCGTTGTTCAAATTGGAGATGATACTTCTGACCTCAGAGTGTTTCGTGAACTGGACAATATGACTGTGTTGAACCACTTCGTTGTGGTGCGCCAAATTAATTTATTGAGAAGTGAGTGAACTGCCTACAACATAGTGAGAAGAATAAAATCTTTTTTAGGGGTGAGAATCTTGTCGCCCGAGGTGAGCGGGAGCCAGAAGTTTGTAAGTCCTCTTATCAACCCAGCACCTTCAACTGCTCGCGAGGCTTCGAACAACAGACCCAACCATGTCAACCGATCCCCTATGACCAGGCACAGTTCCTCCAGCCGGGTCAGTTTCTCGGGGACGACCCAACACGGCCAAGCGGACCCAAGGCAGAGCAATCGTCGATGGGATCGGAACAGCGACAGAACAACAACAGCATTCAGCGCTCCACGAACACCACCCGCGCCCACGATCGAAGAATTCGTGAAGCGAGCCCTGACAACGATGGCGACTTTCTCATCGGCATACAACACTCCCAGCCATCGCAGTGGATCTCGATGTCGATCAAGGTGCGCACAGCGAGATCGGCCCCCCCCCGAAAAAGAATCAATAAGAATCGCACCGTGGAATTGTGAGGGAGCTTCCTCGCTAGGGCTCCTCGTCCCCGACGCCGAGGATGGACTGGACATCCTAATACTGATGGAAACCTGGGCTACCTGTCTATTTCACCTTCCGCGTTTCTGCACAGTTCATTGTCTTGCCAAAAAGCGCAACGGGCCAGGGCAGCCAAGTGGCGGTATCTCCGTCTTTTACAATCATAAGCTAGGCGACCTCACGAAGTGCCTTGCTGAGAATAACGTCATAGCCTTACAAGGCCCGCGATTCTCCGTATTAGCTGCATATGCTCGACCCGCAGATTCGGAATCTACGTACACTATGGTAGAGAAACTCGTCAGCGGGCTGGAAGCAGTATCTCTCCTAACCGGTGCGCCCCTCGTAGTCGCTGGTGACTTCAAGGCCCGCCTCAATCAGCTTAATTCGAGCCGCACCATAGCCCTCCGAGATACTCTAGCTCACTACGATTGAGGGTCAATCCCAGCATATCACCAACATATTTAGGTTATTTTGGAAGCTCCACCATCGTCGTATTCGCTACCAACGTATCCAAAGAAGGGATCAGTTACCAGGAAAGTGCATCAAGCTTTCTGAAGGTGCATGCACTCGAGCCCACATACCAGTGGCCGTGGACCTCATGGTTCAGGAAGGGCCATCGAGGACGGCCAAGAGACACGCCCTCCCGGCCGGCTCAATGTGAACATACCCCTAGATCGTGCCAACGATGTTCTCCCAGTGCCGGACGTGTTAGACACGGAGGAGTATGCGGAGCGCCTTGTCGAAGTGCTGCACTCGAGTGTTCAACCACGAGATGATGGAAGCCCGCCTTATCGCAGACGCTTAGCGTCAGCCTTATAGGTGGCTGGCCCACCGAGGGAATACCGCGGCTTGCCCAATCAGCTCCTCAGCCCTCATAAACCATTTCTCAGAAATGTTCGCTTCGCGGGACACCATCCTCCGCGAGGTGCCAATCCTGGATGGCGTGTGGGACGAAACGACTTGGCGGCTAAGGGACGTCCTCCAGCAGGAGTTCACCGTCGAGGAGGTCTCCGAAGTCTCCGCAATAATAAAGCTTCCGGTTCTGACAGAGTTCGTAATGAGCATCTGAGGAGTGCACTCTGCTTTGCCCCTCGCTGGTCCGCTCTATTCAACGAATGCTTACGGACGGGCACGCTCCCAACAAGGTGGAGAGACGCGAACCTACTAGTTGTCCCTAAAGGGAAGGGAAATTCCGGCCGAACCATCATCTTGGCGAGGCATTGCGAAGAAGAGTGTGTGCTATAAAAGTGCTATATGAGTGTGTGCTGCTCTCCTGTCTACTGACATGGAGACTGTATAACTACCTGGAAAGTATACGGGCCATCCCGTCCGAGCAGCATGGTTTCCGCGGAGATCGCTCCACAGAAACCGTCTGCTCGATTCTGATGGAGGACGTCAAGAGGGCCCTAGCCACACCGAGGAATCCACTATATGCAGTCCTTATACACCTCAAGGCAGCATCCGATTCCGCGCTAAGGGACACGGTGTTACGCACGTTGGCAGAGGTCGGAGTACCAGTCAAAGTGCTCAAACTGCTTGTGGCCGTCCTACAGGAGAACAGAATAACGATTGAGGATGGTGTCGCCGAAGTCGAACCTTTCGCGCAGACAACAGGCTTAGCACAGGTGACAATCTGAGTCCTCTCCTGTTCTCCATCCTACTGAAGGACCTGCTCGCTCGAATAAGGGGCCCGAGAAACCTGAGTTATCAAAGTTATCCTGTACACGGACGACTTGGTCATATACGGCCCGAGCAGGTTCCAGGTGTAGCAAGCTCTAGCACGACTCCACGTCGCTATAAGTGCCTTGGGTCTAACGGTTAACCAGAGGAAGACGGAAGCAATGAAGTTCAGGAGAGGCGGCAGGATCTCCACTTTCCAAGGCCCTCGCAGGAGCCACCGCCACTGCCCTCTCCAAGGCTCTCAGACTACAGAACGAAACATGGCTTCCGCTTATTCCTACTACGAAGAATTAAGGAATCAATATAGAAAACGCGCGCGGTTGCGCGTGCGGAGCGGGCCAAGCTAAGGAAGTACGCCGCACTACAAGCGACCCACCTTTTTTCCTTGGTAAACGCCTGAATCCCAAAATATGGCTTGACGCTCCCCAAAGACCAAATGAGTCAGATAATCGAAGTTTCACAGTGGTAACGAAGAGCTTTAGGTTCATAAGCATACATACGAATCCGCGACTCTTTTTAAACAAGCGCATGCATGGGCTTCGAGGGTCAATAAATCGACCCTCCGAGCGATCACGTTGTACAGGAGTAACAGCGCGGTTGGGAGTAACGGTTTAAAGTAAGAAAAATAAGGTCCACTCGACAAATACCGGTTGACGTAATCAAACACATTGACGTTTCTTGTTCAGACAACGAGATAAGATTTTATTTGATCTCGTGTGCTTAGTTCATTATGTTCAGTAAACGCCGTCGATATTTCAAGTTCCATCATCATTGTTAATTTACTCTATTGAGTTGGAACATTTGAATTAGTTCTGATCGAGTCTTGGCTGATCGTCATTCGTCTGGCGTCGGAGGGGATTTCTCAGATTATGGGCATACCCAGTTAGAGAGGTCGCACGGCAATCCGCTACAACAAGGGTAGGGTCCTACTACGCCTGTAACTCTGCAAGACTTCAGAACGAAAATACAGCGTTAGTTTCAACCAATCCAAGTAATGGAACCACCAACCTGTAATTATCATATTTGCTGTATATTTACATTAATATTTACTTAATTGAAAATAAAACACCTATAATACCAAGCAATATATATATATACCATTTGTTAAAATATAGTGATCCTCGTAAACTTAAGGCACCCCCTATATTTCAACAAATGGTTACGAACAGCACACATTTGAGGCCTCTATTCTGTATCAGATTAATGTATGTGTCAAATAACACGCATATCACCACGGACAGCGCATGTGATGGCAGCGTGCTACAATGAAGTGTGTCAATTTTCGGATGTTCAAAAAGATAAGGTACCCCCAGTTATCGAGTGTTCTCGCTGAGTTGATCTATTAGTTTGTGTTGACGCACTTACGCTGTGCTGTAGTCACGGGACACTCTTAGAGCCTTACTGATGCAGAGAAAGCAGTTATTACTGCCTTACACTGAGCAAGAGATCCAGACAGCAATTGCTAGAGAAATTGGCGAAAGTCGTTTGCAAATTTATTTACGCAATCCGTTATAGTATGGTCCTAATAAGACCAAAGGACGTCGACGAAAGCTCAGCCAGCGAACTGCCGTGCACGTTTGTCGATCGGCCTCGAATTCGACCATAAATTGTGAAGCAATTAGGCAAGAGTTGAACCTTTAGGTTCATAGATTAACAGGTTTAAGGATTATTATGCGTTACTCGCATAATCATATGGGCGCAAATGAAAATAAGGCCTCATCTTCAACAACGCCACATGACTGCCCGAGTTCGCCCGCAACAATATGAACAACGACTGGAAATTAGCCAATATTGAGTCCACGTTTTTTAAAAAGTATCCTGCGGGTGCACATCTATTTAAAAGGTCTAGTGTTGTTTTAGATCGTTTCCAGTGACGAGAAGAAGTTCAATTCGGACGGACCAGATAGATTTAATGGTTATCGGTGTGATGTACGTAAAGAGTCTCGGTACTTCTCGAAGCGCAATTCCGCTGGAGGAAGGCTTATGGTTTGGGGAGCTCGGCAAACTCACACTCGTCTTCATCTCATCTCAAATGAATAGCGAGGACTATCAGCAGATATTGACCGACAACGTACTGCCGTTTAAGCCCAGACCTCATCGACCACGAATTGTTTAATTAGCAAGGGCGCGACCACACGGCACTAATTAACGCAATAGAACGGAATCAACTCAGCGAAAACAGCAGAACAATCACACACTTAATTGTAGCAGGCTGCATGCGCCGTCATATGCGCTATTATTTGTCGTATGTATGTTATTTGACACGTACATGAATCTGATATAGAATAAATTCCTCAAATGTGTCCTCTTCGGGGATGCCTTACGAACACAACTTCATATATATATATATAGTCACAGACTCTAGTCATTCTATTTCCGGCCCGTATCTGGATCTAATTTTGTTAGTTTACTTTATAATACTAGAGGAAATGAGTGGAGCTGAAGAAAGACAGCTTTCTCGCTTGCTATGTAATGAAACGCTTCTTGATCCCTGTAAGGAGTTCATTTTCAGTGCCGACGTTCTTTAATATAAAATTTGCTATTGCTATATATATATATATATATATATATAATATGTTGTGCTATATAGTCTCAAATTAAACCTCATAAAATGAACTTGACAACTTTGCGAGTTACGGGCGTTACCGTGCTTTTTACGATCGGTCACTCTAAATATCACACACACGCACACACACACCTACCGTCGTCGCATTTCAATCCCAAACTCAGCTATCTCCTCTATGTGATCAGTTGTGCACTCGTGCGAGAAAAAAAACAAAGGCTTTCATTACACCTACTTTGCCGGAGCCAGTGCAAGTGGCTTCTCCCATGTACGGTAGCACCGCTAACGCGATGAACAGTAACGAAAGAACTCTCATATTGAACAACAGGTACCCTGAAACGTCAAATGAGACACTGCTGATATTATCAAGGATGGAACGAGCCGAAAACGAGATGCGTGGTCGAATTCTACAGCTTCGATAAGAGTGAAACCGTAGGCGGCGTAGAAGAAATCGTGTCGATATTGTCGGCCTATTCCGTGACATCCTTACATCTATAGTATTCATTAAAGCTCGATGACGCCTGTCCGTCCGACAATATTCGTAAATCGATTATCTCCCGGTTTGGTTCATCTACGAGCGTTCCATCGAACCAGGGCATTCACATCTTCTAACTGCCCTTCGAATCGGAGCACCGATGCCGGCCACGCAGCCAGCTTGGCGTCGCTCTCCAATGACCACGGTTGCTGGCCCGCGCTTTGCGCATCACAAAACTCTCGCACCTTTCTGTCGAGAGTCGAGCGACGGACGCGCGCGCGTACCCTCGCGTCCGAGAGATGACATCGCGTTCCGGCGGCGCCGTTAATCAGCGAGCTCTGTTACCTGAGTGGGTCGTTGCCCCACGCTGGGCGCCAGAACATGTAACAGACAGCTCTGAGGGCAAATGGAAAACACGAATCCTTCTTGGTGTTATCGCCACCTCACGCTGACTGCAGATTTATTCCATTTACGCGATTGTTGGCGGGCGGGCTGTAGTTCCCAGCAGCCGAACTGTTACTGGAAAGCTTACCGACTGTGCCGAGGAAACTAGCACCGGCAGATCTGTTTCGATCGTTCGCCAAGTTCACATTTACTTGGCTCGGCACTGGGCCATTAAACGTGCCATGCACCGAGATCGCGCACGCGGTTCGGACCGTGGCAGCCCCATCGTACAGGCAAGGCTGGTTGCGTCTACGGAGGTCACTGGGGCACACTCCAATCGATCCAGAAACGAAAAATACCGCTGCTTAACTTCTGACGGCTCATCTCCTTTTTATAGGCCAACTGAAGTTACCGCTGCGAGCCCAGCGTCCTCTATTACCAAGAGATACAGCAGTGCCGGCGCCGATACTCGACGATGAGGATCCCTTAGCCAACTGACAGCTCACCTGCCTTTAACCATAGGCAACCACAGTGACCTGTCAGCCGAACATTCGAGAGCACCTCCATCGGGCCGGGCGGTTGGTGACAACCTGTGAAAACTGTCATTGTAATAACATGACAATTAAAGCCAGTTTCAATCAGCTAAGCTGGTGAAGGACTGCTCTTTCATATTATCCAAATGGATAATAGTGACCTGTCAGCCGAACATTGGTGAGCACGACCACCGAGCCGGGCGGTTGGCTTCGCCAGACTCCGACTTGACCAGCTTAACGGTCGCTTACATTGGCACTATGCCACGTAGATGAGTCACGATTTCTTAGTCTCTCATAAGTACTTCCTGATGTGAGGTAAACTGTCTATCATTGAGTTGATGCTATTATTAGTCATCTCACTCATCTCGTTGGTTCACATAAATTAAGTAATAATAATTTTGCAAAGAAACAGGGAGGTGATTTCGAATTTAGTTAAATATCCTGAACAGTAAGGGCGACCAAGAAGGCGCCAAGACGACCCGAGGCAGTAAGTGCGCGTGAAAAACGCTTCGTCCTCCGAATAGCCTCTAACAGATTTTGGACTTGTCGCGAAATTGCATCCGAGGCTGGTGTCAAAACGACGGTCCGAAGCGTGCAAAGATGTCTTCAGGCATCAGAACATCTTGTTCATGAAAAACTCAATTCTCGTTTTATCTAGAACTGTCTTTGGAGGTGGCAAACAGTATCAGATGCTGCATGAGCTAAAAAAGCTTCGGTAGCCGAATGGAATGTTCTTGATTAAAACCCCATACTTAAATTGGGCTATCATTGTGTCGCGCTATATATAAAAATATATATTTTTTCAGACAATTTTATAAAAATTAAAATCGATTGCGATTGCACTCAATGAGTTATTTGTAAACTAAAACTAACTTCTCCCGACATCAAACTTGCCTTTAGTTGCTTTTGCAGAGGTAACACCAGCTCAGTTCAAGAGCTCAGCACATTGTGAATACTCCATATCTAGTATACTTCTGAGTAATAGGTCTTAATGGGCGACTTCTCCCCTAGAATCGAAGGACAGCCAAGTCAAAATATCTCCTACTATCGCGGATGGCATTTAAAGTTCACGATGAACTCGTAAATTCAGATTCATTACTTATAGCTAGATATCCCGAAAAAAAATATACAAAATCTATAGTAATTACATCCTTCATCCTTGATAGGGCGAATAGTAGCTATAGGTCCCACGGACACATTTCTAGTATCTGCGACTGTTTTTTTTTTCAAATTTTATGGCTGCCTGTCCGATAGCCATATATCTCAACACTATCTCCAGTCCAGTGGGATCTCTCTGGCTCGCCACCATGATGGATGCACTCTCCGTTCAGCTCAAAGAATCCGGTCGGTCGGAATTCATGAAAGACGGAAGATATGGCCAAGGATAACCGCCAGGTTTCGAAGTAGCGTCGAACGTCAGTTGACAGAACTCCTGTCAATGGACTCCTGCTTTTCGGCAAGAGGAGTGGTGAGTTTGCATTAAACGATACCCGAAAAGAACTAAGCAGAGGTGTGTGGTGATGTGATCACTGAAAAGGCAACTTGAAACAAGGCTGCTATTCAGATTTATTCTATAGAGCTAATTCTGTGATCAATGGAGTTCGTATTGCTCGAAATCGGTATAGTTCCTTCTCTTTCAAGAAGAGTCCATTGTTAGTTAGAGTTAGTCTGTTCGTGTTAACTTGGGCGTTAAAGTAGAACCATCCCTATTGTTATTGGAGTTTCCCAAGGAGGATACTGTAACTCAGCCGAAGTAATAGGTCAGCCCAAACTTTCGCACATAGGTGGTGTTTTCTTTCAGAGGAGGAAATTTTCTTCAAACGCACGGACACCACCAGAGACACCTTCCAATCTCCACATGAAAGTGGGTCGTTCCAGTGCAGGGTTGACGTGGATGACAAAACACCTCTGCCTGCCTATAACCATCCTCTGCTGAAAGTGTATCTCTTCGCTACTTGGCGCAGCAGAAATGGCTTTCCGCTCAATAGAGGAGGGCAAGGACGCTGCATGCAACGAAGATTCTTTCAGTGTCAAATGAGACGTGCAGAGTATCCGTTATGCTGATTCTATTTTATCATAATCTACATTTGGTGCGTATCTTGACCGCCCCCCTCATAAACGCCAGATAATTTTCAGACGATAAGATCGGAGAATCATACCCTCATTTTTCCGGATTGGCATTTGGACGCCGCAAAGCTGTGCGGTGGAACAGGATGGGCGCGATATTAAACGATATAAGCGAGTACTACTATTGCAGCTTTACCTTTACTACGGTTACACAAACTGCTGGACAGCTACTACGAGTCAAATGCATAATAATCAAACAAAATTGCTAATTTTTCCGAATATGTGCTATCGAGAACAAAACGTTTTAAAACTCAATATGGGGGATCACTTAGTCCTTAAATCGATGAAAAACATAGTAATTTGTGGAAATTGATGTGAGTTGTGAAATTTTGTGAGCATTGTGTTTTTGAATGAAAATTTCAGCATGGATGCATTCGTATCTATGCTACATTTGTTTCAGTATATAAATTATTACAATAAGTAGTTACTATTGCTGAGATGCAATGGTATAAAGTGTGTATGATCACGCGAGTGATAATAATGAAAACCGTTTCGTTATGTGTATCTGAAATCAAGTGTGACCACCCGCTGAACTTAAGCATATCAATAAGCGGAGGAAAAGAAATCAAATGAGATTTCCGTAGTAGCTGCGAGTGAACTGGAATGAAGCCTATTGCCAATTCTTATGTTTTGTACAATAAGAGATGAGGTGTAAAGGTGTTTCGTGTTCAACAGAGGTACGGCTTAATTATTATTGAGTGAGTGCTCAGAGAAGGTGTAAAGCCTGTGTGGTTGTGCTAGCCTGTTGAACCGTGACACTGAAGAGTCTAGTTGTGTGAGTACAACTTAAAGCTCTAAAAGGCTAAATATATGAGGGGACTAACAGCGAACAAGTACCATGAGGGAAAGTTGAAAAGAACTCTGACGAGAGAGTTCAACAGTACGTGAAACCATATTGAGTAAAACATAACTATTGCTGAGATGCAATGGTATAAATTGTGTATGATCACGCGAGTGATAATAATGAGGCTAGTAATCTTTGTTTTTCTTAATGGCAATTGTGCCCCTTGAACGAAGAATTCCCAGTAAGTGCTAATCATTATCTAGTACTGATTACGTCCCTGCCCTTTGTTCACACCGCCCGCCGCTACTACCGATTGAATGGTTTAGTGAGATCATCTGAGTAGATGGGTATGTACCGCTTGCAAATGAAGATCAAACTTGATCATTTAGAGGAAGTAAAAGTCGTAACAAGGTTTCCGTAGGTGATCATTTGATTACTACGCATTACGTTTGATTACACAGTAGATATTCTCAGTAGTTTATTAGCTCGTGCAACAGAAATACGCGTGTCCGGTTGCCTTCATCTTGCCTCGACTAATGCCGACGAAGTGCCCCGAAATGCCCAGCACCAAAATTTCCATATCGAAAACCTGAAGATTGGGTAGAACGTTCAGGACACGGGTGAGCCCGCTCCGCAGTGTCAAGATGAGACACATTTCCTGTTCTCACAAATTAACCCCTCGCAACAATCGGAACGTTGATAGTAGATTCTGCAAACCTTCAGATTTGAGTCGGATCTTACCGAGTTAGTAGGCAGATAAAGCTATTGGATTCGTTACGGGGGCGTCATGTGGGCGTTTAAGATGCCGCCAATAATTATTGTATCTTTGATAGCGCCGAATTGCGTATTCATAAATTGTAGCTACTATAATCAGCTTGTGGATCACAATGAGTTAAGCCAAAATGGAAAAAAAAAATTTATCGACAACCTCGCCTTCCGAGAGACATGAATCCTGAGCAGACGCGAACGGCAGCATTGCTAAACAGATCATGGCGATGAGAAATATGATCACGATACCCCTCATTGTACACGGTCGACCTGCAAAAAAGCAAAAGACCTTGGAACCTTAGGAGGAGAAGGTAGGTATCTCCTACTGTATTCATATGCTGTTCGATATTTCGGAACAAACAGCACAAACGATTCGGGGACACAGCCACCGATGCTGCGTGTCCCGTCTCCGATGTCAACAAATTCGGCATTTCGACTATTTTTTTAATACTATACGCATAAATATATATATAGAGTCTCTGCCTGTAAGAAGCCAGAGGCCGCAGGTTCGAATCCCGTTGCGTGACATACAAGCATTCTATGCAGTTCCTTACCTTACCGCGCGTTATTATCACTCGCGTGAGTTTATACCATTGCATCTCAGCAATAGTACAACTACTTCAGGCTGCGCCAACAATGAGAAAACTGGACACTGTACTAATATTCAAAGAATTGTAGCAGTAATATTACAGTTCCCTCTGGAAAAAGCAACAAGTTTTCTGACATCGTAACAGCGGTCTCCATGTAACTAAGCTTTCTTAGAATGGCTACAACTAGTGTCGAGACGTCAACAGTTTTTTTTTGTTAAGTATTTACTATCCAGGCGCAGAATCGCCTGGGACGTATTCACGTAGTTCCTAGATCCTCTAGGACAGGCTTACGCACTTACTGAAGATACTCGCCAACAATTCAACGGGTTCCTATTGGGATTCGCTGAGGGTCAGCTCGCGCCCTGCTGAGGGTCAGCTCGCGCCCTGCTGAGGGTCAGCTGACCCTCAGCTGACACTCAGCTTCGATAAGAGTGAAACCGTAGGCGGCGTAGAAGAAATCGTGTCGATATTGTCGGCATATTCCGTGACATCCTTACATCTATAGTATTCGTTAAAGCTCGATGACGCCTGTCCGTTCGACAATATTCGTAAACCGATTATCTCCCGGTTTGGTTCATCTACGAGCGTTCCATCGAACCGGGGCATTCAAATCTTCTAACTGCCCTTCGAATCGGAGCACCGATGCCGGCCACGCAGCCAGCTTGGCGTCGCTCTCCAATGACCACGGTTGCTGGCCCGCGCTTTGCGCATCACAAAACTCTCGCACCTTTCTGTCGAGACGGACGCGCGCGCGCGTACCCTCGCGTCCGAGAGATGACACCGCGTTCCGGCGGCGCCGTTAATCAGCGAGCTCTGTTACCTGAGTGGGTCGTTGCCCCACGCTCGGCGCCAGAACATGTAACAGACAGCTCTGAGCGAAAATGGAAAACACGAATCCTTCTTGGTGTTATCGCCACCACACGCTGACTGCAGATTGATTCCGTTTACGCGATTGTTGGCGGGCGGGCTGTAGTTCCCAGCAGCCGAACTGTTACTGGAAAGCTTACCGACTGTGCCGAGGAAACTAGCACCGGCAGATCTGTTTCGATCGTTCGCCAAGTTCACATTTACTTGGCTCGGCACTGGGCCATTAAACGTGCCATGCACCGAGATCGCGCACGCGGTTCGGACCGTGGCAGCCCCATCGTACAGGCAAGGCTGGTTGCGTCTACGGAGGTCACTGGGGCACACTCCAATCGATCCAGAAACGAAAAATGACGCTGCTTAACTTCTGACGGCTCATCTCCTTTTTATAGGCCAACTGAAGTTACCGCTGCGAGCCCAGCGTCCTCTATTACCAAGAGATACAGCAGTGCCGGCGCCGATACTCGACGATGAGGATCCCTTAGCCAACTGACAGCTCACCTGCCTTTAACCATAGGCAACCACAGTGAACTGTCAGCCGAACATTCAAGAGCACCTCCATCGGGCCGGGCGGTTGGTGACAACCTGTGAAAACTGTCATTGTAATCACATGACAATTAAAGCCAGTTTCAATCAACTAAGCTGGTGAAGGACTGCTCTTTCATATTATCCAAATGGATTATAGTGACCTGTCAGCCGAACATTGGTGAGCACGACCACCGAGCCGGGCGGTTGGCTTCGCCAGACTCCGATTTGGCCAGCTTAACGGTCGCTTACATTGGCACTATGCCACGTAGATGAGTCACGATTTCTTAGTCTCTCCTAAGTACTTCCTGATGTGAGGCAAACTGTCTGTCATTGAGTTGATGCTATTATTAGTCATCTCACTCATCTCGTTGGTTCACATAAATTCTTGTGAATAATAATAAGTAGTTTAGGTATATATATATATATATCTTGGGCCCTTTTCGGGGATCTGGCTCAGCTTAGAGTTAGGCTCAGTGCTGGGACTAGATGTCAATACAGAGAAAAAATAAAGTATGGACAAAATGGCTGGGAAAAAATAAAGTACGGAAACGTAGAGCCACACTTCCCAATGTGCTGGGTAAGGAACTTACAGACATGCGGTCCGTGAAACTTAGAACGATGAATTGTCAACCGGAGGCGTGGGTAGCGCAACCTACCTGCTACAACTGCCAGATGCTGGGTCACGTCACCGGGGAATGTAAGAGCGACAGGGTGGAGGGACGACGTCGCCGCCGCCGCCGCACGTGAGGAGACATTGGCCACTTCATTAAGGATTGTTCAGCGAAGTAGGCCAGATGTTACGGGTGCAACAAAAATGGTCGTGCCTGTGTCACAATGGGGTGCCCAAAGTTCAAAGAATTGAGAGAGCGGAGGAGGACGATGGTAACTAGTTCCACAACAGAGCAAGCAGAGCAGCCAGAGTCTGAAGCTCGGAGGCAACGAAGGGAGAAACAATAGACCGTCATAAATGCGGAAGCCAACAAGGTGATCCATTCCATACAGAAATCGGCGGTCAGCGCCGGTCTCGAGCTAGCTCCACAAAAGAGTGAGGCGGTTGTACAGACTGGTAAAATCCCAGTTGACCAGCCAAATTTGAAACTCGCCGGCGAGAGCATCAGAACAGTGAACCAAGGTACCTAGGTGTACACCTGGACAAAGGTCTCACCGGAAATGAACGCACCAAGATAGCTACGACTTAGTCAATGAAAGCAGTCAAAAAAAATAGCTAAGATCCTTCCAAACATCCACGGGCCCCAGCGAGCAGACCGCAGCGAGCTCGTGATGTCGGTTGCGAGATCGATCGCGTTTTTTTGGGCTCAGTTTGTTTAGCTAAGCAACGAACGAATATAACATGTAATTATATGTCCTTTAGCTAGGCGTCCCACAGGATTATCAGGCAACGAAACAGAGCTGAAGCTGAGAATATAGAAAAGGGAGAAGAGATAGAATCGATATGAAGAACTATGAGAACGCTCTCATACAGTTATACGAGATCCCGACCATAATATCTCACTCTCAAGAGAGATTAAAGCGCGAGCGAGCGAGAGAGAGAAGGAGAGAGAAAGAGATGAAAGTCAAGATAGAGAGAGAGAGAGATAGAAGAGCAGAGTGAGAGAGAGATAGAGAGGAGAAAAGATGATGAGAGAGAGAGAAGAGAGAGCTCGAGATGATAGTCTACATATCTATATAGAAATATACATATATATCATCTCTATATACTCTATCTCTATTCTAATATTATGCTATATATCTCTCAGAATAGATAAAGAAGAGAGAGAGAAGATCTCCCTCTCTCTCTATCTCTATCTCTATCTCTATCTATATATCTACTCTATATCTCTCTCTCTATCTCTCTTATATATCTATCTATCTATCTATCTATCTCTATCTCTATCTCTCTCTCTATCTCTATCTCTATATTCCACTTATCATCTCCCTCCATATTAATATTATACCCTCTAGACTTACCCCTCCTCCACCAAATACTATCTCCATTAAACTTCTTAAATACATACATAAATTTTCCCCATACCTACCCTTTCTTATCAATCAAAACTAACAAAAAAATCCCCTACCTTTCTCCCTCATCTCCCTCTCCCTATTCTACCTATTTATCCCCTCAACTACACTCCACTCAACAATCAAAAATCAATACTTCCCAATCACTCTTATTATACCCCTACTTACTCCTTATCCCCTCCTAAACCTTCACCTCCCAAATAACCCCATCCCCACCAAATCAACAACTCCATAAAATCTTATTCCCCTAACTCAAATCATCTCTACCCCCTATTACTCTCATTCCATAAAATCACCCCACTACCCAATTACCCCTCTATTTCACACCAATATACTCTAACACACCCCACACACAAAAAAACTCCAACTCAACACCCCCAACCCCACCCTCAATCCTCAAAAAAACCCAAAACCCAAAAAAACCCCCCCCCCCCCCCAAAAAACCCCCCACCATAACACCACACAAAAAACCCCCCCACCCAACAATTCTCCCCCGCCCCCCCCCCCCCCCCCCCCCCCCCCACCCGGGGGCCCTTTCACTCAATGAGTTATTTGTAAACTAAAACTAACTTCTACCGACATCAAACTTGCCTTTAGTTGCTTTTGCAGAGGTAACACCAGCTCAGTTCAAGAGCTCAGCACATTGTGAATACTCCATATCTAGTATACTTCTGAGTAATAGGTCTTAATGGGCGACTTCTCCCCTAGAATCGAAGGACAGCCAAGTCAAAATATCTCCTACTATCGCGGATGGCATTTAAAGTTCACGATGAACTCGTAAATTCAGATTCGTTACTTATAGCTAGATATCCCGAAAAAAAATATACAAAATCTATAGTAATTACATCCTTCATCCTTGATAGAGCGAATAGTAGCTATAGGTCCCACGGACACATTTCTAGTATCTGCGACTGTTTTTTTTTTTTCAAATTTTATGGCTGCCTGTCCGATAGCCATATATCTCAACACTATCTCCAGTCCAGTGGGATCTCTCTGGCTCGCCATCATGATGGATGCACTCTCCGTTCAGCTCAAAGAATCCGGTCGGTCGGAATTCATGAAAGACGGAAGATATGGCCAAGGATAACCGCCAGGTTTCGAAGTAGCGTCGAACGTCAGTTGACAGAACTCCTGTCAATGAACTCCTGCTTTTCGGCAAGAGGAGTGGTGAGTTTGCATTAAACGATACCCGAAAAGAACTAAGCAGAGGTGTGTGGTGATGTGGTCACTGAAAAGGCAACTTGAAACAAGGCTGCTATTCAGATTTATTCTATAGAGCTAATTTTGTGATCAATGGAGTTCGTATTGCTCGAAATCGGTATAGTTCCTTCTCTTTCAAGAAGAGTCCATTGTTAGTTAGAGTTAGTCTGTTCGTGTTAACTTGGGCGTTAAAGTAGAACCATCCCTATTGTTATTGGAGTTTCCCAAGGAGGATACTGTAACTCAGCCGAAGTAATAGGTCAGCCCAAACTTTCGCACATAGGTGGTGTTTTCTTTCAGAGGAGGAAATTTTCTTCAAACGCACGGACACCACCAGAGACACCTTCCAATCTCCACATGAAAGTGGGTCGTTCCAGTGCAGGGTTGACGTGGATGACAAAACACCTCTGCCTGCCTATAACCATCCTCTGCTGAAAGTGTATCTCTTCGCTACTTGGCGCAGCAGAAATGGCTTTCCGCTCAATAGAGGAGGGCAAGGACGCTGCATGCAACGAAGATTCTTTCAGTGTCAAATGAGACGTGCAGAGTATCCGTTATGCTGATTCTATTTTATCATAATCTACATTTGGTGCGTATCTTGACCGCCCCCCTCATAAACGCCAGCTAATTTTCAGACGATAAGATCGGAGAATCATACCCTCATTTTTCCGGATTGGCATTTGGACGCGCGCTCACCCTAAAGCTGTGCGGTGGAACAGGATGGGCGCGATATTAAACGATATAAGCGAGTACTACTATTGCAGCTTTACTTTTACTACGGTTACACAAACTGCTGGACAGCTACTACGAGCCAAATGCATAATAATCAAACAAAATTGCTAATTTTTCCGAATGTGTGCTATCGAGAATAAAACTCAATATGGGGGATCACTTAATCCTTAAATCAATGAAGAACATAGTAAGTTGTGAAATTTTGTGAGCATTGTGTTTTTGAATGAAAATTTCTGCATGGATGCTGGATGGTTGTTTCAGTATATAAATAAGTAGTTACTATTGCTGAGATGCAATGGTATAAATTGTGTATGATCACGCGAGTGATAATAATGAGGCTAGTAATCTTGAATGTTTTTCTTAATGGGGATAGGGGATTGCAGATTGCAATTGTGCCCCTTGAAAGAGGAATTCCCAGTAAGTGCTAGTCATTAGCTAGTACTGATTACGTCCCTGCCCTTTGTACACACCGCTCGTCGCTACTACCGATTGAATGGTTTAGTGAGATCATCTGAGTAGCATGTACTCTGTACGTGCTCGTTTTGCAATTGAAGATCAAACTTGATCATTTAGAGGAAGTAAAAGTCGTAACAAAGTTTCCGTAGGTGATCGTTTGATTACTAAGCATTACGTTTGATTACACAGTAGATATTCTCAGTAGTTTATTAGCTCGTGCAACAGAAATACGCATGTCCGCTTGCCTTCATCTTGCCTCGACTAATGCCGACGAAGTGCCCCGAAATGCCCAGCACGAAAATTTCCATATCGAAGACCTGAAGATTGGGTAGAACGTTCAGGACACGGGTGAGCCCGCTCCCCAGTGTCAAGATGAGACACATATCCTGTTCTCACAAATTAACCCCTCGCAACAATCGGAACGTTGATAGTAGATTCTGCAAACCTTCAGATTTGAGTCGGATCTTACCGAGTTAGTACGCAGATAAAGCTAATGGATTCGTCACGGGGGCGTCATGTGGGCGTTTAAGATGCCGCCAATAATTATTGTTATCTTTGATAGAGCCGAATTGCGTATTCATAAATTGTAGCTACTATAACCAGCTTGTGGATCACAACGAGTTAGGCCAAAATGAAAAAAAAAATGTAGGGACCACCTCGCCTTCCGAGAGACATGAATCCTGAGCAGACGCGAACGGCAGCATTGCTAAACAGATCATGGCGATGAGAAATATGATCACGATACCCCTCATTGTACACGGTCGACCTGCAAAAAAGCAAAAGACCTTAGGAACCTTAGGAGGAGAAGGTAGGTATCTCGCTACTGTATTCATATGCTATTCGATATTTCGAACGAACGGCACAAACGACTCGGGGACACAGCCAGCGATGCTGTGTATCCCGTCTACGATGTCAAAAAATTCGGCCAATTTCGACTATTTTTTTAATACTATACGCATAAATATATATATAGAGTCTCCGGCTGTAAAAAGCCAGAGGCCGCAGGTTCGAATCCCGTTGCGGGACATACAAGCATTCTTTGCAGTTCCTTACCTTACAGCGCGTTATTATCACTCGCGGTGAATTTATACTGCATCTCAGCAATAGCAGTAACTTGTAGTATGTTACATGGAGATCCCTGTTACGATATGAGAAAACTGGGGAACTTTACTAATTGAAAGAATTGTAACAGTAATATTACAGTTCCCTCTGGAAGGAGCAAGGTGCGCGAGGCTGTTGCGAGTGTTTTCTGACATCGTAACAGCGGTCTCCAAGTAACTAATCTTTCTTGGCTACAAGTAGTGTCGAGACGTCAACAGTTTCTTTTTTAAAAGGCTACAAGTGGTGTTACTTGTTAAGTATTTACTATTGCAGGTGCTTTCTAAGGCGCAAAAGCGTTGTTCCTAGATCCCTTACAATTCAACGGGTTCGTACTGGGATTCCCTGCGAGAGATCCAAGCTTCGCTAGCAGTTCAGTCAATATTACCTCCTCAATATTAACAATAACCGACAATTATGATCGATGACCAACATTTGTTCGTTATTCTGTCATTCTCGCGCATGGTGGTTATTTGTTATCTGCTACAATACGATCATTTGGAGGATAAGACGAGCGTATCACTCAATGATCGCCAAACGTATGGAGTCACTTTATGGATACGCGTAGATACGCGTAGCTTTGCACCACACAAGGACCACGTACGATGTTTCAGCTGCTCTGCTGACTAACGCGTTGTCTACAGCAGAGTCTCAGCTGTGCGTTTATCAAACTCGCCCCCGGCGCCGCCTCCACACCATCGAGCGTCGCAATGGCCAATGATGAGATGTCGGCGTGAGTTCGCGTCGGTCACAACGCTTCACCACAAGTGACTGTTAATCCACCTTACTGCCGCTGCTCGGTGGCAGTAATACCACGAATCTCTCCCCAGAGATAGAGGTGGAGTGTGACAGAAACATCCGAGATTCTTCCGGTATTATACAAAGTACCTGGAGAATCAGGTCTTAAGCACCGATTTCCATCGTTATAGATCGATGTAACCAATGGCAATGGTTACCATGGTAGTGATAATTCATCACTTGTAGCAAGGGGTGAGTTCATACGACGTAAATAATTTAATGTACGCCGCATCACCGCGATCACTACGAGAGTCCTCGTGGTGAAGACTGACCGAACGCATGCATCTATTAGAATCACCTACCGGTGAACTCGGCAGCAACAATCCCATCAGTGACAGTGATATCGGCGTAGGGGCGTGGTAATATACTATTATTATATATTATTATTATTTATATATATATATATATATATATATATACATTCAATTTCCCGAGCGAATTGAAACTCGGGAAATTACCCACTTTACCGTTGATTACTGTCAGACTAATCTGACGAAACGCTCAGGAACCTTATCCGCGTCCGGGAGACACACACTGACTAACTTAAGCTCACGCAATTTAATTACTATTCCAACGTTGCCGTAGTTCTGACAGCGCAACGTGCTGCTCCCGATGGCAAGAAGTTCTCGGTGACTAAAAACTACATAGATACACATGTAATGGTGCCGCACAATACGTGTGCACCTAACGCACTTTGTGGGGTCCTTCAATAGAGGCATGCGATGATCGTCTCGGTGCCGTTGGTGGCCGCGGTGAAATCAACGACGTCAACTTTCCGGTCCGAGTAAATACAAATCGCTGCAGGTTCCCGGCTACCCAATATGCTCGACTATTTATGAGCTCCACCGTTCACGACCGGGCGAACGTTGGCTAGACGTTGACTGGGGCTGACAGAGACTCACGCCACTGGACTGGACGGCCAGTGTCTTCCGGTAAAGTGTCACAAGAACGTTGGCAGAGACACGCTTGTCTCCTCTGTTCGCTTCCACTGATGTGACTGCCGTTCTTCCTAGTTTGGTGCACCGATAGACATGAGTCACCGAGCCATCCCCAGGACCACTATGACAGTCGCCGGTGGTGGCCGTGGGAGTGACGGCGAAAACGGCGATGCTATACAACGCAGCAGCTACCACCAAAGAACAATTCCTGGCGTAGACCGATGCGAGAGCAATAACACTAGACTCAATCGTTTTCTGGTGCGAGTTTGTTCACAACGAACGTGCTACTTACGTGTCGTTATGGAGATTGTCGCGTAATGGCTTCCTGTCAACGTTGTCTGCAGTGACTAGATATGATTATAGGACGCGTATATATATATATATATACCCGAGTGAGATGTTAATCTTTACATTCTAAGCATAACAAGATATAGAATCATGTCATCGAATGACCGACAATCAGTTGCGTGAGGAGAGCATGTCGTTAATACGGGCGTTCACTAATATGACATTCGTGACATACGTGGAGAAACTTCGAAGTTATACCGTTATTACTCAGCGTTTACACAAAGCGTTGAGAGATGTAATACTAATCGCAGTCAGTTCAGGGCAACAAGTTGCTTTAGTTTGATTTCGATGCAGTGTGCTAAACAGTCATTGCTATGTTTTTGCGCTCTCATCAATAAACTGTTGTTTTTTTTTGGAAAATTTAATTTTAGGTGGAACCCTTGACTTGGGAGAAAAACACTATCCGATAGCGTACTCCGATCGCCCGTATTCATTCGTTAGACTCTAACTGTTTGTCACTTCGGCTCACTGTCCGTGGCAAGCCTCGGTACCGCTGCGCAGTGTGGCTTCAGTGACTCGTGTACGTCATGATGTCGTTAGGGAACCAGCCAACCTTGGGCATACAAACAAACAGAGAAATGCAACGAGCGTCCGTGAAGTGAGCTTCAACACGTGTACATGTGTCGTTCATCGATAAAACATCTCAAGTCGCCAACTTGCTGGACATACTCTAACTATCTGTCAGCTGCCACCAACTGGTGCTTCATCGCGTCAACCCATGGTCTACCTAAAATAGTAATGAATCCATTATATTAATAATAATGAATTGGTTATTCTTTGAAACTTTGGTGATATGATAATACTGTCCAAACGACGAATAGCCCGCGTGCTCGATGCGAATTAGTTCATAATAGGTAGTAATATTATTTCAGCTGAGTGAACACACAGCAATTGTTAGCTGCAAACATAGAACGCCAACGGTGCTGGATGACATTCTCGCTATCCTACACATCTCGCTCTCCGTTGCATCGAGCATGGCCTTTACCATGATGCGTTCAACAATAATAAATCATCATAAAATCACCATTTCGTCAGACATTTTAGCTCAATGCGAGCACCTTTAGTTTGGAGATTACGAGAATGCCTGATGCACATGAGCATGAGCGGTCCATCTATGTGCAGCGCTAATATGGAGCTATCAAACCCACTAAACCCGTGTGCCCCCCAGATGGCTCGCGTATAACTTCGACTATTCTATCTGAGCGATCATACAGTCGTCCACACAGTCATTGGGTGAGGCCGTCGAGTTCAGCAGAGCCGAATAGCTCGCCTCCTGCACCTCCCCTCTCCCGGACTCGCCCAAAATCGTTCTTTCTCGTGCCTTCGAGCCTCGTCTTCACTCTCATAGTTACGTCCAGTCATCCTACAGTATCGTCTCACGCTGCTTTGGAACGAAGCATAACACCTGGAACTGGCCGTGTGTCCCATGTGTGGGCCAACAGGTGAACTGGCCCCAGTCGCAGCCGTACCATTTCAAAAGGCTTCGTATTAAGAACCTAGTCCAGGCACCTTGGCCCTCTGGCGAGGAAGAGGGTTTGTTCAATCTTCTCTTCACCGGTGGCACTTCTAGCTGTGGCGAGATCGAGGTCGCCATCTAGAACGCGTTCGCCTGTTTCGCTGGCCAGGAGATGCCAAGGGAGCATCTTGGCAACTACGAGGAGAGTATCGGTCGGTGCTGTTCGGTACACCCGGCACGTCCTGATAGCCAAAGGACTCTGGGCGGCCCGCAGGAGTTAATGCGAAGAGCCATATTTGCCCAGACTGGACCCGCATGCATAACGATCGACTCACCCACAGAGGCAAGCAGTCGTCTATTGTCCTTCGATGCGCCGTCCACTCTGAGCAGTATCCTGTCAATACTGATTGCGACCTGGCAGGCCTTTCTTGGCCTTCCTGGCAACCTAAGTATTTTTGTAGAATTGCAGCCCCTTTAATAAACCAATAAATCTCTACACTTTACCTCACTGACGTGGGCATTGCCTGTTATCCCGGTGTCAAGCAGAACTCCCAAGAACCCGGCGTCCTTCCCAATATAATACAATAGCACCTTGTGTGGAGTTGTATCCAGAACTGACTACCAAACGATCTGAGCGCCTTTAACGTTGCCACAGCGCGTTCACCGATTTCTCCATTAACGCCAAGTTGGCTCTCGTTGAATAAACATAAAATATCCATTTCTCCGTACCTATGGGAACAGCGCTATAATTCACACATACTGTAACGAAACTAAGCGCTCTTTCCTGCTAAACTATTGTTCTATTCAATTCAATTTTTTCAATTCAATTCAAAAACACCTTTATTAACAAAAGGGGGTTATACATTTGGTGTACAAAAATTAGTTAGTGCATAGTATATGCATGAGTGTCTCTGAGCATTCGTGTCGCTCGAAAAGAAAACATATTATTGACTCTATCAGTTTTCACTAAACGGAGATGTGAGAGAGAGAGTGGAATAGAACGTATTAACAAGCATTTCGATGGCAACGCTTCGTTACTTTAATGCGAGGCCTGTTGACGTTGGTTCTCTAGAGATTTATGGGAAGGACAATGGTCAGAGAATATATGTGACCATTTTCAATATACTATATGATGACGATTTTTGTAGGTAAGCTTTAAGAATATGAATGAATAAAGTAAAGGTTCTGAGTTACGTACCCATATCACAGAAAGATTGCCCTATTGTCGACCTTAGAATGTTCACGTTTGACAGACAGGACATGTTAACCTGTGTTGTTTAAGGTAACCTTTCATTTCAGAGAATATAATTGCTTCAAAAACTCAATCAAACAATAAGTTTTAGAAGGAATTATTCGGAGTCTACTTCTTTTGCCGGTTAAAATGAATGCTCCGAAAACTACACGCTTAGTGCGAAAGTATGAAACAAACTGTCTTACTCAATATTCAATAGAAATAGCGGTGATTGTGCCGAAAACATGTATAGTATGGACTGCGTGCGATCTTAACCCTATCGTATACGACAACAGCACATGATCAAATTAAATATTTATCAACGTTGTGGAAATCAATGACCGAACGCGGCCATAGACGAAATGACAATGCATCAGTGAGCTTCGGTGAGATTAACACGTGGCAGTGACATAGCAATGGACAATTAATGAACATGTACCGCAATAATGATAATATTCTTTCATAACTGCAACTAACACAATAAAACAGATGCAAATGGAGGCGAATGAATCGATCAGTCACCCCAGAGCCCCACTTACACTAATCATATCTTGAATAAAAGAGATATTCGGTTGTCGTGTAATGAGCTGTATCGGTCGAATTCGCTTTGTAAGCGGACGTCACAAGTGCCAATCGGCACGAATTACGAATCCCTTTGTATTCAACCCTATTTAAGAATGCATTTTAAAATATTTTACTTACTTTGTAAGTCTCGCCCTGAACGGCCCATAGTTTTGCATGCCTTCTCAATGCCTCAACTGAGATAGTGACGGTGGGTCTATCCTCGTTCGTCCATGGAAATGAATTATCTACGGTGTGATACCACTCATCGAATTGGCCAAAATATCAGCTGTCCATCGGCAGGAGATGCACGCAGTTCGTGCAAATGTGACATCCTGTAGATGACAGCCGAAATGACGCTGATTGGACTACGGTCTGGAACCGAGGTATAGACAGTCATACTTTATCTCGGATTATCGTCGATTTTGCCTTATCTTTTTTCAAACGACACCATTACTCCAGTGGTTCCAGCACACAAGCAGTATATGCATTACATGTGAATTATGCTTGCTTTTTTTTTGCATCAACACCGAGGAGGCCTGATCATACAGGGTGATCATTAAGGTAGCTGTAGATTTCAACTGCCACCATTCGGTTTGTAAATCTGAAAACGACATCCGTGCTGTGGCCTATAAAGACATACGCTAGTAAACATGTTAAAGCTTGACACGCTTGACCTACAGTGGTGTGAATAAAGTTAACGCACCCCCTATATTTCAACAAATCGTTACAAAGAATACACATTTGAGGCATTTATTCTGTGTCAGATTAATGTACATGTCAAATAACATACATACGACTAAGAACAGCGCATATGGCATCGCATGCAATCTGCTACAGCAAAATGTGTCATATTTCCGTGGTGAAAAATGATAGCACCATCTAGGTTATCGAGTGTTCTCGCTGAATTAGTTCTTGTTTTCTTGTGCTAATCAGTACCGTGTGGCCTCACCCTTGCTAATTATAACGTCAAATTGCAGCTCCTTAAATAAACCAATAAAGATTTACCATTTACCATTTACCTCCCCAGGCTTCCAACAACGCCTCTCGTAGTGCTTCCACAGATGTATACTATCGATTCGACGCATATACCCGTCGGACAAGAATGCCCCAGAGGTTCTCCATCGGGTTGAGATCAGGAGAACATGCTGGCCACTCTAGGGTTTCAATGTCATGCCGTCCTTACCACGCACGTGTACTAGCGCTGACGTGGATTTTTGCGGGCGAAGTTTAGTCGGGCAATCATGTGGCGTTGTTGAAGACGAGGTCTTGTTTTCATTTGCGCCCGTATGATATGCGGATGACGCTTGATTGTATTTAAAACTGTTGATCTATGAACCTGAAGGTTCAACTCTTGCCTGATTGCTTCACAACGTATAGTCGAATTCGAGGCCAATCGACAAATGCGCATGGCAGTTCGCTGGCTGATCTTTCGTGGACGTCCTGTAGACTTCTTAGTACCATGCGTCGACGGACTGCGTAAATCATTTTGCACTACGTGACGACTTCTGCCAATTTCTCTGGCAATTGCAGCTTGGGTCTTTCCTGCACAATGTAAAGCGGTAATAACTGCTTTCTCTGCATCAGTAAGGCTCGAAGCGCGTCCCATGACTACAGTACAGCTTGAATGCTCAACACAAACTGGATTAATTCAGCGAGAACACTCGATAACTGAGGGTGCGCTATCATTTTTCATCACGGAAATATGACACATTTTGCTGTAGCAGATTACATACGATGTCGTATGCGCTGTTCTTTGTCGTATGTATGTTATTTGACAGGTACATTAATCGGACACAGAATAAATGCCTCAAATGTGTATTCTTTGTAACGATTTGTTGAAATATAGGGGGTGCGTTAACTTTATTCACACCACTGTAGTATCGAGCAACGTATCTGTTTTTGTGAAAAGCTATTACACGAATGCGTGTTAAACAACGGCAGCACTTCGAATAGCCCGCACCAAATACGGCATTCATTTAAACCTCACTATTATAACAACACGGTGATAACCTTGGCTGAGAAATTCGACACCGCCGATTCGGTCGAAGAGAGAGAGAGAGAGAGAGAGAGCACAATATGGACGACTTGCGACCATAAGAACCGACGAGACCACTGCTTGTTTGATGAGGCGGGGAACCCGACGGGCGATCCCGGCCCAATGATCCGGTAGGTGTCTGCCACTCTTCGTTGGTTCATAGTACTGTTAACCCTGAAAATCCGGGCCAACCGAGAGTGAAGCTTGGATGGGGCGTAAGTTTAGTGGGTAAGCTTGCCACTCAATCGCGCAGGAGTCCCACAGTACCATAGCGAATACCTCTGCGTGACACGTGGTCTGCATAAGCAGTCTCCGTCATTAAAAAAATATACGACAAGATGCCATAAAAAATTACGCCCAAAAGCTCACCCGAGGACATTGCGCAGACTGTCATCGATATCTTCCCCTCAAGATTTCAATTTTCATCATATTGTTCATTTCGCCAACAGATTAAATGTATTACCAAAGGGCAAAAATTGAAATAAAATGGAATAAGATAAGATAAGAATATCTACAGATATGACAGCTCTAGTGGTCACGGTGAAGGCGTGGGTAGTGACCCAGGCTATATAATAAAAAGCAAAAATGTCAAATATACGATGACTAAACATTGGGACGTTTTCCACAATCGAATTTTTTCTTACTTAATAATGCGTAACTACTTATTGATCACCCATTACTAAACAATCTAACACCCTCTATAGCATTGTATCTGGTCGTAACAAGGTTTCCGTAGGTGAACCTGCGGAAGGATCATTACTGATTCAAAATCCATTCACTCTATCACGAGCGAATGGTGCGGGTATGATGCCTAAGTCGTGCTGCACGGCAGAGGCATGTTGAAAGGTTCTATATGAATTGTCAATATGTATCGCGATCTCACCCATGGGTACACCTCGGGGTTAGACGCGCGTCGCCGAACAGTGTTCGGCTCGACACTAATTTTTCCGAATTTGTGCTATCGAGAACAAAACGTTTTAAAACTCAATATGGGGGATCACTTAGTCCTTAAATCGATGAAAAACATAGTAATTTGTGGAAATTGATGTGAGTTGTGAAATTTTGTGAGCATTGTGTTTTTGAATGAAAATTTCAGCATGGATGCATTCGTATCTATGCTACATTTGTTTCAGTATATAAATTATTACAATAAGTAGTTACTATTGCTGAGATGCAATGGTATAAATTGTGTATGATCACGCGAGTGATAATAATGAAAACCGTTTCGTTATGTGTATCTGAAATCAAGTGTGACCAAAACTTGACCGGTCTTGAAACACGGACCAAGGAGTTCAAGTGGCATGCGAGTCATTGGGTTTTGACACCCGAAGGCGAAGTGAAATGCAAACGTATTGTTATTTGTGGTTGTTCCATGATTAAGCGATAAGCTACTCGTGCTTTCTGGCACTTGTAGACTACAGTGAGTGTTCTTTCTCAATTGAAGAACGCTGCTAAATAAGTATGCTTAGTGGGCTATGTTTGGTATGCCCGAGGCAATAATGCGCATGAGATCTATAAAGTTGCTGAAGACAGCAGGACAGTGGCCATGGAAGCCAGAATCCGCTAAGCAGTGTGTAAGAAATCACCGGCCAAAGCAACCAGCCCCAAAAATGGATGGTGTTATACTCAACTTCTGATGTGTGACTAACCGGAACACTCAGAGTAGGAATGTAATGTGATAGCGTCGAAGCATTGTGCTGTAAACACACATTTTGGTGGTAGTAGCATGTACTCAATTGAAAACCTTGAGCACTGAAGTTGGGGATGGGTCCATGTGAACAGTAGTTGATCGTGAGTCAGTACAATCAGATTCAATGGTCGGAACATTAGGTGCCTAGTGGATATAGAGGCGGCGGTCTCTATAGTAAATGCTAATGATGCAGGTGGGCTGCCGGGGAAATTGGAAAAATCATAGATAGTACTGAAGACACATTCAGGAGGTGATATAGAGGTCCTTGGAATGATAAAAGGTGTAGTGCAGTTCAAAGGTAAACAGATAAGGAGATCTATCTTTGTAGTGAATATGTGTCAATCGATTCTAGGGAGAGACATGATTAATGGATTAGGTCTAAAGATAGATTGTCAGATCTTGCGCGGTGGCGACGATTAACGGGATACGAGGAGATTTCTTCAGACAAATTGGGTTTAGTAAAAGGGCACTCACACAGGGTTGGAGTTAAAGAGGAAGCCACACCGGTGCAACAAAAGTTGCGGCGGGTCCCGATTGCGATTAGAGACATAGTGCGTACATAGTTAGAGAAGCTAATGAGACAAGATATAATTGAACAGAGGGGGAGCAACCCACCTCTTTTCCCCCCTTGCGTTTGAGACCTTGGGCGGGCACGGCCCTCTCACTGCGAACTTCCTCGAAGGGGTTTACCATAGGTTGATCCGCGCTACCGGGGACAAGCGTGCAGGCTCTTTCCTTCTGCAGCGCCTGTCCCTCGCTGTGCAGAGAGGCAATGCCATCGCCTTCCTCGGGACATTGTCGTCCTCACCCCCCCCCCCCCCCCCACCCCCATAATCCCTAGAAATTTCTAACTACTGTATAATTGACAATTAATTACATAGATATGAATATATATTGTTAGGCGTTTACTAATTGTTGAGTTAATTAATTATTCCTCAAAGTAATACCAAAAGGTTAAGTGCTGAGGCCTGTCATATAGGGGAACAGCTGAAGGTCAGCTCAAAAAAAAAATTTAATTAATTAATTATGTATAATAATAAGTTTATTTATTATTATATTATTATATATATTTTTTCTATAGTATTTATTAGATTTTACCTATCCATGCGTGTGTTTGGTATCGTTTTCTGTTCAAGCAAGCAGTGTAACAGTTCGCCGCGCAGTATGTTTTGTCTTCGTAGTTCGTTGTTGTAATATTTCTTCATCCGATGAGCTGTACCGTTGAACGCTTCCGTTGTTGTTGTTGTTGTCCCGGAACAGTATCGTTTGACCATACCGTTTTTGTTGTTGTCCTGTTGTAAGTTGTCTTGTTCGTTGTTGTTTTCTTCGTTATCGTTGACGCAGTCTGGTAGCAGACAGTATTTCCTGTAATACCAAGTTGAGCACGC
The DNA here is from genome assembly GCA_019614645.1 of Stratiolaelaps scimitus. Taxonomy (NCBI): domain Eukaryota; kingdom Metazoa; phylum Arthropoda; class Arachnida; order Mesostigmata; family Laelapidae; genus Stratiolaelaps; species Stratiolaelaps scimitus. The sequence goes on along the minus strand of JABWDB010000041.1, from coordinate 1,522,779 downwards.
GTACGTTTCCAGTGGCTTCATCGTTGAGCAAAGAGTGGGGCGTTCCTCTCGGGTTGGCTACATCAACGATGAGAAGAACCTGTTGAGTAGGAATGACGACCAAATTCGTTTGGTTACCGTCAATGTCGACGCCGTCAGGAACTCGCAACAACCATTCTCGAAATGAAGCCATTGTCTCGTCTTGAACGTGCATGTTCGTTTGGAGTTCGTACATCGTAATTTCGTTCCATAGAGCCTCGCAATCTACCATAGAGCCTGGCAGACCGAGTTCGGCGCTAATTGGCAAGAGTTAGTGGAAGTCTCAACCAAAGATAACCGTTTTTCCGCTAAAAGGACGGACCGAGTCCATTAACAGCTGCATCGGTCTATCGATGACGTGCAAACATTGGCTCATCTTCTTTTATTTTATCTTTATTTTTTATATTTTATCGAGAACTAAAACATATTATATTGCAGTTCCGAAAATAAACTTGATTTTGAAACTTTGAAACTTGCTGTGGTGGTACTGCTGCTGCAGCGTTGTCCATTTGTGATACCACGATAGCTTCGAGGGGAGGTAGATTGTAGTCGGTGTACTGTCTGCCAGTTATCCTTAGTAAATGTCGAATATGGTCAAGAGCAAGAAGAACAGCTTGCTGGTCTCTGTAACCCCGTCGGACGAAATCTCCCCAGAGTTGGACGTGGAACGTGTCCCAAAGTCGAGTAGGTAGTTCCGGATCGTCCGAGTTCATAATGATCAATGTAATGTAGGGAATTTTCTACTAATCCGAGTACTATGGCAACCTCTGCAAATGTCGTCTTGCGTTCGCCGTTGATTGTGTACAACTCTGCCATTGATAATGTGATATGTGATAATGCATACGTGCATTCATGTTGAATATTGCGGGCTAACGTGTGAACGATACTCCAGTGATTGGCCCGCGAGTTCCTACTTGGCTTGACAGTTTGGAGCAGTTAACGAACATCGATGATTAATCAATCGTGCATCGTACGAAATATTTTATCGAACGTGTAACGCTCGCCTGGTAGATCCCCATTGAACAGAGCTTGAATTTCTTCGGGCACTCTTGGTGTTGGAATCTTGATGAGGCAGTACTTAATGTAAGTACTCATAAGTACAGCATCTTAATGTAAGTAATCATAAGTACAGCATCTTAATGTAAGTAATCATAAGTACAGCATCTTAATGTAAGTAATCATAAGTACAGCATCTTAATGTAAGTAATCATAAGTACAGCATCTTAATGTAAGTAATCATAAGTACAGCATCTTAATGTAAGTAATCATAAGTACAGCATCTTAATGTAAGTAATCATAAGTACAGCACCTTAATGTAAGTAATCATAAGTACAGCATCTTAATGTAAGTAATCATAAGTACAGCATCTTAATGTGAGTAATCATAAGTACAGCATCTTAATGTAAGTAATCATAAGTACAGCATCTTAATGTGAGTAATCATAAGTACAGCATCTTAATGTAAGTAATCATAAGTACAGCATCTTAATGTAAGTAATCATAAGTACAGCATCTTAATGTGAGTAATCATAAGTACAGCATCTTAATGTAAGTAATCATAAGTACAGCATCTTAATGTATCCCCTTCGAATCGGATGGGTTCTACAATATGTGCATGGTACGGGAGCCATGTTTACGTGGTGATGTTCGGCGGACTCCGGTAGCATGATCGCTACGCGATACGATGGAGTCGCTTGGTAATTACGGTTACGTTGCTCGTGGCACCTTGCTAGTCGTGCAGCTAAGTCTGTTCGGTGGTAATCATCCTGTGCTCGTCGATGACTGTGGGCTGCAGTATTCTGAGCTTCAGTTCAGTACCTCGAATATTGGCAATTGCTGCATCTCCTGCGTCGTGCACCAGTGTTTTGCGCTTGTTGAGCAGCTTGAGCGGGTCAGGATTGCTGCGTGCGTCCCGCAAATGATGAAATCGTTCCTTGTCTCCGTGGCATGTACATGTCACGGTACTGTTTGGCAGTTCTCATTACACCCATCGAATATTCGTTATATTGAATAATGGCGAATTCAGGTGTACGGCGAATTTGTTGTAAAACTTTACGTACGGATGATTTTGGTGACTTCTCATTAGCCGCTGTTCGAATAATTGATTCTTTTATAGTTGGCGAATCGTCTTCTACGATGGCCTTTAAGTGACGTTTGATGAGGGTGTTTGCGCAAATAATTGTAGGTAGCATCGTTGAGACGTCACCTTCTTGTGTGTTGGTCGCGTGTTGTCGATCGTGACATTAGGTGTGAAGCTGTCTTCCTGAACTGCAATCAATTTAGAGGGGGAAAAAATTACCAATCATAATGTCAATGCAAATAATGATGACAATAATTATAATATAATAATAATATATTATTAATAATTATATAATTATAATAATAATTAATAATAATAATAGAGGTAAAATGTGAATGAAGAAAATAAAGATGAAAAATATGTAAAGAAACGTCATTATTTAGTAAAATAATGACTCTATTCCATTAACCAATAAGCTGTAGATTATTAGGTAAAATTAACATGTAAATATTAATTAATCAAAATATATCTTAATGTACATTAATGCTCGATCGTTGGCAAAACCCGGCACAATTGGCTCGCTACATTCGTACACATGCCTTCATAACATCTCCATTGTGCTGATAACAGAATCTTCGTTAGGCAAAAATATATCAAATCGGGAGTTATCATGCGGGGATCGTTATAATGTTTTTCGATGCGACCGGGACTCGCATGGATGGCGGTGTCTGTGTCCTTATAGCAAATAACCTGAAATGCCGTGAGGTGAATATATTGGGCGATGCAGAAATGGTGGCAGTCGATTTGTACTATAACCTACTATGATAATCCGTTTCGCATGCATCTACACCACTAACGCCGGAAATGCTGCAGAGCGTAAACAGCGCAGTCTGAAGCACTCTGTCAGACCATGACTAAACTATGTGACGTAACGAAACCAATTATTATCCTTGGCGATTTTAACCTCCCTGACATTGACTGATGCAATATAGTCCTCTCAGACTCGAACTCGATGGAGGCCAATTTTACAAACTCTTGTGTTGAAAATGGGCTTTACCAACTGATAACGGAGATAACCCGTTCACTTAAACGCGATCCTAATTTTCAAGCCGTTTTTAGCCAAGGAAACATCTTAGATCTTTTACTTACTACCGATTCCTTTTATTATCGATGAACTATTTATTCTGACCTCCTTGATACCCTCCGATCATAATGCGATAACCTTTCATGTACTTTTTGATACGGGTTGTACGGTAAACAATGAAGGTGGATATGATTTTTGGACAGGAGATTATGAAAGCATCGAGGCTAGGTTATGCCACGTTCCGTGGAGGACGCTTTTTTCGAACTGTGATTCTGTAGTATGTTCCATACATTTATCTACAAACTCCACATATTTATTGAACAATTATTCGTACCTAAAATAGGTGATGAAAACAGATGCAAATACTAAAAAAAAGAAGCCAATTGACGAAAAGCTAGCACCAGGCTTCGCATGCTTGAGGAATCGAATCTTGACTTTAAGGACTTTTTTTTCGTTACGCAAATAAGCGCTTGAAAGGCAAAAAGGAGATCGGTGCTCTTATAAAGGATGGTACAATTATATCAGATGACAAGGCCAAGGCACACATTTTCAAAGATTTCTTTTCAACTGTCTACGTAAGAAAGCCTAGCATGGCTCCTACGGATCTCACCTGTCATACAAATGAATCTACGTCTCTCTTAATAACGGAAAAAAATAGATTTAGTAAGATCCAAGCTTTACCCATGAAATGTAGTTCTACACCTGACTCGATTCCTCTTCTTTTTTACAAAAAGGTTCGGAGAACCATATCCCAACCCTTATATCTTATTTACTGCAGGTCCTCTGAGGACGGCATTATACCAGAGTGGCATAATGATACCATCATCCCTGTCCACAAAAGGTGTCTAAATCCGATGTCGATAACTATCGATCAGTGGCCCAGTCCTCTATAGGTTGCATTATATTTGAGAAATTGCTTGTAGATTATGTGTTTAGTTTTTTAACAACTGCCTCAAGGTAGCGCTTGGGACACATATTATTTTGTATCTACATCTACTTAAAAATCACTATACCGCAGTTTATAACCCATAAACTTTACACGGATGACCTCAAGGTTTACGGCCCGACGAAAACCGAATCCGAAAGACATGATCTGCAGAAAACTGTTGATGCCGTCTCAAGGTGGTGCTCCAAAAATGCTATGATAATATCTGTCCTAAATGTGCTCCATTATATCTATCAGACCCTCACCTATATATTCTTAACGACCAGCCTATACCGATTGCGACGTGTATGAGGGACCGGGGCGTTATGGTCTCACCGGACTTCGATTTTAACCTGCACATTACACAAGTAATTCAGTCCGCAACGTTAGTTTGTAACACACTATTTCGTTGTTTTGTTGTGAAAACGCCGGAATTTTATATGCAGCTCTATAAGGCTTAGTTAGAATATATATATATTTATATATATATATAGTAGTAAGGCTTAGTAATACCCAAATTTACATATAGTTTGGCAACCATATCCTCAGAAACATTTAGACGCTATGGAGCGAGTTCGATCAAAGTTCTTCTGTCTCGCTTAGATGTGGAATCGATCGCTCGACTCTTAGCTTACCTCCTATCGGGGACTTACACGAACAGGCAGATACGCGATTTTACAGAAGGTTACTATCTTCAAACACGTAGTATAAATATTTTAATGTCAGGCAAAATAATCTGCAGAGTGGACAAACTGTGTCATCAGTACAAATCGCCAGAACCGAACAAACCAACGATGTGTTTTCTTTTCGAGCCACACGAATGCATATACTATGCACTAACAAATGTTTATACACCAAATGTATACCTCCCCATTATTAATAAAGGTGTTTTCGAATTGAAATTGCATTGAATTGTATATTCGTGTATGCATGATGTGCACGATTCTCTTATATTTTAGTAGTTAGGTGAATAAACAATTATTCTATAATAGATAAGTTAAAGATGACTACTTTTTGTGTAAAAAAAACCTCAATGAAATTACTTCATGGATTGTGTATAAATTTTCAGTATTACCTGTGAATGTAAAAACACACTAACCTGATAATTTGTTGAAGTAGTGACGTTTCATTTTCGCGGATGATTTTAGTGCGCGTCTCCTATGACGCCAGGCACAGAAGATGATGCATTAGCATAAAATTACGTGTTGATTTTCCTCGAAAGTTGCGGCATTTTGAGCACTTTCATCATCAATATTGATGATAGCCGCAGGATCTTCTGCACGTCAATCTCTATAGATGTTGTCGATGTTGTTTCCGCAATGCGCTGATCGGTACATATTTCATTATTGTTTCTATTGTCGACAGTTAGATGAAAATTAATAAGCACCCATTGGCATAGCTGCAGACCGTGATGTTGTCTCAGGTGGGGTGTTAGGGAGCTTGCAAGGTGTCGAACTGTTTATTGAATAGCATAGTCGCGGGTGTGCAGTGAGTGGTGGAACACGTCGTGTGAACCTTTTGTTCACGGTTGATGTCTGACATGGAGCATTATTGTTTAGTATATGCGAAGTTTCTTGCGAAGTTACAAAAATCTCTTGATCTCGGGTATGTCTATGTGAGATTCCTCGTGAAAGGAGATCTGCTGGTTTGTCCTTGGATCGTACGTAGTTCCAGGAATTTTTATCGGACAGTGACGTTATTTCGGTAATACGGTTCGCTACAAAAGCCTTCCATTTTTCTGGGACATCACGAATGCAACCCAAAACAGGTTTTTTTTTTTTTTTTAGAGGTTAAAGGTAAATCCTGCATGGACACCAGACCTCACACTGAGGTATTTGCCTGGAAGTGTCAGACTCTTACTGACTAAACCCAGAACCGATTTTGACAGTTGGGGCACTGACCGGGACTGTCAAAGTGTTACTTCAGTCAGTGCCTTGCAGGGACCGGCAGTTGATTCCAACTAACCACGTTCCAACTAACACAGCAGAGTTGTCGCACCAAAAGTGTACTGACTCAATCAGATCGTGGCCCAAGAAGCCTTTAATTTTCGCAGCCTCTCTGGCCGCGATGACTGCGCCTAGGAGTCCTAATTGCGGAATGGCCCAAACCTGTTTTAAAGGGGCTAGCCTGGCTTTCGCGACGACGAACTTAACTGAGGTCTAACCACATGCTCGAGTTTGCTTTAGATAAATAACGCATCCATAGCGGCGTCAAGGCTCGCGTCGCAAAACACGTGTAGCTCGTTCTTCATTGTGTTATTGTTGTTATTTATGTTGAGTGAACGTTCGATTGTTGTATCTGCGTGTGAAGCTAGTGAATTCGAAAATGCTCTGAATCGGACCAACTCGGTACCCAAGAGGACATCCGCCCAGGCGCATTTCTTTTTTTTAAAACTTTGCCTTTATCGAAATAGGCGACCGAATGCCAGGGGAATCAAACATGTTGGCCATGCCTTTGAGTAATGACCGTTTCGAGGGAACGCTTTGCTGTAGTGACTGGGTGGCGTTGTAAAGAGATACGCCAAGCGAGTCGATAGGCTGATTCCATTTTACGCCTAAAAATTTGTGGTTCTCATCATCCTAGCTAAAATACGTCAATCATTTACGTAATCATTTAGAAGTCTGGAATTCGTGGCCCATGTTTTCAATGGGAAGCATCCGGCGTTGAAAATGTTTGTGGTGAGTTCAAATTTATTTTTGAAGCCTCATTAACTGACGTCGGTCGATAATGCCTGGTAAAACGTCTTTGACAGCCCGTCAACTGAATTAGAACCCTGTTCGTCTGAGTGATCAGCATTGGGAGATAGTCCGCATGTGAACGTAACTCTGGGAAGAATCTTTTTTGTGATCTCCGGCAATCCTAAGCCGATTGAAGGCAACTTGATTATAGGGAACGAAGCGTCTTCGAAGCTCTAGACCGTATTGGCCGCGCCCTTGAATTTTTGGAGACTCGCCCGCCAATCGTATAGGTGACCAAAGCCTGTGATCCATTGGGCTTGACCCCAACACTTCCAACAGACGGCTGGAGACAAACGATCGCTGCGAACCCGGATCCAAGAGTACATGCCGAAGAAGAGGTATATTGTTAGAGCAAATCCATACGTAACCCATCATCAATAGTTGTGCCGAGTTCGTACGTTTGGAGGTGTGCGTGTTAGCTGAGGTATTGTTCGTGAGTGTTGATGAGATCGCACTCGCCGAGGGAGATTGGAAAACCGGGGAACATGTACTAACGCTTACCAGTTACTATTTAAACTAAGGCATATGACCGGAAAATGACCCAGCTCATCCAACGAGCCAACCTCAATTGCACTAGCGGATTTCCTCCGCGGTCTACCGCGGGACGACGCGCTCCGCGCGATTGCCCCCTCCGTTGGATGAGCTGGGTCCAAATGGCCAAGTTTCTCTTTGCACTCAGTGCAATTTATCCTCTAATTCCTATATTTATCTACGGTATGATTGAATTGTAGGCATCTAAAGCACACTTTTTTGGCTGCTAACAATTTCCTGCGCTCGGACAGTAGCATATTGTGTTTGCATTTCTTACTGTCGTGATCCTCTTCGCAAAATACATATTTTTGACGTTATTTTCAGTAACTGTACCAAAAGCAAAATGATTTTTGCTGTTATCGTGGTTGCTATTTTTTTATTTGCATCCCCAAAAGAACTGGATGCTTTCGGTCCAGTATTTCTATATTATTTGTCGGTGACAACGAACTCGGTGGTTGGTTAACATAACATAACATTTGCGGTTTATTTCCGGAACTGCAATTTGAACAATGCGTTTTAAGTTCTCGATTAAAAAATAGAGTAAAAGTAAGAGTGTGTATTATCACCAAATTGGTCATGCAATTACGGTTTCACAATTATAATAGATTATTCTGTCAACAGATATATACATTCACATATTCAAATTATTATCAATTCACAATATTCAAATTTTATTCACACAATTATATACCATTATCACTGCAATCTTTTCTTTATCTCGTTGGCAAACTTGCTGGTAGAGGTGAGCTCCCTAACCTCCTTCGGGAGCGAGCTCCAAACCAACGACATCCGGCGGGATAATACCCTTCATCATTTTGACAGCCTGAATCGCGGTGGAAACCTGAGTTAACTTATCCACGGTGAGGAGTCTGTATCTGCTATACATGTCGGCAACAGACTCTGTGGGTCCTTCCAAACACTGCCCGAAGTGCATCGCATTGAATTACTCTTCCTCTATCTACTACCTCTTTATATCCATTGCTTCAGATTGACATGACATGTTCCAACGTCGGTATTAGCAAGGAATTATAGATAAGCAGGAGGCAATCCGTCGCAAATCCAAGTTCTCGAAGACGTCGAATGCGAGCAATTACAGCGTAGCATTTAGGAGTGATAGCTCTTAAATGGGCAGACCATTTGAGATTCTTCTGCAACAAAAGACCCAAGGCATCTAGTAGTAACCGATAACGAGACCTGCTCACCACAGAATAAAACTGAGTCTACCGGTCTTATTCTCTGAGGTGTACAAAACAGAGTAAGGCCGGTTTTCCCCGCATTGACGACTAGACCAAATTTCCCAAAAATCTTTACTATATACTCCACTTTCTCTATCACTAGCAGTAACTCAGTTTGGGCCGCCGATGGTCCAATGCGAAACAGGAGTGTCGTGTCGTCTGCGTACGCAATGGTCTTACAGGAAACAAGCTTCGCTATCTTTAATAAGATAAAATTGATCAGAACGATAAACGTAAAGGGCCCCATGATGGACCCTTGTGGAGTCCCAATGTTAAGGACTTCCCAAGACGATGTCACAGACCCAACTTTCACGGCCTGCCGCCTGTCCATCAGATACGACCTGAACCAGCATAACACCATATAGTTGCACCCAAGATGTTCGAGCATTTGCAAGAAAGGGAGTGCCGCAAACAGTTGAACGCCGCTATATATAAGAACCCCAAGGCACAGGTATTTGAATTCCAGCGCTGTAGACACGTCGTAGATACGTTTCCTACGGTTCCTAAACTTATTGATTAAGAACAGAAGATCAGGCGGTTATCTTTATTTAGGCGAGATACCCTTTATTTTGTGATCAGAGAATAGTATGGGATTCGGACAGACCGACTTTGTCTGTACACCGCTTATAAGGTGGCGCGAAGCGCCGCCTCATCGTGCCTCAACTGTTAGGCTAGGTCCTCACTCTTGGGAAATAAGCACCCTTGCTCTGCTTGTGTCGCGAGCGGCACTAATTCGTAGACATCGTTGTCTACGAGGCTCTGCATTTCTGCTTCCATGGCAGCGCGCCATTTGGGGGTCTCCTCTGAACTGAGGGCCTCTATTACCGAAGTTGACTCTTCAGTCAGGAATGCAGTGAATCTCTTCGCTTCGCGTAGATGCAATATATCCCTAAGCTGTCTCCCCGCATCGCCTTTTTCTGCGGGTGTCTTCAAGTCGCTTGTTTAGGCCTCTGCTTGTTGGCTACTGAACTGAAATGGAGGAGCGTCGGTTTTCGTCTTCGATTGCTCGGCGCTTTCCTCCTTTGAGCTGCTAGCTTCGTTTCCTGGACTTTTCGAGCGATCTCCCTCAGACTTTGGCTTAGGCTGGGCAGCGCCATTATTGCTTGTTTCGGTTCCGTGGTGACGATCTTCTATGGCTCTTCCCCTCTCGAAGATTACATCGGCGAATCTTACTACCTTGTGGTCTTTGGGTAGGTAGATTCTGTAACCAGTAACGCGATCTTGGAAACCGACCAAAATGCCCGGTAATGATTTGGAGTTGAGTTTGTTTCGGCCGGGCGCCGAATTTAGTACCTGGCATTTTGTGGCAAGGGCGTGTATTTTCGACAAACGTGGCTTCATTTTGTAGATGATCTCAAAGAGTGTTTGTCCCGTAGCGTGGACGATTGCGGACACATTCATAAGAGTGCATACACTTAGGAGTATTTCGCCCCATAGATCCTTAAGCAACGCTGTATCCAGTAGGCTTGCGCGCGTGAGCTCCGTCAAGTCACGGTTTGCCTTTTCGGCAATACCGTTTTAGCGCGGCTGGCGGTGGTCAGCAATTCTGCTCCGACATCAGCTAGAGCGCGTATGACTGTCAGATTTTGGAACTCTCTACCTTCGTCCGCCATCAGTGATCGGACTGACTGTCCAGTTTGCATTTGAAACCACCTCAAGTAGTCCTTTATGTGTTCATCTACTTCGGATTTATCCTTCAGGAAGTATACCCTTCCTTCTTAAATTATTCGCTTAAATCGCGAATATTCACCCGTTATATACATGAGGTATATCTTCCCACCTAGGCTAGTGGTCTGCATCTGGCAGAGATCGTTATGCGCATGGCCGAGCTCCTGTGCTCGTGCCTATTTGGGTTTTCGATGGTAAGTCGCGCGGGGAATCTTTGCTTGTGTACACTCGATCTTGTCGTCGATGTGGTCGGTGCCTTCATGATTCAAGAATTCAACCAGTTGATCACGACCGATGTGGCCGAATGCTTTGTGTTTCAAGTTCAAGTTTCAAAATCAAGTTTATTTTCGGAACTGCAACACAATACACTTTAGTTCTCGATAAAATAAAAAATAAATAAAAGAGGTAAAAATAAAATAAAAGGGGGGTGTTTTTGTGCACCCCAGCTCACACTGACACTAAAAGCATTACATTTAAATGCACGATATTCGAAACGAAATTACACAGTTGATGATATCGCAATATACATAATATAATATTATTTACACATTACAGTGTCAACAATACGTGTAGCGTAACCCTTACCACAATGGTCCTATTATATAATCAAGATTTATTCAAACATACAGTAGGTCGGAATTTCTAGGGATTATGGGGGTGGAGGGGGGGTGAGGACGACAATGTCCCTTATCACAATTATTTCACAGTGTTCATTAAAAATCATTTTGCCGCCTCCGCAAACTTTTTTGCTGACTTAACTGAACGAATCTCATGAGGAAGCTATGTCCAGACCATTGGCAGCTGGCAAGCGAGAGCATGTCGGCTAGATTCTCTCCTGACGAAAGGTATCACAAACTCAGTTGGTCGGCGGGCTGTTCGTCTCATTACAGCCACTAACGGAAAGGCGATATCAGCAGGGATAATACCTTTAGATATTTTAAAGGCTAGGAGAGCGACATGGAGTGCATACAAAACCCTCAACTTAGGTAGCGAGTATTTTCCCATGATGTCGCTGACGAAGTCTGAGCGGCGCTTATTAAAGATTTCACGGATAGCGTCATTCTGGACTATCTCTCCCCTCTTCAATATACCTTTGTAGCCATCCCCCCCCCAGACCGCAAGGCCGTAACACAGAAGCGGCATGAGCAGGGCGTTGTATAGTCTCAGCACGCGCTCAGTCGGGATGCCGAGTTCCTTAAGGCGACGAAGCATGGCAATAACTGCGTAGCACTTTGGTAGGAATGACTGGAGATGTTTATGCCACTTAAGAGTGTCGTGTAAGGTTATGCCAAGACACTTCACTGATTCAGACCACGGGAGCAACTCTCCACAAAGATGCACCGGCACCATCTGCACTGACCTCTGCGGCAGACGGAATAATGAGATGTTTGTCTTCTTGGCGTTAATCACCAAACCGAAGTCTTCAAAAGTCCCTACGATGTCCTCAACCCTCTTGAGGGCCACTTCTATATCACTTTGGACTGAGGTCGGGCGAATGCGGAACAAGAGAGACGTGTCGTCTGCGTACGCAATAGCCTTCCCACATCCAACAGCCGATATTTTAAGCAGAACAAAGTTGAATAGGATGATGAACATAAACGGACCCAAGATAGAGCCCTGCGGAGTACCAATGTCCATCATATACCAGTCTGATTCGACGCCATCTGCCTTCACCGCCTGTCTTCGTGCACTGAGGTACGACTTGAACCAATCAACAACCTGAATGCCGCAGCTGCGGCACTCCAGAGCCTGTAGGAAGTACGAGTGCCGCAGGCAGTTGAAGGCTGCGGAGATGTCTAGGAAAACTCCAAGGCATAGCAGATTGTTTTCGATCGAGTCCGAAATCTCTTGCCACATGTGGGCCAGAGCTAGCTCTGTCGAGCGAGCCCTTCGAAAACCAAATTGAGTAGGCGAAAGGAAGTTGAGTCCGCGGAGGTGCCTTCTCAGTTTACCCATTACTATTTTCTCAAGAACCTTAGTGTAGTGTCTGCTAACCACGTGTTACTCTGCCTACTGATATAACAAGACTACGTCTTCTGTTACTGATCAGCCCGGCCCAAGAGAGGCCTATTGTTTATTGATCTCCTCTTTTATAGCCCCCCCGATCCCAGCGCCCCCCTACCGGTCTCCAGAGAGCAGACGATCTCTGCTCCTCCTCTTGGCGCGAACCGTTTGAATTCTCAACTACTACATTCTCCCCTCCATTATTTAACTAGCCCATTCTCCGTATCTTTCTGGAGGTCTGCGAGCTATATCTGATCTGCGTGCGGGCTCCACCCTTGGTGTAGATGTCAATGGTACCTGGGTCTCGTCACTTCCACCCCCTTCGCTATTAACCGAATCGAATCTTTCTTCTTCCTCACTTCTGTTGATACTTCCGTTCATCGTCTCATCATTACTAGTGTCTCTTTCTCTCTCTATCTCCGACCCTTGTGGCCCCCTCGTTATTTCCCAGTCAATCCACACACTTTCCTTCCTCGTTAGGTGAGGATGTCTTCACTAATCTATTTCGATGCCACCTTCCTCCGTCACTTAACCTATATATATTTCTCCCCTCCCTCGACACTATTTGTTTTGGTTCAGAGTATTTCAGCTGCCCCTTTTTTGCTATTGGTTTTCTTACTCTGACCCATTCGCCTATCCCCCACTGTATCTCCGACGCGGCTCTCCTGGTATCCGCGTATATTTTTTGTTTCACCTGGCGCCGATGCACTTGATCCCTTTCTTGTGATGTTGTTGCTTGTTCCGTTCTTCGGCTTACGTCTAGCCTCGTCCGCATGGGTCTGCCGTGGAGTAAGGTTGCGGGCGCTTTGCCTGTCGTAGCCTGTGGTGTTGCGTTGTATGCCCCTACCATCTCGATAATCTGTGTTGTTACGTCCATCCCTGTTAATCGAGCTGTGGCCATAAATCCGCCTAACGTTCTATTGAACCGTTCCACCAATCCATTCGCCATCGGGTGATACACCGGGGTCCGAGTCTGCTGCACACCATATCTTTCCAGAAATTCAGTAAAAATGTGGCTCGTGAACTGTACTCCATTGTCACTCACTATTGTTTCCGGAACCCCTTCCCTGTGGAAAAGCCTGCGGAGCATGTCTATTACCCTTTCCGCTGTTGCCTCTCGGACCAGTTCCACCTCTGCCCATTTTGAGAAATAATCAATCACTACAATCGCGAAACGTCTTGTTGGGCCTGGTGTCAGGTCTGGACCCCGTATGTCGATCGCGATCTTGGTCCACGGTTGTTTCGGCCATTCTGTTATTTCGATCGGGGCTGTTGTCGTCCGTACCGTTCGGTCCGTTGCTGCGCATAGTTGGCAATTCGAGATCAGCTGTTCGATGAATTTATTCATCCCGGGCCACCAGAAATGTTCCTTGATTCGGAGTTTCGTTCGCACTATTCCTTGGTGTGCGTCCTCGTGTGCCAGCTGGCAGGCCCGTAGCCATAGGGACCTTGCAGAGTGGGCTCAGCGTGACGTGCGCTCTGGACCCGCACGCGGTGCAGAATAGTGGAGAGCGCTGTATCGTCCTGGGCACTAACGGTTTCCACGTTTGTTGTGGCTGTTGTTGATCTCCGTATGCCTTGACCTGACAGACTCTTCCTTCGCTGATTGATCTCGCTTCACGTTCACAACGTTCAATCGTTCGGCCTATATCCACCGCCGTCTCTGCGTTCACCTTCTCTTCCTCGGCCAACAATCGGTCCCTCCAACGCACCGATGACGTCCCTGCAACCATCTGCATCAGCATGGCCGCATCACCTGAGAACGCTGCGAAATTGCACTGGGTTGAGAGTTTCCGAAGAGCTCCCACAAAGTCGTCTACGCTTTCCCCCGGCAATTGACGCCGTTGGAAAAATTCTAGGCGTGCCGCCGTTAGACCGCTCTTCCTTACGAACAATCCGGAAAGCTGAACACACAACTCCGCGTACGTTTCCGCCTCCTTCACCTTGCCTGCCTGTATCGCGTGGTCGTATTGTGCCTGACCCTCTTGCCCTAACAGATGTAGCAAGATCGCTCTCTTCCTTCCTTCTTTCACCGTATCGATCGCATCGAAATAGCGGTTCACCAACCGCAGCCACTCTTCCCATGCGATTGCCGGCCTCCCAGCGGTCTCCAGAAACACCTGAGGTGGTACGATTGTAATACTAGCCATGTTCACTAATATTGTCGTTTCGGTCGGTCGTTTCGGTCAGGTTCGATGTTCGGATTGGTTGTCGTGTCGGTCGGTCGTCTCGGTCTGGTTCGGATTGGTTGTCGTGTCGGTCGGTCGCCTCGGTCGGTTCGCTGTTCGTTGTCGACTGCGCCACTGTAGTGTCTGCTAACCACGTGTTACTCTGCCTACTGATATAACAAGACAACGTCTTCTGTTACTGATCAGCCCGGCCCAAGAGAGGCCTGTTGTTTATTGATCTCCTCTTTTATAGCCCCCCCGATCCCAGCGCCCCCCTACCGGTCTCCAGAGAGCAGACGATCTCTGCTCCTCCTCTGGCGCGAACCGTTTGAATTCTTAACTACTACACTTAGACAGATAATCGATAAGAGATACAGGCCGGTAATTGGCCGCATCATTCGGATCACCCTTGTTCTTGAAGAGCGGGATGACCGTGGCGTCTTTTAGCCTAACCGGAAAACGACCACTTCTTAATGACAGATTAATTATATGCGCAAGGGGGCCTGCAAGAGACGCAGAGGCCAACTTCACGAGCATGCTGGGCACACCCACAGCTCCACAACTCCAGTTGGCCTTAGTGGAATCAAGGGTTTCCTTGACCATCCCCGTGTTTGTGTCAGAAATCTCCAACAAGGGACCGTGAGCTGACCAAATAGAGCTTAGCACCGGCCTTATATCATCCTCAACCGGGAGAGCCGCCACAGTCCGAGAACCCACCTGCGCAAAGTGTCGGTTTAGTTCGTTGGCAATGACTTGTGGTTCGTCCACTGTCTTTCCCCCCACTACAATGCTTCCAGGTAGCGTAGTCCTCTGCCTACCCTTACCACAGGATGCCTTTAGGAAATCCCACAAACGTTTCGAGTTCCCTTTAAGGATATTGAACTGTCGTTTAAAATGCAGTTCTGGCTGCTTGTACATGGAGCCGGTACTTGCGAAGGCTAACATAGAACGCATCTTTAGATTCTCCCGAGCCTACCTTTCTAAACCATTTATGAAGTTTATTGACCGAATGTCTCATCCTCCTGAGCCTAGTATTAAACCGGAATCCATTCTGCCGCGGCTGCACTTTCGACTCGGTTTTAGTGAAGCATCTTATGTACTCCTGCTCTAACGTCGAGCTAAATGCCCCAAACGCCTCGTCGACGTCAACCGTATCGTATACACTCAGCCAGCTGAGGCGGCCAGTGCTCTCCACACAACTCCCGATACTATCACTGTCATGCCTTCTGACTGATTTAGGCAAGCAGGGAGGAGCATTCCAAAAACCAACGGAAGCCCTACCCGTTAAAGTGACCGCCACAGGGAAATGGTCAGAGAAGATAGGCGTACACCACACGGCCGACGAAATCTCCAAAAGATCCTCGCAGTTTCTTATCGCGACGTGGTCAATACAGGTGCCAGATGCAGGACGGGTTACCTTGTCTATCAATAGATGGCAGTTCCTTGACAAAAAGAAGGCCAAATAATCCTCGCAGAATAATAAGGTCGCTGGCGCTTTGCCTGTAGTAGCCTGGCGCGTGGCATTATACGCTCCTACCATCTCGATAATCTGTGTTGCTGCGTCCGTCCCTTTTAGTCGTGCTGTGGCCATAAATCCGCCTAACGTTCTATTGAATCGTTAAACCAGTCCGTTCGCCATCGGGTGGTACACCGGGGTCCGAGTATGCTGCACGCCATATCTTCCCAGGAATTCGGTAAATATGTGGCTCGTGAACTGTGCTCCATTGTCACTCACTATTGTTTCCGGGACTCCTTCCCTGTGGAACAGCCTACGGAGCATGTCTATTACCCTTTCCGCTGTTGCTTCTCGGACCAGCTCAACCTCTGCCCATTTTGAGAAATAATCGATCACCACAATCGCAAAACGTTTTGTTGGGCCTGGTGTCAGGTCTGGACCCCGTATATCGATCGCGATCTTGGTCCATGGTTGTTTTGGCCATTCGGTTATTTCGATTGGGGCTGTTGTCGTCCGTACTGTCCGGTCCGTTGCTGCGCATAGTTGGCAATTCGAGATCAGCTGCTCGATGAACTTATTCATCCCGGGCCACCAGAAGTGTTCCTTGATTCGGAGTTTCGTTCACACTATTCCTTGATGAGCGTCCTCGTGTGCCAGCTGGAAAGCCCTTAGCCTTAGGGACCTCTGAGCCGTAATAAGGATGCATGGAATACACGAACGCCTCCTGTTTATTTTTGACCTGTACGTCCGTCGGGTCCTCCATCGTCACCGCTGCCACTGCTTTGGGGCACAGCCTCGACACGTGGCCCACGATACCGCATCGGAAACACTTCATCGTCCTGACCCTGCACAGCGGGCTCAACGTGACTCGATGTGCTCTCGATCCGCACGCGTTGCAGAACAGTGGTGGACGCTGCATCGTCCCCGGCACCAACGGTTTCCATGTCTGTTGTTGTTGCTGTTGGTCCCGATTTGCCTTGACTTGGCACACCTTTCCTTCGCTAATAACTCTAGCTTCTCGTTCGCACCGTTCGATCGTCCGACCTATGTCCACCGCTGCTTCTGCTGTCACCTTCTCCTCCTCCGCCAGCAACCGGTCCCTCCATCGCACCGAGGTCGTCCCTGAGACCATTTGCATTAGCATTGCTGCGTCGCCTGAGAACCCCGCGAAGTCGCATTGTGTTGAAAGCCTCCTCAGTGCTCCCACAAAATCATCCACGCATTCGTCCGGCAGTTGGCGCCGTTGAAAGAATTCGAGACGAGCCGCCGTCAGGCCACTCTTTTTCACGAACAAACCGGCCAGTTGAACGCACAGATCCGCATACGTCTCTGTCTGTTTCACTTTGCCTGTCTGTAACGCCTGGTCATACTGTGCTTGTCCTTCTCGACCCAACAGGTGCAGTAAGATCGCTCTCCGCCTTCCTTCTTTCACAGTTTCGATCGCATCGAAGTAACGGTCTACCAGCCGGAGCCACTCCTCCCACGCGACTGCCGGTCTCCCAGCGATCTCCAAAAACACTTGCGGTGGTGCGATCGCTATGCTGGCCATGTTCACTGATATTCGTCGCGTACGTTCGTTGTCGTTTCGTTGGATCGTCGGGTTGTCGTTTCGGTCGTCTTGTCTGGTTCGATGATCGGTTGTCGACTGCGCCAATGTAATGTCTGGAACCACGTGCTCGTCTGCCTACTGATTGAACAAAGACAACGTCTTACGTACTTCTCAGTCCGGCCCAAAAGAGAGCTGTTGTTTATTGTTCTCATCTTTTATAGTCCCCTTCTGATCGACCCCAGCGCCCCCATTCCATTCTCCAGAGAACAGACGATCTCTGCTCCTCCTCTGGCGCGAAACATTTGAAATCTTAACCACTTGATCACCAGACTTCACTTTACGGCAGTGGCGTAAGACCTCTTATCATTGACATTTGAATTGGGCAGCTATGTGCCCCAGCAGCTATGTGCCCCAATTGGGGCAGCTATGTGCCCCAGTTTCTGACATTTGAAACAGGAGGTCGGAGTGCCGGCATACATGATCACTTTATGAGAAAGCCAGAAAAACCTCTGTCGGGGGCACACTACTGAATAGTAGGAGCACACGATCGGTTGGGAATGTGCGGAGTTCCCCTTCAATACGCCTTTTTATTGTCTCCCTTTTCACCTGTATGACTCTTACACCTTTGACACATACACCTCACGGTCAACTTGAGAGATTCTGGCCCAATTCTGTTCTAATTCCCGGCAGCGGGAGACAATGTGTACATCTAATAGCTTGGTTAACTTCATAACGTTGCACGCTTCGACCACCGAGTTCGTCCAAACATTGATTACCCCATATTTAGACTCCGGCGTCGTATTGGGGAACAACGTGAATATCTCTGCGCACAGAGTCAGTAAATTTCCCTCGAACTTCTCACCCGAATAACTAGTTATATCCTCAACTATTGTCTCGACTCTACGGGCCAATACGACGCGGAACACCCCTTTCGCGTTCCGATTTACTTTCTCTCTTATGGCGTCGATTTTTGCCACCATTTTGAAAAATCTCCTGTTAGCGTTTTTGTTCACCACAACCTTCCGGCCTTCCGTCGTGGCTGGTCCAGTTTCCCCATCGGAGGGCTCTCCAGACGGACAGGATTTTTTTTTTGGGTGTCTCAGATTGCGTGTAGCTAGTAAATGCTTTCAGGTTGTTCGTGATTGAGTGAATTGCTACCGAATCCAGTGTCCACTCCGCACCACATTACCCCAATATTCACTTCCTCCGTGTCATGGGCGTGGTATGTGGTTTTCGTTTTTAAGGCAGGTTTTTTTCTTGTAGCACTGGCTTACGGTATGTCCTTTCTTCTTGCAGAATTCACACCACGTCCCTTGATGGTTTGCGTGGCTGCCATTTGGCATATGAACCTGATTTTTGTATTAAGGCCTTTTCCCGTGCGGGTGTCCCTTTTGGTTTCTGAGTCCGAGTTTGCTGAACATTGCTGTGGCTTTGGCTGTGTCCTTGGTGTGTAGGTATTGTACACGATACGCTTCTCTGGTTATTGCCTGTTTTAGCGAGTCAAGATTGAAAGTGTCACAAGCGTTGTACGCGGATTGGAACGCGTGCCACGACAGGGGTAGGGATTTGAGGAGTATGGTCACTTGTGTTTTAATACTAAGCAATTCCCCACTCAGTTTGAGCATCCTAACTCATTTGGTCGAATTAGTTTTCGTCCGGAGCCCTTTGGTTGTTTCCCATTGAAAACGGGCGAGCAGTTCATCGTCATCTTCACCTACGTCGTTTCTGACGATGAGTTCCTCGTCCAGGGAGTTTATTATTATTCGGTTAGCGTCGTGGGTTGCTTTTGCCCATTGTCAAGCCATTACTTCCTGGTCTGGAGTCAGTTTTTCTGTTCCGGGAGCTGGTGTTGGGTAGATGCGTTGCCGGACATCACTTTCCAGGCATTGTCATTATCTTGGAGTGTCATCTTCGTGACGAGTCTCCATTGTATGTAGTTATCGTACGTGTATGTGAGGCGTTATGATGCCATCTGAGGGTCTGTTGCATCCGGGGGCAGACGGTATTGGTCGTGCGGTACACATTTTTCTCGAGGAATGTTACTGTAGTATTCTCGTACCACGTGCTAATGTACGTACTGATAGGAGACAAAGACGACGTCTATCGTATCAATCACTGCGGCCCGAAGAGGCCTGCTCTTTATTACGAGTGCTCACCTTTTTTTTTTTGGGATTACGGGAATGCTTGATGCACATGCGCACTGAACGGTCCATCTATAACATTTTTTTTTGCGCTAGTGTGGGACTCACAAACCCACTAAAACCCGCTTACCCTACCCCCCCCCCCCACCCAGATGGCTCGGAACGCTTATCGCATTACTTCGACTGTTCCATCTGGGCACGAGTGCTCACCTAGACCTAGTGAGTCTACCAGTGTCCCCAACAGTTCGACGTCCTGCGCTATTGCCAACGCCTTATCCAATGTCAACTCAGTTGACTCCTCACGAAGCAATGCACGACGTACATGCTCATTGTTACCACGGACAATCAGCTGAGTTATAATTGCCTGGTCGAAATTATACTTTTCGAATTTACAATTTTTCCCGAGGGCACGCAAACTCGCAGCAAACTGACCACCACTGACTCGCCTGGGCGCTTATTCCACGCCATGAAATCGGCCCGCGCCATTGTTAATCCGGAACGTGTCACGAACCGAGCACGAAGACGAGCAACTGCACTGTCATACCGTGGTGACTTGCTGTCTTTGTCCAACTCTACCTCTTGATCTTCGATGGCCGTATATTGAAGGATGCCCTCCATTCCCAAATTTGACAGTAATAACGCATGTTTGCGTTCATCATTTTCTGAATCAAACCCGGCTGCCGTCAAATGTATCTCAAAGATATGCAACCACTTGTCAAATGGAATGGGCGGAGGGGCCTGGGCCATGAACGGTGGAGGAGGAACGATGTCGACGTTTTTTTTCACTTCGTCGAAGAAGACACTTTGATTGACGACAACTATTCAGTTTAAGTGTCAACCAGAGTCTCACGTGGTGTTTCTATGAATACCACTCCTTGTCGGGGGTAATACCTCATTACATTGACGAAACTGATAGAGGGAGTAGGTTCGTAGAGTTCACTTCAACGTTTCGGCTTGCTTACGTGATCTAGAGAACCACGGCTTTACTTGGTTCGACTCGGCATGACGCGATGGGTGCTTATGTTTATTGAGGTCCTTACATATTACAGTCAAAGTGAAGCGCTCAGGGTGAGACCGGCGAGTGAGGGTCGAATGTCGACTCTTTTTCTGTGTTACTATAATAGCTTGCTCGTGTGTTTGACACGTGACTTGCTGCTTTGTCCTTGTATATTTTCATTTTCTTTTCTGTAACATCGCGAATGCTGCCATTCGGTTTCAGGGTCATATTAAATGAATTGCTTTGTATCTCGTGATTCAGTTGTGGTACTGACGGTGGCTCAAAAGCTCAACAGAAATATAACATCATATTTCAACAGAAACCATCCTGTCGACTGCGTCAATATGTTTTGCACTCTAACTAAAATGAATACAACCGTTCTCTCAATTGTCGAACGTTGGTATAGTGTTCCCGTACGTTACATTAATTAGACATGATCCAACCTTCTCGTCAGACATCTCTAACGGGAATGATTTATTGTTCCATTGCATATTGAGTAATAGTATTTCCGCACGCATGCGGCGGAAGCCGCACATATCCGTCGGTTACGGATTACATTCATAATTATACGGATCTCTCAATATCCACGATACTACAGGCATCCCGGGTGTTCGGCAGCTTTCAGTACGAAACGAACCATCTTTTTTGTCATTCACAATGTGATGACTCGCGCCACTATCGATTATGAACTCAGTGAGATTCTCATCTGTAGTTCCTACGGTGTGTGCCTCAGGTTTTGGGTTTGTCACTTTTGCCAAGAACACATCTGTAAGGTTTGTATCAACTTGGTTTGGTCTCCCAGATACCTTTTTCTTTCCAAACTTGCATTGCTAGTAACAGATTATACCGTTATTGCTGTTTGCATTTTTAGAGTATCCTTGCGAATGTTGAGATACATTCTGGTGTGAGTTCGATTGCTGTTGTGGGTAGTGATTTGTACGTTGGCGGTTATGCTGCTGTGGTTTTCTGTAGCTGTTGTGTTTACGTTGCTTATGTCTATTGAGTGACATGTTAGAGAATAAGGCTGTTGTGTTTTCTGGTTCAAATTTTCCTCGTCTAGCTGATCTGCACTTATCATGTCTGTTAGAGAGTCTAGACCCTTTTCTGATTATGATTTGGTACCCCATGCTAACTTGAATGGTTCCCAGTAGCGTGGAAATGAGTTGATTAGGTGAGAACACGCGAAGTTTCGATCAACATTCACTTTAAGTTCTGTTAAAGTAGCTCACATTCTCAACTACAGGTCGAGATGGTTTGTATCTAAACGACATGAATCGGGTTATGGCTTGATCTTTCAGGATCGCAGTGGTCTTTGTGTATTTTCTTTGTAGAAGATTCCACATGCTAGTTGCTGAGATCATGTCTTTAGTATCATAGAAGAGATTGAGTATGATTCGAGGATGAATTAAATTGACTAGAATAGTTTTCGCAGCTTTGTTGCTGATCTTGAATCTTTCAAGTATTTTCTCTAGGTTGGGTGTCAGAGGTTTTGGCATATTTGTCTGAGGATTAATTTCTGGTATCGGTTCTTCTAATTCGCCTGAAGTGACTTCCCAGGCATACTGTTCGTTTTGTAGAACTATGGGCATTATTGTTTTCCACACCAAATAGTTACGGCCATCTTCAGCTAGTGTTACTGAGCTTCCTATGCGCAATGTGTCTTCCTTTGGGATATTGGCTTCCTCACTGGTTGCCATCGTCAAGAGCACTTCTTGGTATCTATGTGTTCGAGTATCTGTTCTCCTATAGTCTTCACTTACTCACCGAGAGCACTTCTCTGTACATATATACATATGTCAATGTTGCACTAACACTAGCAGTTTCTATGTCGATTCCTCGAGTACACTTCTCAAGATATGAGTACGTTAGAAAACCAGCTAACGAGTGTAGCTGTGTTGTACACTAACCTGATCTCTTCTTCGTGCTGATAACGAAATTTGTTGTCAAAACAACAATTCTCGAAGGTTGGTGGTTCGGTCTCGTCCCTAGTCGGATAATTCAGTCGGTTGCTCTTCAGTTAAGATCGGGTTCTGGCCTGTTTTTGCACACACTATTAGATTTTAACTCAGTAAAGACACCGGTATTTTTGGTGCTCGGCTGAGTGTCAACGTGAAGCGTTGAACGGTCTTGTACTGGCTCAGCAACGGTGCTGCTTTATTCAGGACTTTATATATGCTCCGTTACTCTCCGGGTAGGTGGTGAGGGCCAGCTCAACTGCACGTGCGGTCAAGCCGTTGAACTTTGCTCATTCACCCATTCAGTCTTTAAAATTCGGTTGCATCGTTATCTATTCCGCAGTGTTTTTCTATGTTATATCTTTTTGTGTGATTTGTTTACAGTATGAGAAGAGCTGAGGCGTCCCCCGTCTTCTTTTGTCTGTGATTATATACGAACCGTCAGAAATACTTAGTTCGCTTCACTCCTCTTCGCTTCACTCCGTGGTGCCAGTGTCTGCACCGTTCACTTTTGTAGCTACTATTTTTCTGGGTTACGTCATCGGTGGTGGCTCACAGCGAGTTTATATTTCGTTCAACACATTTTTCTCGAGGAATGTTACTGTAGTATTCTTGTACCACGTGCTAATGTGCCTACTGATCGGGGACAAAGACGACGTCTATCGACGTCTATCGTATCACGTACGGCCCGAAGAGGCCTGCTCTTTATTGGTATTTTCTTTTATAGCCCCCTTTTTTCGATCCCAGCGCCCCCCAGGTTCCTAAAAAACCAGACGATCTCTACTATCTACTTGGCGCAAGCTCTTTGAAATCATAAACTCTACATTTTCTCCCCCATTATTTAATTTGCCCAAGCTCCGTATCTCTCTGGAGGTCGTTGGGCTCTGTCTGATCTGCGGACTGGTTCCATTCTAGGTGTTGATGTCAGCGGTACATTGGACTCTACTTTTTTTTTTAACGAGGATTACTGAGGTAAATTCTTAGCACCCCTGGTGCACTGCACACGCGAGAACCGGGTAGTGTGGGCATTTCAGCGCCACTAAACTCCTCAGATCCCTCCCCCTTTGGCAAGGGTTATGAGCTCCCGGAAAGTCTCATTGTGGACATTACTTCGGTGAAAACTCAAGATTTCCTCTCGGGAGCCCTTTAGTGGCACGCATACCTGTGCGCCGGACTCCTTTGAGGCTGCCAGCGGTTTACTACCAGCAGCCCCCCCCCCCCCGGGGGGGTGTAGTTGCTGTCTACCTTTAACCCTTCTATTTCCTATTCCCCTTATTATGTTAACTTTGTTCCCCTACGCTGGGAGGCTTCCCTAGCCTCCCGGAACCCTTAGTACTCATTATCCCTCTACCTCATTCCCCCCGGTCTCTCCTCCAGGGGGTTGGCCCATCCCGGCCCTCCTTTCCTCCTCCTTCGCCTCTTTCTCGACTATGACGGCATCAAACCACCGCGAGGTCTCATTCCACGCCTCCGCAGAACTCATCATATGGCCGACCATCTGCGGGAGGGTTTTCCCGCGGATGACCCTCGGTACCCTTGCCCTAGCCACGCCCAGAGCCGGACAACATCGGATTGTATGATCCACGTCGTCGGAGGCCCGGGTGTCGCACAAGACGCAGGCGTCCGAGTCAGATTTCCCGATCTTGACCATATACGACTGGAACTGACCGTGTCCGGTCAACACCTGCGTCGTATAGTAGGTCAGTTCGCCCTGAGAGTCGAGCCACACCCTGAGGTCCGGTATCAGGCTCTTGGTCCAGCTTCCCTTGGCAATCTCCGAAGGTTTAATCACGCGCGCCCATTCGTTCTGCCACTTATCTAGAGTGTTTTCTCTAGCCTCCGTCAGGTCCAGGCCCCCCTCCTCAAGGAGTCGCAAACTCCTTTCTCCCGCCAGCAGGTCCCATGGCAGCATCCTCGCTAGGACCAGGAGAGCCTCGGTCGACACCGTCCGGTAGGCCCGGCTAACCCTGATAGCCAGGCTCCTCTGGACCGACCTTAAACACCTCCTATTAGCGGCTGCTCGGAGTGCCATGTCGCCCCAGACGGGAGCGGCATAGAGGGCCACTGACTCGGCTACAGAAGCGAGCAGTCTGCGCTTCTCTTCTGTTACTCCCTTCACCCGTGGCATTAGACGCGCTAGATTCAGGGCAACCTTCTGAGCTTTGGCGGCAACATATTGGATATGCGCCTTTCCGGTAAGCCCAGTGTCGAGTATTACCCCGAGATACTTCGCCTTCTTCCTGATTTCTATGGGGTGGCCTGCCAGTACGAGGTCGACTCCCGCCGTCCGCTTCCGGCCTGTTAGGTACAAAGCCTCGGTCTTGTGCGGGGCGAGTTGTAGATGGTTGCGAGTCATCCACTCCTCAATCGCGCACAGGGCCTCATTGGCTCGGTCCTGTAGGGTAGCTTCCTTTCTGGCTGTGACCATCAGGGCAAGGTCGTCGGCGTACGCCAACAACTCTGTCCCTTCAGGTAGATTCTCGATCCCCAGCACCCCGTCATAGGCCAGATTCCAGAGAACGGGCCCTAGAATCGATCCCTGAGGGACGCCGGCAGACACCTCGTACTCTAGCCCCCCTGCAACCAGACCTCTGTCCTCCAGGTAGGAGGAAATCATTCTGCGGAGATACGCGGAGATCCCCTTCTCTTCCAGTGACTCCATTATAACCTGCCAATTCATGGTGTTGAAGGCGTTTTTCACGTCTAGGAGGACCAGGAGGACAAACTCCCTGGTCTTGAGACTCTTCCTATTTTCCTCCCATGCCTTTTTGAGAACCCTTATGAGTGGCCCAAAAGTTGACTTACCTTTCCTGAAGCCGTACTGGGCGTCAGAGAGGGCCCCCTTCGCCTTGATCTCCTCGTCCAGCCTCTGGCCTCGGCTATCTCACCAGTCCACCAGTAATTCGGCAGTTTCCTGCTTCCTGACCGGCGGACTGGTGTTGGGTCTGCTTTCTCGCACGCTTCCGTGAGCACAGCGGTGAGTTGGTGCTCGTCCGCCCCGTCCACAGCCATTCGTGCGCAGCCCGCGTCTATCTCGGCAACGAGTACTCTCCGACTGAGTTTTCGCATCAGCCACCTCTTCCTCTGGGGCTCTGCCGGTACGGTTTCGGGGACCCTCAGTTCGAAACAGATATATCTGTGGTCACTGATGGTCTCTTCCTCCAGCACCTTCCACTCCGTGGTGATATGGGCGGCCGCCTCGTTGACCAGAGTCAGATCAACGAACGAGCTCTGAGCTCCCCTCAGGAAGGTGGGGTCCCTTCCGTCGTTGAGAGCCGAGAGGCCCGCTTCAGCCATCCATTCCAACAGAGTTTCACCCCTTCGGTCGGTGTGCCTGCTACCCCATGCGACGTTGGCAGCGTTGAAGTCTCCTGTTATGACTAGTCTGTTGCCCCGATGTGTGTTCACTGCTGTTTTTAACCCTTCCAAAAACCCCTCGAACTCCGTGTGACTCTTGTTGGGCGAGAAGTAGCAGGAGAAAAATACCGCCACCCCGTCCACCTCGAGCCACGCAAATCCCTGTCCCCTCCCTTTGTTTCTAACAGCGAGAGAGCTATTTAGTCCCGTCCACCAGGCCGCCGTGTCTAGAGCTTCGTCTGTGACCCAGTCCTCCCGCTTCGCAGAAATGGCCCGGTTCGGTTCGGACAGGAGGCACAAGCTAGTCACCTGTACCGTCGCCGTCCGTTCCAGAACACTGTGGGCCTCCACGCAGCGGTTCAGATTAATCTGCAGGACTCTAAGCGTCTGAGACATGGTGGCTGGTGGGACCCTCCCACTTTTTAAATCCGTCCGGTCCTGTAACCCAGCGACCCTTGCTCCTCCCCTTACTTTGTCCCCCGTTCCCCGCGGATGGGGTTCCCAGAGATGTGTCCCCAGAGGCGCCGATGCCAACTGCGTCACTTGTCAGTGACTCAGAGGTACCAGCGCCGGTGTCCCCACTTACCTTGTTCCGTGCTCTCCTGGCCTCCTCCCTGAATTTAGGGCAGGCCATACTCTCAGAGCGGTGGCCGTCCACCGAGCAGACCCCGCATCTCGCCACCTGCGCGGTGCAAGCAGCGACCAGGTGGCCTGGGTTTCCGCACTTCAAGCAAGCTTTAGGTGCAGCTGCGGCCTCCTTGCAGTCCATGGCTCTGTGACCGGGCTTTCGGCATCTGAAGCAAACGAGCGGCGTGATCCACTCGTCTGGCCTGCAGCTCCTAGTACCCATCAGCAGAGGTCCGCCTGCCAGAAGAGTCGCACCGGCCGACCTTGTGAGAGTCACCAGGGTGTACCACGAGTAGCCCGATCTGGCGAGCCTGGGCTCCGTGACCCTACCGACCGGAATCCTCTTGCCTTCCAGCTCCCTTCTGATGGTGGCGGCATCCAGCATCGGGTCGATGCCCCAAAGGGCCACCGTCATCGCATTGCTATCCCGGCAATCCGTCTGGAGGCCTGTCGTCCTCGAGATGTCATCCGCCAGTTTCCTGGCCAATCCACCATTCTGTCCCTCCAGGCGGAAGATCAGGTCACCCGCCTTGTTCCGGGAAACATCCTTGAATGATGTTCCCCCCCCGGTTGGGGCTACCAAGGACCTGACCTCTTTGAGGGTTTCAGTGAAGGATTTGCCGTCCTTCACTCTCACCCTCAGTGTATTCCGCCAGGCTCCTAGGCACGGACCTGGCCGCTGCGTGCTTTCACAAAGGTCCAGGGCAGTCCTGGCTGTCCCCGCCGTACGCCGGCTCACCTCAATGGCTTTTAAGAGCTCCGAACATTGGACTCTACTAGGATATGCTGACACGTCGCACCTAGTTTAGAGAACCAGGTGGCCCCTTTTCACACTCCTAATCAGTTATCTATGTGAGGTAGCGGGAACGTGTCCGGCACAATAGCCTCGTTTACCTTTCTCAGATCCACACATATTCTGACTCTCCATCTCGTTTAGCTGGCACTACCATCGCGGGGATTCACTCCGATGAAGGGATCTGTTCAATTATATCTTGTGTCATTAGATTCTCTAACTCTGTACGCAGTATGTCTCTAATCGCAATCAGGACCCGTTGCAACTTTCGTTGCACCGGTGTGGCTCCCTCTTTAACTCGAACCCTGTGTGAGTGCCCTTTTACTGAACTCAATTTGTCTGAAGAAATCTCCTCGTATCCCGTTAATCGTAGCCACCGCGCAAGATTTGATCTGACAATCTATCTTTAGACCTAATCCATTAATCATGGCTCTCCCTAGAATCGATTGACACATTCACTACAAACATAGTGTAATGTTGCGCTATATTAAGAGAGAGAGAGAGCATATATTCAATCACTCTAATAGTCAGAACAAAGCGGTCATTTAGCCTCAACTCTATACACTACATCCTCCCTTCCTAAAAATGAAACATCATCACTGTCGCTATCTCTCTCCATCACATTGCTATCTACTATACAATCATCTAACTGTAGTAGATAGACAATCGAACGATGGGGTCGCTGTGATCGACCAAGAAAAGAGGATGCCACTGAGTGGCGCTGATCGTTAGAGAATGGCGCTGTCGGCGGAGAATGGCGCTGCCGACGGAGAATGGCGCTGCGACACCTTAGGTATAAAAGAGATAATCAATAAACAGACGGTCTCTTCCGCACCCGAATCTTCGAGTGTTTTGTGTGTTCCGTAAGTCAGGCGTAGCTCAGTACAGACAGTAAGGCGACACTACATTTGGCGCAGTCGACAACAGAATCAAACACGTGCAAGATGACGAGTAACGGCATCCTACCCCCGGCCCCGTTCCTGCCGACGGCAGGCGACCCAGCAACACCTTGGGATGACTGGATACAAGCTTTCGAAACGTATCTGCTGGCCCTCGGAGGCGGCCAGAGTGACTCAGTGAAGCGTGCGCTCCTCCGGCACTGCCTCGGGATGGAGGGCCAACTTCGGGCGCTCGAGCAGAGCACCGTGGTCGTCAGGGACGGGGTGGAGACGGACGACGATGACGAAACGGGGGAGTCCGGGTACGATCGCATGCGAGCCATATTGACAAAACGGTTCTCAGCGCAGAGGGGCATCGCCGTAGCCCGCTACGAGTTCTTCCGCCGAACCCAACACCAAAGTGAGTCGGTAATGGACTACGTAGCGGTGCTGCGGGGGATGATGGCGAACTGTAGGTTCGGATCGTTTAGCCAGGACGAAGCTCTCGGATCGATGCTGACAGTGGGCACGAAGATTGCGGGCATGAGGGAGCGGCTCCTACTGGAGGAGGAGGACGACCTGACGGCGGACAAAGCGATACGAATATGTCGCCGGGTGGAGCAGAACCTGAGGGAGGCCGGGATCCTCAGCGGGCAGATCAACGCCCTGCGGACACGGACGGACGGGGTCCAAGGAAGAAGCGAGCGGGCAGCAACAGCGAGTGGAACAGTGGGCACGTCCGGGACGGCAGCGACGAGGAAGGCGAACAGTACGGACCGGTGTAAAGCGTGTGGATCGATGCGCCACGTGGCAGGTGCGCTCGAGTCGGTGCTTCAGGTGTGGCCACGTGGGCCATTTCGCTCGTCGATGCAGTCAGGACAGAGACCGGAGGACAGTGGCGACAGTCGACACGTAGGAATACTGGGACTCGGATGAGGTCAGAAATAAAAAAACTGTCGTTTATTCGTTGCATTCTCAGTTAGACTCGGAGGTAACCTGGACAGTGCTAGTGAACAGTAATCCAGTTGAGTTTCTAGTAGACACGGGAGCTGGGGTATCTCTGATAAATCATCGAGACATTAAGGATGGGATAACAGGGTTAAAGGATCCGGGAATCACGCTGAAGGGATACTCAGGGGAAGACGTACAGGTACTTGGGAAGTTGGAATGTACATTGAATTGGTTATCGAGGGAAGCGCAGGGCGAATTCTTTGTGGTGACCAAAGGGAGATCGATCCTAGGTAGGGACTTGCTCAGCAAACTCAACCTTAACATTGACTGTGCTCAGCGCACGTGCACAGTGGGAGTGGTTCAAAGGTTCGATCGGTTATTCTCGGGTGAGTTAGGACGCGTGAAAGGTTATGACCACAGGGTGAGGGTGAAAGAGTCGGTGATACCAATACAGCAGAAATTACGAAGGTTACCATTAACGGTGAGGGAGGGAAGTAAAAAGGGAACTGGATAAACAGGTGGATTTAGGAATCATAGAACCCATTGAGGAGTGGGTATCGGCCATGGTAGTAGCAGCAAAAAAGAATGGTAAGGTACGGGTGTGCGCAGACTTACGTAAAGTTAACGAAGCGATAGTACCTGACATTTTTCCATTACCGCACCTCGATGATCTCTTAACTGAACTAAAGGGAGCGAAGTGGTTCTCACTGTTAGACGCGACATCGGCCTACCACCAGTTAGAATTGGCAGAAGAGTCAAGGGATTTAACGGCGTTCATCACTCCATGGGGTCTGTTCCGCTATAAACGTGTGTGCTTTGGGCTGGCATCGGCTCCAGCCGCGTTTCAGAAACTAATGAAACACCTTTTGGCAGGTCTAGCGGGAACAGTTATATACCTAGATGACGTTCTAGTTTTCGGGGAATCTAAAGAACAACATGATGAGCGACTGCATAAGGTATTGGAGAGAATCGAACAATCGGGCATGACGCTTAATGAAAAATGCACGATAGGAGCAAATAGGATAGAGTTCGTAGGTTTCGAAATAGGTACGGAAGGAGTGAGACCGGGATCAGACAACCGGGAGGCTATTAGACACATGAAGCAGCCACAATCATTACAACAGGTCAAATCAATTCTTGGGACAGCTAGTTTCTATATGAGGTGCGTAAAGAATTTCTCAGACATCGTCGAACCCATGCGACGGTTGCTAAAAAAAGGAACCAAATTTACTTGGGGTACGGAACAACAACGTGCATTTCTTTAAATGAAAAGTCAGA
This sequence comes from Stratiolaelaps scimitus, assembly GCA_019614645.1. Classification (NCBI taxonomy): domain Eukaryota; kingdom Metazoa; phylum Arthropoda; class Arachnida; order Mesostigmata; family Laelapidae; genus Stratiolaelaps; species Stratiolaelaps scimitus. The sequence continues at coordinate 1,492,407 of JABWDB010000041.1, read as the reverse complement.
TAGCAGAGGCGGCTCCGTTAGCGATATTTGATCCTACCCTACCGACAATAGTAGCAACAGACGCTTCGGATGTGGGGCTGGGCGCGGTGTTATTACAACAACACGAGGATGGAGAGAGACCAATACCATATGCATCGGCCACTTTGAGCTGTGCTCAACGGCGATATTCAACAGGGGAAAGGGAAGCACTGGCGTGCGTGTTCGCAGTTGAGAAGTGGCACGTGTATCTTTGGGGTAGGAGTTTCGTTCTACGAACCGACCATCAGGCATTAGTGGCGTTACTCGGGGCGGGTGGTACCGGACGGGCGCCAATGCGGATAGCAAGATGGGGTGAGAGACTAAGAAATTATAATTTCACGATGCAATACAGAGCCGGGGCAAATAATAATGTCCCTGACATGCTGTCCAGACTTCCATCCGGGAAGCCGATCGAACTCGAGGAACCAGGGGAGGAAATAATTGCCAATATCAGGGAAGAGTTGAAACCGTTTACGTGGGAGGAGATACAAGAGTGTTCACAGGGGGACTCCGAGCTGACTGAGATTAGTAACAGAATACGGCAAAATCGACCGAAGACACTGGGGGCCCCGTGGTCCTCAGTGGTCCACGAGCTAGCATTGATCGACGGGGTGATGACCAGAGGTGACAAGATAGTACTACCAAATGCGTTGAGGTGGCGCGCTTTCAGATTGGCCCACGATGAAGCCCATCCGGGCATGACAAGGACCAAGCAGCGCTTGAGACAACTATTTTGGTGGCCTGGCCTCGATCGGTTCACGGAAGAAGCAATACAGAACTGTCGTGTGTGCGCATCCTTCGATAAAACGGTCGTACCGACGACCGCCCCACTCCAGCTAACCGAATGGCCGGAGGCACCGTGGACTAGTCTGGCGATCGATATCCGCGGGCCGGATGGATCTGCACCCGAGTCACAAAGGTTCGCGATCGTGGTCATCGACTATTACTCCAAATGGGCCGAGGTCGAGCTGGTTCCGGAAGCGTCTGCGACCAGGGTGGTAGACATGCTACACAGGTTATTCTTTAGAGAGGGTGTACCAGACCGAATCACCTCCGACAATGGGACGCAGTTTACAAGCAGGGAGTTCCAGGAACTGATGCTGGAATACGGGGTGGAACACAGACGCACACCAGTGTATCATCCCCAGGCAAACGGACTGGTGGAGCGGTTCAATCGGACGCTGGGAGGTTTTATAGCAACCACACAACAACTGGGAGGATGCCTACCGAAACGCATAGTGGAATTGGTGGGACTGTACAACGCGACGCCGCAGGCAACAACGGGCGTGTCCGGCAGAACTACTACACGGCAGACGAATGCGCACCAAACTCCGTGTGATTCACAGCAAGTGTCCGCACGAGTCGTCCAATGATACATCGGAGATTCGCCGACAGATCGAGCATCGTCAAAACCGACAGAAAGAGAATGCGGAGTGCCGCAGAGCCACCACGCAGGACTCACTGTACATTGGAGGGTGGGTACGAGCTAAAAAACCACAACACAGAAAGGGGGAGACAGCATACGGACCGCCGACACAAATAATAGGCAAAAAAGGAAAGCATACGTATATACTAGAAGGGGGGTCGGCGTGGCACAAAAACAAATTGGTTCGGACACACCTTCCAGCGGGGCAACAACAGAAATTAGAAACTACGGTGATAGGGGGAGAGAATGTGGAGATAGAATCGAAACCAGAACAGGGACCCGTAAATACAGAGAATGAGGGGGCAAATGAGAGTTTTCAATCAGCAAGAGAGGCGGACGAGGAGGATAACACAGACGAGAGGGGAGAAATAGATACACAGAGTAAATGGAGCTGAGGAAGGCGTAGGGCTACGGAGATCAAAAAGGGAGAGAAAACGGCCTGAACGTTTTGGAGATTACGTTCTAACGGTGCTGGAAACACTTAATGATGGAAGGGAGAATGTAGTAGATAGACAATCGAACGATGGGGTCGCTGTGATCGACCAAGAAAAGAGGATGCCACTGAGTGGCGCTGTCGGCGGAGAACGGCGCTGCGACACCTTAGGTATAAAAGAGATAATCAATAAACAGACGGTCTCTTCCGCACCCGAATCTTCCGAGTGTTTTGTGTGTTCCGTAAGTCAGGCGTAGCTCAGTACAGACAGGTAAGGCGACACTACACTAACCATTGTGGTCGTCTTCGAATCCTTTGCGGTCTCTCCAACTGTGACACATTGGCCCTTTCTACATTTCTCTTCCTACTTTCACTTGGACACAGTGTTACCTCATAATCGGAAACCACTTCATTAGATCGAACCGGAGACGTACTTGCCGGAGAAACAGACGGGCTCTCTTGAATTCGAGTCGGTGTTTGATTCAGGGCACCGCGTGTAACCGATGCAGGAGACGGATCGAACGTCCAGGGTATGAGAGGTAGTTCATTTTCCGTCGATCGTCCTTTCTGATACGTTTTTGGAGCCAGGGGACCCGGGCAACTGGCCAATCGGCGCACATTCCACCTTCGTCCATCCGGTGTTACATACGTTGAACGTCCTACTCGCGATTCAATTTTAACCGGATCCGAGAACTACATTCTCCTTTTCCAACTATCCCAGGATTCATTATTCGAACCCAATCACCTGGTCGAAAAACTCTTTCCTTCGCTGCGCGGCGCTCGTCGGCGTACCCCTTCTGTTGTCTCTGTTTCTTCTCTGCTCTTCCTCTAAAGGCACTAGCCCAATAACACTTATTATGATCATACCCCTTCCCTGAGAGTTTAGAGCGCATCGTCCTACCATGTATTAATTCTCCTGGGGTTCTTTCAGTCGTAGCGTGGTGTGTATTGTTATAAGCCGCTATCATTTCAATAATACTGAGCTCCAAATCACCCGAGCTGGTCAGTTTGGCTGTTTGTATGAAGCTACCTCAGTCCTATTGAACCTCTCAACTAACCCGTTAGCTTGGGGGTGATAAATAGCCGTACGCCGATGTTCAATTCCCCGGGATTCTAAAAATTTTTGAAAATAGTGACTAATAAACTGCACACAATTATCTGATACCACTACTTCCGGATTACGCTCTTTCGCAAAGACTATACGAAGAAACTATATGATTCGATTCACTGTCACATCCGGAGTCATATGAATTTCAACCCATTTTGAACAATAGTCGATCATGACAATCTGGAACCGTAACCCACAAGGCAAACTATTATCCGGTCCGCGTACATCAATAGCAATCTGTTTCCATGGTCCCTCGGGTAGTGGTACAGGAGTCAACGCAGCTGGCATCGCCTGCGCTGTTTTATCTAACTTCTCGCATACTCTACAGCCCAGCACCGCCTGTTCTATTTGACGATCCATCCCGGGCCAGCAAAAATAGCGCCGAAGTCTCTGCTTGGTGCGAACTACCCCCTGATGAGCATCCACATGCGCAAGATGAACGGCTTTTTCCCTAAGACTGCTTGGCAGAACCAACCTGTTATCCCGTAATACCACCCCATTCAATACGGACAACTCGCTGAATATTGGCCGCCATGGCATAGGTCTCAGGATCATGGCATAGGTCAGGACGTACCCCGTTACGAAGTAATCTCATGACTTCTATCAGCTGCGCGTCTCCCTTCACATGCTCTGAGATCTCCTCCCACTTCATGGGCTTCAACTCGGCGTCAACAGACGCAACAACGAGATCCTCCTCTGCCTGACCCCCCAAAGCAACCTTTTCCGACCCTGGCAACCTAGAAAGCATGTCAGGCATGCAATTGGTCGTACCCGGCCGATACTCCACGGTATAATTGTACTGAGGAAGGCGCTCCGCCCACCGAGCCGCTCTCATGGATTTACGACCCGTTCCAGACGAACCCAATAGTGTCACCAGAGCTTGGTGGTCGGTCCGCAGTCGAAATGGTCTACCCCACAGGAAAATGTGCCATTTTTCTAAAGCGAAAACACACCCTAACGCTTCCTTCTCACCAGTGGAATAATTTCGTTGGGCTGTATCCAGCGTGGCGGATGCATACGCCACAGCCAACTCCCGATATCCATGACGTTGCAGCAACACTGCCTCCAGGCCGTAATCTGAAGCGTCCCTGGCCACTATGGTCGACTTACTGGGATCGAAAACCACCAACGGAGCTGCATTTTTAATCTGCTTCTTAATGTCCTCGAATCCATGATCCTGTTCGGGGCCCCAGTCAAACGAGCTACCTTGTCTAAGTAATTTGCGGAGAGGTTCGGTGCAGTCTGCGAAATTTGGAACGCAGCGAATATAAAAAGAAACAGCCCCCAACACTGACTTCAGTTGCGCAGCATTCTGAGGCTTAGGCATTTCTTGAATTGCCTTGCAATTATCTGACGTAGGCTTCACCCCCTCCCGACTGACCGAGTACCCTACAAAATCAACCTCAGACACACCAGACAAACATTTAGAATTCAACGTCATACCGGCTTGTTCTATCCTACTCAGAACAGCTTCTAAACGCTGATTGTGTTCCTCCGTAGATCTTCCGAACACTAAAACATCATCTAAATAGATCACTACTCCCTCGGGGTCTCCCAGTAAGCTTTGCATGACGTCCTGAAACGCCCCCGGCGCCGAACACAATTCCTGTGGTACACGCCTAAATCGGAAAAGACCCCATGGTGTGATGAACGAAATCATAGCACGCGACTCCGAAGCCAACTCCAACTGAAAGTACGCACTCATAGCATCAATCTTAGAGAACACCGCTGCCCCTTGCAACTCCAATAGTAAATCCTCTAGATGAGGAATGGTAAAGGCATTGGGAATCACCGCCTTATTCACCTCCCTAAGATCAACACACAGTCTAAGACCACCACTCTTCTTCTGAACTATGACCAAAGCGGAAACCCAATCAAATGCATCCGTTTTCTCGATGATCCCTTGACTCAGCATCGAATCTATCATTTCCTTCACCTTGGGGCGGATCTCCAACGGCAACCTGAGCAATTTTTGCTGTTTCGGCATAATTCCATCTCTAACTTTAATCCTATGCTTAAATCCCTTTATCAATTCAAGCTGACCAGAGAATAACCTGCTGAACCTGCTCGAGTAAAATCCAGAAGCTCTCCATTATTCACTGCCGCTACCCAACATCGCCCAGAGCGGCAATCTATATTTACTCCTAGCATTTTCAAAGCGTCCATTCCTAGAATAGACTGTCCTTCCTCCACTAGGTACGCTCTACACCACGATTTCTTCCCCTCACACTCTAACTCTACATTGGTCTCACCCAGCACTCCAAATGCCTGGCCATTATATGCCACTAATTGCTTTCCCGCCGGCTTCAGCGAAACCAACTCTCCTCTAAAATCCTTCCGCGCGATTATCGTAGCGGTCGCACCGGAATCTACCATAAAAACTATCCCATAGCCATCTACTTTCACCTTATAAGACAACCTGCCTCCATTAACGAATGCTACCGAATACACGTACACCGTATCATCATTGTGATTCTGGGCAAACGTTGGCAAACGGCGATTTATAGCCTATTGGCCTCACACTTATTTTACATTTAACAGCTTTTGTTCCAAGTGATAATCGACTGAACTCTATTGAATCCATAAAAATATCTAGTTGATTCGGATTAATTGGCTCACGGCTTAATGCTGGCCTCTTTTTCTGTGGTGACCCTTCCTCGTCAGTTGTTGTATCTGGTGAGCCTATTTGAGTTTCTGTGGTGGTGGCTTTCTTTCTTGGCAACTTAGCCATTACATTCGGATCAACGGGATGTTGCTGCGCTCCTCCTGTATTAGTTCGCCAGTTTCGTCATGTCCTATAGCAGCCACCGATAAAATTCTTTGTTCACTCGATCCACATCTAGCAGCATAGTGTCCAAGTCTCCTGCACCTTCTACAGCTAGTGTTCCGTGCCGGCCATTGTGCGTCACTTGTTTCATGTCTCGAGCTACCACAGAGACCGCACCGTCTGTTACGCCCCGTCCGGGCTGCACTCGACCGCCTTCCGAAACTCGACCGCGACTCTCTCCACGCATCATTCCGTACGATGCGACGTGAACTCAACGCGTCCACCTCCTCAGCTGGCAGAGTTCGATGTTCCGACCAGTCCCGCTCTCTACTCGCCTGTTGCTCCACCGCGGACACTCTAAGCGCCCCATCCAGGGCTTTCTGCTCGGTTGACACTGCCAGTGCGGCTGCCTTCGTAAGGTCGAGTCCATCTTCCTGCATAAGAAGAGCATTTCGTACGTGCGGACTGTTCGACTTCAAAATCATCTGAGTAACTATGGCATCATCCAATGTAATCGGATACTTGCATTTATTGCCAATAGCCTTCAACGCAGCCATATACTCCGTCATCGACTCGCCCGGCCTTTGGGCACGCTGGACAAACTCGCCTCTCGACAACGCCACACCGGACCTCTCAGTAAAACGCGCTCGCAGACGCGCCACAGTGGCATCGAATAGCGGTGACGTTGACGTCCACCCTTACGCTTAACTCTGCCACTGCCTTGTATTGTGCTTGTCCTTCCTCGCTCAACATGTTCAGCAGGATAGCTTGCTTCCTACGATCCGGCTTCTCGTCCAAACCTGATGCCTCCAGGTAAATCATGAACGACGAAAACCATTCGTCAAATGGGCGATTCGGAGAGCATGGGAACGGCAGAAACATCGACGGGGCTGGCACATCCATATCGTCGTGCAGGGCTAATATACACCGGCAACTTGATCCGTTACACCCTGATCACTTCACCACACACAGTTCCGGCTGCGCCAATGTAATGTTGCGCTATATTGTAAGAACTACAAATGGGTGGCTTTCTCTATAGTGGCTCACTCAGTTGTAATCCGTACGGCGGTCTGCGAATGATGACTCCAGTAGGTAGGTACCGATGATGACTTACGGCGCTCGACGTGCGTAAGTCACATTCTTTATTCTGTGCTCATTGTGGTTACCATACATATATATTTAAGTATACACTGTTTCCGGGCATTGCCGTCAACTTAGTTTAGTCAGGGCTCGCGCTACCCTGGTAGGTTGCCGGCTTCTAACAGCGCAACGTTGTTTGGTCATGCGCTGTTAGTGTAGCCCGCACTTACGTCGCTGTGCCGTGCACAACCGCGTCGGCGGCGGTGGTAACGTTCGAGGTAGCAGTGCACATCTCCACTTGGAAAGTGCGGTTGGCACGACGTCTGGTGGTCGGCGGGTGGACACTGCACGTTCATGTGTGTGGTCTCTCCGAGAACGGACAGCTATGTCGGCGGGAACATCTGTGTGGGCTTGGTGTGCTGCTGTTATGAGTGGATATGTTGTGTATGGATATTGGAATGGATTCCGCTGTGTGTGTGCGTTGCTGGATAATGTAAGTACTACAATATTAAGAGACAAGAGATGTGCGTGTGAGCCCGTTGAGAGTTCAACCGGGACTGCTTCTCCATCATTGTTTTATTCTTAAGCATCCGACTGATCCGTTAAATAGATACCTAATATATTCAATCACTCTAATAGTGATTTAATATTCACTATTATGATAGTGAATAATTCAATCCCCTCCTGAATATGTCTTCAGTACTATCTGGGATTTTTCCAATTTCCCCGGCAGCCCACCCGCATCATTAGCATTTACAATAGAGACCGCCGCCCCTGTATTCACTAGGCACCTAATGTTCCGACCATTGAATCTGATTGTACGATACACCTCTGAGCCTGAATAAGGATGCATTGAATACACGAACGCCTGCTGTTTATTTCTGACCTCCGAGTCCGCCTGGTTATCCATCAGCACCACTGCCACCATCGTGGGACACAGCCTTGACACGTGGCCCATGACACCACACCGGAAGCATTTCATCCCCCGGACCTTGCACAACGGGCTCGTGGTTAAGTGCGCCCTCGATCCGCAGGCGGTGCAGAATAATGGTGGGCGTGACATCGGCCCCGATACCAGCGGTTTCTATGGGTTGGTCTGTCGTTGCTCTCTGTTCACCCTGACCTGGCACATTTGTGCTTCGCTGATGGTCCTGGCTTCCCACTTGCACCGCTCGATCGTTTGTCCAATGTCCACCGTCGCCTCCCTCTGTTACCTTCTCTTCCTCCGCCAAAATTCGAGACGGTCCTCTGTGAGACCACTCTTTTTCACGAACAGTAACTGCAAGCTGCTCGCACAGCTGTGTGTACGACTCCGTTTCCTTCACTTTGCCAGTCTGCAGCACCTGATCGTACTGCGCCTGCCCTTCTCAGCCCAACAAATGCAACAGAAAAGCACGCCGGTCTCGCTTCCTTCACATCTTCAGTGCGTCGAAATAGCGATCCACCATCTGAATCCACTCGTCAAACGCTACTGTAGGCCTGCCCGGAGTTTCCAAGAACATCTGCGGCGGGAAGATGCCAAAAATGGTTCACTAGATCGTTCGATTCACTACGTCAGTTAGTCGTTGGGTTCTCGTTTGGTTCGACAATCGACTGCGCCAATGTAGTGTTCTCGTACCACGTGCTGATGTGCCTACTGATCCGAGATAAAGACGACGGATATCGTATCAATCAGTAAGGCCCGAAGAGGCCTACTCTTTATCGTTCTTTCCTTTTATAGCCCCCTTTTCTCGATCTCAGCGCCCCAGCGCATTATGTGATAATCCTTACGTGTTCCACTCAGGTCGTGTCGATTTTTTTCACTGAGTCACTTTTAACACTGAACCGTCGCAATGGGTCACTGGTCACTACAGTCTCACTTGACAAGTCTTACACTTCACTTTTCGCAGATTTGTTCACTTTTCACTCGTGATAGCGTGTCGCAGCAAAAACCTCGTGCTGATAACGATTGTGGTGAAAACGAGGATCGTAGAAACGTTTCCTACGGTTCCTAAACTTATCGATTAAGAACACAAGATCAGGCGGTATCTGCGAGACACACTAGTCCGACATGAGTATGGGATTCGGACAGACCGACTTTGTCTGTACGCCTCTTATAAGGTGGTGCGAAACGTCGCCTCATCGTGCCTCAGCCGTTAGGCTCCTCTTTATCAGGGGTGAGGGCCATTTTGGACTCGAGTATTGTTTGAGTGATACATGCGGCAATGGTTAATTCAGTATATGGAGATATATATATGTATGCGGTATGTTGCATAAACAATCTTCGCTACCGCTTTGTATCTCAAATTCATTATGCCAATTCCTGCGCAATCTCAGATAATGAGTAGCTCTGGTTGTGTGTCACTGGTCTCTGATATTGTTTGCCTCCAAGAGGCGATCTTCACATTCTGGTCTAGTGTATTAATGAATTTACTTAATTTTCCCGGATGATGATTTTCCCTGGTGGTGTACAGGTTCGGGATAACTTGCATATGAGCACGTTCGACGATAGTGGCGCCTGCGTACCGATCGTGTAGAATCTGAACGGCCTCCTCGTATTGGTCCGCAGAGAAGCCCACGTGGGCGATCTCCCCAGAGATGATCTAACGAGCGATTGCTTTATACGCCAAAACTTCTCGATCTCCGACATGTCCGGGTGAAGGTGCACGGCAGCTTCGAATAACTGCCACCATCCGCGTAGCTTTGTCTTCACCACTCGATTGGGCTGAACGGTTGAATGAGTTGCCGGGCCCGATAATTTCTTTTTCGGATTCTGCTCCAAATTGGTCAATGAGGGCCATGATCTGGCTGACAGCGTCCCTGAAGGTCTTTTGATTTGCCAGCTCCTGACAGATGTGATCTTTGGTCCTTCTTTCATGATCATCGATTTGATTTCGTTGTCGAGCCTCACAGCATGGCCGCATCACCAGAGAACGCTGCGAAATTACACTGGGTTGAGAGTTTCCGAAGAGCTCCCACGAAGTCGTCCACGCTTTCTCCTGGCAGTTGACGCCGTTGGAAGAATTCTAGGCGTGCTGCCGTTAGACCGCTCTTCCTTACGAATAATCCGGACAACTGCACACACAACTCCGCGTACGTTTCCGTCTCCTTCACCTTGCCTGATTGTATCGCGTGGTCGTATTGCGCTTGACCCTCTCGCCCTAACAGATGTAGCAAGATCGCTCTCTTCCTACCTTCTTTCACCGTATCGATCGCATCGAAATAGCGGTTTACCAACCACAGCCACTCTTCCCATGCGATCGCCGGCCTCCCAGCGATCTCCAGAAACGCTTGAGGTGGTGCGATTGAGATACTAGCCATGTTCACAGATGTTGTCGTTTCGGTCGGTCGATGTTCGGGTTGATTGTCGTGTCGGTCGGTCGTCTCGGTGTTCGGATTGGTCGTCGTTTCGGTCGGTTCGGTGTTCGGGAGGTCGGTTCGGTCGTGTCGGTCGGTCGTCTCGGTCAGTTCGCTGTTCGTTGTCGTCGGCTGCGCCACTGTAGTGTCTGCTAACCACGTGTTACTCTGCCTACTGATATAACAAGACTACGTCTTCTGTTACTGATCAGCCCGGCCCAAGAGAGGCCTATTGTTTATTGATCTCCTCTTTTATAGCCCCCCCGATCCCAGCGCCCCCCTACCGGTCTCCAGAGAGCAGACGATCTCTGCTCCTCCTCTGGCGCGAGCCGTTTGAATTCTTAACCACTACATACCTCTTCTGGGAGTTACTTCGGTTCCGTAATCGTGAACTCTGACTCGAGTTTCTGACGACGGGAATGTCCGAGTCGTGAATTTCCGAAGTTCTTGACTCTTCGAATTGAATTGAGCCCGTGGGCTCTTACGGCGGTTCGCAGGCCAAGTAGCTCTTCTGAATCCTTGCCGGAATCGGGTGTGGTGTCTATTATCGTATGACGTCGTGGCAATAAGAAACACACACACGAAAATGAACCCAACCTGCTGGCTGCCAGGTGATAACAAATAGACCAGTGTCTACTGTGATTTAGGCTGAATTGCGAGCGTTTGAGTAGGACTTCTGTCCCGGACGTCGCAAGGGAGAATGCCAGGCAAACCAGCCACGGGTTTCCGAATACTTCCGACACCATGTAACAAACACACACTGACTAACTAAGAGAAAACACCGTAAACTTACGGGCAAATACTTGTTCTTTCAATAGGGGAGTCAAATTAACACAGGCGGGTGTATCGTGAAAATCAATCGAGAACTCCGCAGGGTGGTGGCCTCAAAGCGGAGGCCAAGGAATTTATCTTGTCTACTCGCAAGTCGCCACTGCTTGTATAACCAAGTGCTAAATGACTAGTTCGAAACGCAAGTGCGAGTGACCTGTTTCGGGAGTCAGTGCTTAATTCACTAGTCTATGTGCAAGTGCGAGTTGACGGAGAGGATTCTCGCTTAAACATCGCCTGTCGTGACCAAAATTGACCACAATTCATCATTTATTTATCATTTATCACATTACACACTCGATGATCTTTCTGTTTGTCACAACGAGTGCTAATCTACTACGTCTAGTGAAAATGCGAGCTGACCCGTTTCAAGTACAAGTGCCGGACGACTTTTTCAAGTGGAAGTGCGAATTGACAGTCGTCTGAGTTGCTAACTAGCCCTGAATACATCATGTATCTGAACACATGCAATTTGTACATTCGACAAACTCTCCGTTTGTCACAGATACAACCTAAGTTTTGTTGCGATGGTTCGTATGTGGTTTCGTTAACCTTTGAGTCACCATACAGTGAGGCACCGAATGCAATATCACTATTAATATTGGCCGCTTCAGTTGTGTCACTATCGTCTGTCTTGTACTTGTCCACAATGGTTGGTAATATCTTGTTCATTCCTTTACTGTGTACAAGTTGTACAAGAGAATAGTTCTGATCAAACGTTGCTTTGCTTCCAGCGGTCGCAAATGACAATTTGTACCCTATAGGTCGGACACTGATTTTGCACTTCACAGCACGTGCGCCGCGAGATTACCGTGAATATTCAATTGGATCCATCAACATATCCGAAGAATTCGGGTCAATTGTAGCACATGGGGTAGTTATCCATACAGGCAAACTCGTAGAAGCTGCGTTTGTCCTAGTTTGAATATTGCTTAATTGATACCCTCCGGTATACACTTGAAATTGTTTAGTAAAGTCGGTGTTGCTGTCCTTCTGGTTGATGTATTGTCAACTCAATATCTGTTTTGGCTGTCGTGCGGGGTGGCTGCATCACAGAGGGATCACCGGGATGATGTCGTGCTCCCCAGCTTCGAGCCGGGTACACAACTCCCGTAACACTCTCGAATGCGTAATTTGCCGCAATGCCAAGTGCACCAACGTTACCAGCAATAGAACCGTCAGCAGCCAAGTCGCCAATAGCTTTTTTTTTATTTTTTTATGGGGTGTTTCCGGAATGCCTGATGCACTAACACCCTAGGCAGCTATTAGGGTAGTGTTGGACTCACAAACGAACTAAACCGGTGCATTCACCCCCACCCCCGCGGCTCGGGACTACGTGAGCATTACTTCGAAACCGTGGGAGTATCTCCTGTGTAACGAACCTACCCTACCTACACGCGCGCAGTGGCGCGTTCAGGTAGGGCGGCAATACCCACATCGCCGGACCGCGGGGGTGCGTCGAGGACTGGTTGGAGGCCGAGCTGCCCACCAATCCCATCACTCCCCCCCCCCCTCCCTGGCTCTCCATCTCGACCGATCTCGTCTACCCTATTTCTAATTCTGTGCCTATTGCCCTCTGGCCCTTCTTGCCTCCTCCTTGGCCGTTTTCTCCAACATCATCTTGTCGAAGAAGGTGGTCGCTTCCCTCCATGCCTCGATCGTCGTCAGCATATGCTTCACGATCTCTTCCACTGGTCGGTCCTTCACAGCCTCCGACCCGGCGTTCCTGACGTCGGCCAGGGTCTCGCAGTGGAGAATAGTGTGACTCACGTCGTCCGTCTCTCCCGAGCCACAGAGCACACATGTGTCGGAATCCGTCTTCCCGATCTTCATCATGTAAGTTTGGAACTGTCCTGTGGCCGGACAGCACCTGAGTGGTTCCGTATGCCAGTTTGCCGTGATCGCAGTCGTACCATACCCTGAGGTCCGGTATAAGGCGGCGGGTCCAATTTCCCGGGATCTGGCCCGTCGGGCCTGCTTTCGTGTTTCTCCAGTCGTCCTGCCAGGCGTCAATGGTGGCTCTCCTCGCCCTCGTCGGGTCGAGGTCGTCATTCATGTACCTGGCACGGCGGTCACGCGCTAGAAGATCCCAGGGCAAAGTCGCCAATAGCACTCTGATAAGAGAGAAGACCTAAGATGGTCAGTTGCGCGCAAGGGTCTCTCCCGGAGGTCCACACTGCCCAGAGAGCTTTGACTTACACTTTAGGTAATCAGGTAAAATGAAGTTCGAAGACTCCCTATGGCAAGGCGCCAACGGGCAGTTGAACGACCAATCCACTCGACGCCGCGCTAGTAGATCTTGAGCTCGGGGGTAGCTTATCGAGTTGAACGATCTCTTTATGTCACTCACGGCCTTAACGAACGGGATAGGTGGCGAAGAAACGGTGCAGTGCGAAAGGAGTTTGCGGTGTCGTCATAGGCGGAAAGATCCCCAGATGAACAGCTAGAGTATTACTGCACGTAAACCGTGCAATGTAGGCCCTGATGATACCCTCTCGCATCCGCTTGTGGAAGTGTCTACAAAAATCCAATGCGGTCGTTGAGGAGGGCGCGTCCATCGTGGTCCTCCCCTATGGTAGAGGTGCTTGGATTTGGATCGCTATTCCCCGTGTGCCTTTCGACACCCGACGCGAGCCTCCGCCGGAACAATTATGCTCGTCGTCATTGCAGTGCGGCTCCTTGACTAGCTTCGTCCTGGCCCGCAATAGACCCTGCTTCATCACATCGGCCACTATTCTCGCGCTACACTCCCAGCCGACAAGCTGTGCTGCGGAGATGCCCACGTGCCGAGATCCGATACGTTCTGGGCCCCCGGCAAATGGTATCACTCAACCGCCGATGACGCTTTCTGGATTTGCGCTACGCGGTTGCTAACGACCCGGTTCCTCTACCGTGCACCAGTGGTAGGTTACCGGACTTATAAGTAATGCTGACCTGACAATAAACACCTTTCTGATTCTACCATTCAACCTGACGTGAGGTCTTCACTCAGCACGCTCAGCAGCCGTTGGTGAGCGCCTCGCGTGGTTTCGGCGTCATCGGCGTCATCGGTGGTGGCTGTGTAGGCGTCCCTGGTGTAGGTGTGTGCGTCGTCCGTAGTGAGGCCTCTTGTCTGCTTGCCGTCTGGGGTCGGGTGACCGGTGCGGTATGTTCGATTGCCAGCGTTGACCTGGCCTTCGATCTGAACTGTCGCAGTTGAGAGTGAGGGTAGGTGAGCCAAGAGAGTAGGCGGCTGAGCGGTGGGGAATGAGGAGTAAGGTTTGGGATGCAAACGACGCACCTCCACCAAAAGTAACGAATGAGAAAGTCGTCCCGGGTGTAGCCCTGGACTGATTCTCAGCCAACATTTAACGTCCACGGTACAGCTTTTTAGCATTGCTTCCGTAAGACGGACCCCTAAACGGATCCACTACTTCCATTTCAGATAGATAGGGATCAATCCGGCACACCGCCGCGGGGGCCCTGAAAATTCCTATCCCAGCCCTCATCGTTGGACACCCTTAGAGATCGTCACCCACTTCCGCTCTGCCGCTCTAGTTTAAAATGTCCTTGGGCACCGCCTCGGTGTATCCTCGGACGTTCGGCCATCCCTCTCTGACTCTCATCATCATGGTGACGATATTCCCGCGCGAAATCGAGAGGGGCCGTGCGGCTCTGGCTGTGAGGTCTCGCCGGTGGCTCTCGGGAAGAGGGCACGCTTCGCAGGTATGCCGCGCTGTATCATCGACTCTCATAGGGCAGAGCGTACACTTTGGGCTGCCTTTCCGACCTTGTGACCGCTCTGCTGCAACTGTCTGTGGCCGGTGAGGAGTTGGGCCAGCGGGTAGGAGAGGGACCCGTGACAGGTCGCTAACCAGGTCCGGAGGTCCGGCACCAATGACCCCGTCCAGTGCCCCGGTTGCCCGGGCTGAACGCAGGAGCACTTGTTCGCCCACCGGTCAATCAGTCCGTCCTTGTTTGAGGGCGGTACCACTTCCTTTCAGGCCCGGAATTCCACCGGGCCTGTCATTCTCTCCGCCTGCAGAGGAGCACATTCGAGCAGTGTGCATGGAACGTCGTCTACAACTCCGGAGGCACAGATATCCGAGGGAGCCCTCCCTATCCGGTGCAGGTATTTTTGGTACTGGCCGTGGCCAATAAGTACCTGTGCTATCCAGTAGCTCAGTTGGCCGTTCTTGCAATCATACCAGCTTAGGAGATCCGGGATCATGAATTTGGTCCACTACGAGGCGCCTCCCACCCTGGGAAGGATTCTGGCAATGTTGGATGCTTAGGGTCAACTACCAGCAGAGCCAGGTCGTCGGAGTATGCCAGCGACTGGACACCGGTAGGCAGCGTGGTCTCCAGAACCCAGTCATAGGCTAAGTTCCAGAGAGTAGGGCCAAGGGAGGAAGGAATCGATCCCTGTGGGACACCAGCTGAAACCTCATATCTTGAGCCATCCGCCTTTACTGTCCTATCAGACAGGTAGGATGCAATAACCCGGCGTAGGCTAACAGAGATGCCTTTCTTTTCTAGTGCCTCCATGACTACCTTCCATCCGACCAAATTGAAGGCGTTCTTGACGCCCAGAAGGATAAGTAGGACGAATCCCCTGAACGACTGAGGTTTCGTGCTTTCCTGACCTGCCATCTTCAGCACCACCGTATCGGTAGGAAGTAACGTCGACCTGCCCCTCCGAAACCCGTGCTGTGCGTTGGAAAGGCGACTTCCTTCTTCTACGTCCTGCCCCAGCCTTCGTTGTCACGTGCTCGAACAGCTTACCACAGGTGTCCAGAAGATAGATCGGCCGAAATGCTTTATTCGAGCGCGATTCCCCCTTCGGGATAAGCACCAGATCTGCCTCCTTCCAGATTTGAGGGAAATGGCCCTCCTTGAGAAGCCCGTCGAATAACCTACTGAGAACACGCGGCCACTTTCCGACCACTCTACGGATAGCTTCCGCTGGGATTCCGTCCGGTGGAGAGTCTCCGCCTAGCAAGCCCGATCTCCTCAACAGAAACAGTGTTGACCTCCTGTTCTTCCTCGTTGAGCTCATCGAGTCCGCACATGGCTTCGCGGGCTGGCTGGCTGGGGAACCGCTTGCAGACTGCCTCATGAACGGCAGCTGCCGAGAGAGGAGGGGGCGTTTCCTCACCTTGCTCATTACTATCTTGTAGGGAACTCCCCGGACATGTTTGTCTACGGACTCAACCAGTTCATCTATTGCGTTTGCTGTCTATTATAGCTCTCTGTGGTTTTGTTAGAGCAAACTTGTGAGCAACTTGTAGCTCTTCGATTCTTTGCAACAGGGAGTTTTCTGTCCCGTTTCGTATGAGGGCCCTCCTGCGTCTCGTTTTCTTTTTATCATATTGGCCTTGACGCGTAATTCGTGAATCTCATTTGACCACCATTGTACTAGCCTCCGCCCTCGGCGGGGGAAGTTCGGGGGAGGTCTGTATGCAGCTGAGCATGCTCTCCGTATGATCTCGGTCAGCTCCTCCGGGGTCAGTTCAACACCTTCAGAGTTCTCGAAGGATGCTGATATCTGGGCGTCGAAGGCAATCCAGTCTACGATTCCTCTTCTCAGCCATCCATATTTAGTAGCATTTACGGCACGAAAACGATCATCATCACTAACACCGTCATCACTCCACTCGAGAGGCACAGTTGTTTGTTGATACGGTCGTGAGTTGGCTGGTAATGGCGACGATAAGCTGAAACAGACACAACCAATAGGACGTCAGACTGCAATTCGTCCCTGCATAATGGGCGATACCATTCCTTGTTGGCAATAGCGATTCTTACCTTCTATACGGCACCATCAGGAAAGACCAACTAAATGAACAGTCATCCTCCTAGCGCTTATATACCATTGGTCGGCGACGCTAGTACCGACAGTGACTGGGAGCTTGTCGCTGAAATCCTCTTGGATTTCAGTTCCTCCTTACCATGCGACAGTGAAGGGCGGCAACATAGCCTATTTAGTACGTATCGTCCTGGGTTCCCACCTGGGTTTCTGTAATGTTCGGGTATTTGCGTCGCCTGAGAACGCCGCGAAGTTGCATTGTGTTGACAGCCTCCTCAGTGCGCCGACGAAATCGTCCACACATTCGCCCGGCAACTGGCGCCGTTGAAACAACTCGAGACGAGCCGCCGTCAGGCCACTCCTTTTCACGAACAGACCGGCCAGCTGAACGCACAGATCCGCATATGTCTCTGTCTCGTTCACTTTTCCTGTCTGCAGCGCCTGATCATACTGCGCCTGTCCCTCTCGACCCAGCAAGTGCAGTAGGATCGCTCGCCGTCTTTCCTCTTTCACCGTCTCGCTCGCATCGAAGTAGCGATCCACAAGCCGGAGCCCACGCGACTGCCGGTCTACCAGGGGTTTCTAAGAACACTTGCGGCGGTGCGATCGACATACTGGCCATGTTCACTGATATACGTCACGTGCGTTTGTCGTCGTCGTTTTGTTGGATCGTCGGGTTGTCGTTTTGGTCGTCTTGTCTGGTTCGATGATCGGCTGCGACTGCGCCAATGTAATGTTCGGGCACCACGTGTCGTCTGCCTAACTGATCGCACAAAGGCAACGTCTTACGTACTTTTCAGTCCGGCCCAAAAGAGACCTGTTGTTTATTGCTCTCTTCTTTCATAGTCACCTTGTCGACCTCAGCGCCTCCATCCGTTCTCTAGGGAACAGACGATCTCTGCTCTCCCTCTGGCGCGTACCATTTGAAATCTTAACCACTACAGTTTCCTTTGCAGGTGCGTGATCCCAGGGACGGGGCCGCGGCCTCACGTGAAGGTGATGTACCTGTGGTCACTTCCACTTGCCGACTCTTAAAACCTAGCTTCACTCGGTTCTTCTACTTTATATTCTATCCCTAGCGCTAGTCTAGATAACATGTCGGGAACGTAATACTGCCTCCCTTCCATATATTCCACTTCAAATTGATAGTTCCTAAGTCTCTCGATCCGCCGTACTATCCTCATTGGAGCTCTCCCGGTGCCCCTCGTTCCTAATAGCGTTACCAAAGCCTGGTGGTCCGTCCTAAGTTTAAACTTCCTACCCCAAAGGTACAAGATAGCGCACTGACTGTCGAGAGATGTGTGTTGACTGGGTGGCGGACACGAAGTGATTCGAAGTCTGTGCGGCTACCCTGAGGAAGCCACCCGACCGTCCTGACCTCTAGCGCGCTATGTTCAATTTATTATATTAATTATTAATAACACCATAATACACATTCATTTTGTAGTAATGTTCACATTCGTGTGAGGAATAAACATGTTCTATAATAAATAACCAAGTTCTCTACCTTCTACCTATTCATAACCTGACGAATCACTCATCCGTTCGTCACACATGCCATTTTTCGACCGCGAATACCCCTGCTTCTGCTTCCCATTCCCTCGTCGAGTAGTGCTTTTAAGTATAGCTCATGTCGTTGACGCATACGCTACCGGTATCTCTTTGTCCTCGCAGTGACTTGCAGTAATACTGCTCCTATCCCCGTGTCTGACGCGTTCGTGGCTACTATGGTAGGAAGCTCCGGTTCAAATATGGCCAATGGTGCCGCCTTCATTATCCGTCTTTTCATTCCATTGAATGCCTGTTCTTGTTCTAGCCCAGAGACAAATTTTTCTCCACCCTTCTGAACTAATTTCATATATCCCACGAACTCTATACAATGTTTCCCCTATCACAAATTTCTCATTTAGTGTCACCCCATGTTGAATATCAGCCTGCGACTGATACTGTGTTTTCCGACCCCACCGACAATAAGATAGACAGCATCTATTAATCTCAGTCCACGACTAAGTGATGTAACAACACAACCAAAATGAGAAAGCCAATACGATAGATCTATGAAAAGCGATGACGAAACTAAGAAAGAAGCAAGCAATGACGCACCACTTAAAGCATCTAAAACACAGCGATAAGCAAATCTGCAGTCACTCTAAAGCAGATCGAATCTACCGCCTTCTATCAGCGTTATCAGCACGAGGCTAAGTACGCGCACAACGAGAGAAAAGGTCAGTAAAACTAAAAGTAAACACGCATATAGAAAATTAGAGCGTAAGTTCCACGGCGTAAGAAGGGCTAAACCTTAAAAGGAAAAGAATAGAGATAATGGCACACCACGAGAACGAAAAGGACGGTCGTAATCGCGCCTCAATAATACTAGCTGATGATGGCAAAAACTACCTGGCATGGAAGACACTTCTTCCTGTGATCCTACAAAATGAACCATATGCCTGGGAAACGACCTCAGGTGAATTAGTCCCACCAATAATTCCAAAAGACACTGCCCCCACTCCCGAGCAGAAGAAGCAACAAGAACACTACAATGCAGGAAATAAAACTGCTCGCACAATTCTGTTCAGTTCACTTCACCCCCGCATTATAGTAAACATATTCTATGGAACATCGCAAATGGTCAGTGCCTCATCAATGTGGACGCAAATCCAGACAAAATTTTCAAAACAAAGTGGCATACTCAAGGATCAAGCCATAACAAAATTTATGGCGTTCAAATGGAACCCGTCCCGTACAGTCATTGAAAATATGAGTTACTTTAATCGACTCATGTTCACGCTCGATGAGCTCAAAGCCAATCTCGATAGGGATATCGCATGCGCTCGTCTTGTCGACGCTCTCTCTCGAGAATGGGAGCCTTGCAAGCTCGCATGGGGCACCAAAACTAGTTCAGAAAAAATCTGGACACACTTACGGAAATGATCACAGCCGAAGCAGCCCGCAAGGGTAACTTCGAGGTAGAAGGTGCTACGGTACTATTCTCTAAAGTATCGATAAGCCGTTGAGGTCGTGGCAGACCTCAGAATCGGTACGGAAGTAGGACAGTGCAGAGTCACTGGAAAAGCAACTCGGTTCGCCGAACCGAGGTTACCTGCATCAACTGTCACAAACGAGGCCACATTGCACGTGAGTGCAGACAACCCAAAAGGCGTCAAACTGCTCAGGGGAGTAATGTGGAATCCAACAACGTAGAGGCATTCACAGTCGAGGCTCAGGAGGTAGAGATGTCTCGGGAGAAAAACCATGCATTAGAGGCAAGCGATAGAGAATTTATTATAAACAGTGGCGCTAGCCACCATATAGTGAACGACACTAGGTGATTTGTCTCATACGAACGTTACGCGAACACCCGGGACGTCGGCGTTGGAAGTGCTCACACGATTAAAGCGATCGGTGAGGGTACAGCCGTGATGACGGTTTGCGATGACGAAAATATGAAGACAGTAGAGTTAAGAAAAGCGCTATATGTTCCAAAAATGAGAAGGAACCTGATTTCCGTTGGGAAATTGGCCGACGATGGGTACACTGTCACAGCAGACAAACAAGAAATGTTAATGTGCAAGGACACATGTTACTCGAGTGCAAAGCGCCGAGATGGCCTATTCGTATTGAGAGTTAAAGGAACCAGAAACATGCAAGTAAATGATAAACCCATTGAGGTACTGCAGGTAGACAAAAAGGTCCCTGACAGGTCAAAGCTCGCTCATGAAGCGTTGGCGCATGTAGGCAAAGACAAAGTGAAACTAACTCTCACTCGTAACGACATACCGTTCAATGATGATTTAGAATCATGCGAAGCATGTATACAAGGAAAGCAACACAAAGCGACGTATAAATCGAAACCCAAAGAATCGATAGCTCGGTCCACAGGTATTATCCATGCCGACCTGTGTTCATCAACGACGGATTCTGTCGGAGGAGCTCGACACTTTATGTGTCTTACAGACGAATTCAGTAAATACAGGAAAGTATATTTCCTGAAATCCAAAGATGAAGCTCCAGAATATATATAGCAATTCACTATATGGTATCGAAATAAAATCGGTCACAACATTAACCGATTTCACTCTGATGAGGGGACAGAATTTAAGAATAGAACAGTACAAAAAATGTTAAACGACATAGGGGCAGACCAGACTTTCTCAAATCCCAGAACTCCCCAGCAAAATGGAATATCTGAAAGATCAAATAGAACCCTGCTCGAATTAGCAAGAACACAATTAATTAGTAGTCAGCTCCCTAAATATCTATGGGCTGAGGCTATCAATTTTAGTGCCCAAGTACTGAATGCGATAACCATTAACGAAGAAACTCAAAAATCGGCCTACGAATTAATGCACAATAAAAAACCATACTTAGGGAAACTTCACCCTTTTGGCACTAAATGCTATTTCTACAACCAAGAAATAAACAAAAGAAAATTCGATGCAAACGGCCACCCAGGTATGATGGTCGGTCTATGTGAGCAAGGAAGTGGATACAGAATTTGGGACTCTGAAACAAGAACCCTAAAACGAACTAAAGATGTAGTATTCCTGAAAACAAGTCCCTTTGTAGCAAGTGACAAGCAAAGTATCGAACTCGATACCATACCACAGAAAGAACAAAGTGAATCTGATATAAAAGACACCGCCGAAACAAAACAGATAGGCACCGAAAGTAGTAGCTCAACACGTGAGCCGTCAACAAGACAACTACGAGATAGATCGAAACTAAAAAAGCCAGAACGATATGAAGCAAATATGACAAACACTGGCGAAACGACAAGTACCGAAACCCGAGAACCTAGCACTCTAACAGAGGCGCTTGAATCAGCTCAGAATAAAGAATGGCTAAAAGCTATGGAAGAAGAACTACAGTCAATGAAAGCACACAATGTGTGGACCCTTACAGAATTACCGCCTGAACGGAGGGCGATAGGGTGCAGATGGGTATACAAAGTAAAAAGAAATGCACAGGGAGAACTTGATCGATTTAAAGCAAGATTAGTCCTAAAAGGGTACTCTCAAAAGGCAGGAATCGACTACAAGCAATTATTCAGCCCAGTAGCCAGGTTTGAAACGATTCGCACAATCCTGAGCATAGCAGCAGCCGAAAAACTAGTTCTGTATCAGTTTGACGTAAAAACCGCATTTCTATATGCCGATCTAGCCGAAGAAATCTACATGACTCAACCACACGGCTTTGAAGATGGAACCGATAGAGTATGTAAACTAAACAAGGCCATTTATGGTCTCAAACAAGCTCCAAGAAGCTTTCACTATAAACTAAAAGACTTACTCTTTGAACGAAACCTCTCCCAGAGCAAGGCAGACCCTTGCGTATTCTATCGGAACAACGAACAAAAAATCATCCTATGCATCTACGTTGACGATGCAATAATTGCTGGTAAATCAGAAACATCTGTCCTCGACTTCTTACAATCAATCCAACAAGAACTGGAAATCACCTATAAACCTTTATCCTACTTCTTAGGAATACAAATAGAAATTAATAGCGATAATGATATTTTCATCCACCAAACTAAGTACATAAAGGAAATGCTTGAGAAATTCGAAATGCTGGATTGCAAACCCAGCACAACTCCCATAGACAAAAGCGTATACTCAGAGGATATAACAGAAGTCCAGTCCGAACTCCCATATCGCGAATTGATCGGAACACTGATGTATCTCACAATAGGAACACGCTTCGACATAGCCTTTGCCGTTGGCTATTTTTCACGATACTTAGACAAGCCCACGAGAGGATTATGGGACTCGGCTCGAAGAATTCTCAGATATCTAAGCGCAACCTCAGACCTAGGAATCACCTACAGAAGCAGCGCTAGTAACAAGTTGGAAGTCTTTT
The DNA here is from genome assembly GCA_019614645.1 of Stratiolaelaps scimitus. Lineage (NCBI taxonomy): Eukaryota > Metazoa > Arthropoda > Arachnida > Mesostigmata > Laelapidae > Stratiolaelaps > Stratiolaelaps scimitus. Next base: position 1,469,764 of record JABWDB010000041.1, on the reverse strand, counting down.
CAGACTCCGATTTCGCAGGAGATACGAGCACGCGCCGCTCAACCAGCGGTCAAATCATAAAGAAGAACGGAGGCGCGGTGCTTTGGGCATCGACCCGTCAGCCCACCGTGGCACTATCATCGACAGAGGCTGAATTTGTGGCCGCAGCTGAGGCAGCCAAGTCTGCACTATGGCTCAAACAACTGTTGCATGAACTCTCGCATGATGAAATACCTATCATTCAGATAGATAATCAGTCAGCACTTAAACTAATCCTCAACCCACAGTTTCACAAACGATCCAAGCACATTGACGTGAAATATCATTTCATCAGAGAGCGAGTTGACAGTGGCGATCTAAAGGTAAAATACACACCAACTGAACTACAAGAAGCAGATCTGCTAACCAAACCGCTAACTAAAGCTTCACTACAGCGCTTGACACGGCTGGCTGGATTGTCCGAGCTGAAAGCATGCAGCCCCTCCAGGCCGTTGTCACAACACTGATCATCATTGAAAGTATAAACGCGTTCTTTACATACAGTGATTGCAATCCAAAATGTATCACATTAGAAATAAGCTGTATAATTACGGAAATATCAAAAGAAGTATTTCCTAACTATTGTATTGAGAATGAGATTCTGTGCCAACAAAGAGCATCACCAAACCGGGTATGCCTAAGAATAAACGAACCACCACTAGGAGGAGAAAATATATGGGAAGATTACAAGAAACACCAAATACCCAGCACCACAACACCCAGACCAAAAAATGAAGCAGAGTGCCTAGGATGGAAAATAACCAGTGGAACAACAATTATACTATGCATAATAATATCAATAGTATGCGCAATCTACCTTATGTACAATAGAAGAACAAGAGAAATATATGCAAGAATACCCGACCCAGACAATCCTTACCAAGCAACCACAGAGGAAACAACATAAACATAACAACACAAAAAAAAACACACACAATGATCAATATTTAAATTAATGACTATTTATTCGTTTATAAAATTGATGCTTAAAATATTGGACTCTTGTCCAACAAAACGGTTGTTGCGCCAGAGCACACAAAATTTCTGCGTGGTCCAGCCGGTTCTGCTCAGGGAGCGCTCAGAGTCCGACGACCTGGTATGCCGGAAACCCGCCACAGAGGCGATGCATCTTCTGAAGACGATAACTGGTACTGAGCTGATCGCGAATGGTAATTGTCCGTCATCCTCTTCAACTCCAGAGTCTGGCAAGACTACACACATTCGACGTTTCGCGGAGACACACACCAGACCCTTACACGAAAAATGATTAAGGTCAACGATGATGGAGAACCCAGGCGTCAAAACAATCCGGGTGGTCTCCGTGGTGGCTGAAGGACCCACAGGGGTCTCAACTTCAACCTGTACGATCGGGTCCAGCCCACCCGACCATACAGCAGAAAGAATGATACATAGGGCAAAGAGGAGAAGGCCGCCAAAGATCAAGAGGCGGCACACCCACACCGACCTGGGAGTCGGGGGTACCTCAGGAGCCGGAGGCATGTGCTCCACCTCCTGAATCTCCACAGCGTCAACAAACACTGTCCTCGCGGGCTCAAGAGCCCGATCTTCCATCGGAATGATTTCATGTTGCTCCATAGCCATGTTAAAGATCACTCGTCGCAAGAACCGAGTGACGACCCGCAAACGAGGCAGTACACCACGATGAACAAGAGGCTGCTCGGGCTCCAACGGATTTCGTCGTGTAACTTGTTCACGTCGCAAACGCAATTGAGACAACATGGCGATTTGACAACCCTAGGACGAGTGATCACTTCGAGTTTGAAAGAGAGCTCAAACCCGTAAAATGGAAAGAGAAATGACATTGCAGCGCCACTCGAGCAGTTGTGCCAAGTTCTAGAGGACATATCTACGACATACGATACTTATACAACATGCATGTCTCAAAGACAACGCGACTAAGCTGTCGACGATGTTCGGAAAAGGGGGGAGTATTGAATATCAGCCTGCGACTGATACTGTGTTTTCCGACACTGTCGACGATAAGATAGAATGCATCTATTAACATTCGGCTCACAACTAAGCAACGTAACATATACAACGCAATAAATATGAGAAGACCACCACGACCACTCTGTAAAACGACATGACGAAACTATGGAAGCGGCAAGAAGCAATACACCACTTAAAGCATCGAAAGCAACACAGTGATAAGCAATTACGAAAGCGGCTGTACGCGCAAGAAGACTGATCACAGAAGTGGGGGTCAAGGGCGCGCCAACTGGAATAACGGAAACACTGAGGTGTTTCCTCACCACACTTAATACTGTAAGCGAATATATAAGGACCCAATAAACATAAGGAAAGCACCGGAGCTGGTCGCAGTTGTGAGCTGGTGTCGCTACAGAAGAAAAGAACAAGCCGTGTGTTCATTCTCGCCGTGAGCAGTATCTGCAGTCACTCTAACGCAGATCGAATCTACCGCCTTCTAACACTTTTCATTCCATTGAATGACTGTTCTTGTTCTAGCCCAGAGACAAATTTTTCTCCACCCTTCTGAACTAATTTCATATATCCCACGAACTCTATACAATGTTTCCCCTATCACACATTTCTCATTTGGTGTCATCCCAACTGCTCGGATCCTATCTGATACTATAATAATTTCAAACGGTCATCATGCTGTTCTTTATAATCTCCCACCACTAGAATATCTAGATACACAGCTACCCCCAGGCACACCTTCTGGGATCCTCCTTCTGAAACGCGGATGGCGCCGATGCTAGTCCAAAACAAACTCGCTTGTATCTGAACAGTCCCCAGGGAGTGGATGAATGCTGTTAGATCTCTGGACTCCTCCGCTAGTTCAACTTGGTGATACGCTGATGTCGCGTGTAATTTGGAAAACCAGGTAGCCCCTTTCAATACCCTTAACAGATCATCTATGTGAGGCAAAAAAATGGGAATGTGTCGGGGACAATCGCCTCATTCACATTTCTCAAATCGACACAATCCAGACTCTGCCGTCTCATTTTGCTGCCACAACCATTGCGGATATCCACTCCGATGAACAGATCGGTTCAATTATACCTTGTTCCTCTAACCCTATCTGTACTGTGTCTCTTAATTGCGATCGGCATCCGTCGAAATTTCTATTGCACCGGTCCAACTCCCTCCTTGACTCGGTAACTTTTTGAGAGGAGTATTCTTTCATTAACTCCAGTCTATCTGAAAATATCTCCGCTCGTACCCCTTGATGGTAGCCACAGCACACGATTTGTCTTGACAATGCATTTTCAAATCGAATTCGTTTATCATATCTCTACCGGATTGGCCCTTGTTTACCACTATAGAAAATTGTAAGATATACAATTAAGTCTTTCTGTCAGTCATGCGATCCAAGGAAGTTTCAAATCAGATCAACAACCAGCCAGCATCTATTTGTGACAAACAGTAACAGTGAACAACCGCGACTGCCAGCGCTACAACGTCCACGCGAGCCCTAGATTATCAAGAGGCCCAACATCACCATCATCATGCTGATATAGTCGCACCTATGTTTAACACATGAAAAGACTCCACTTCGAGAATGTTCTATGACGACCTAGACTCTAGAAGGTTCCACTGTGACATACCTTATGATGAGAAAGAGAGTCCGAGATGGCACACTGTTCTGCACTAGATAAAGTCAACTCTTGTAAGCAATAAACACTGGTCACCCACTGGGCATAGAGACAACGTGTGTTCACTGAGCCTGGTCAGCGGTCCACTGGTCCCCTCCGACTGAGCAGAGACGGTCTACTCGACCAACTTTAAGTCACCAACTTTCTCAACCAATTCATCTCTCATCTCTACAACCACAAACATAGATCCCCTAATCCGTGTGTTTTCGAATTCCATTACACCTTTTATAATAACCTAACCTAACCTAACATAACCTTCTATTTCACTGCCTATCTTTTCCAACTTCCCCGGGTAGGCTGCCCGACTCGTGTTCATAATTACCATGGAAACTGCCGCCCCTGTGTCTACTAGGCACTTGATGTTCTGGCCACTGAGTATAATTACACAATATACCACTGAGCCAGAATAAGGATGCATTGAATAAACTAAAGCATGATATTTATTACTGACCTCGGGGTCCGGTGGACCTGGTCGTCCACCTCCACCGCCGCCACCTTCTTGGGATACAAACGCGACACGTGGCCCATGGCTTCACACCGGAAGCATTTCATCTCCTGGACCTTACATAGAGGCCTCGTCGTCACATGTGCCCTTGAGCCGTGCGCGGTGCAAAAAAGCGCACCCGGTCGTGTCGTCGGCCACGGTACTAGTGGTTTCCATGGATTCGTCTGTAGTTGCTGCTGCACCTTGCTGACCCTGACCTGGTACACCTGCCCTTCGCTGATGGTCTTGGCCTCACGCTCGCATCGTTCGATCGCCGGACCGATGTCCACCGCCACGTCCGCAGTCACCTTTTCCTCTTGGGCCAACAGACGATCGCGCCACCGCACTCAGAATGTACCAGAGACCATCTCCATAAACATCGCCAAGTTGAACGAAAACGTCGAGAAGTTACACTCGGTCCCTAGCCTCCTCAGCGCCGTGACGAAATCGTCGACACTTTCACCCCGGCAGTTGCCGACGTTGGAAAAGTTCCAAGGCGGGCTGCTGTGAGGCCATTTCTCTTCACACACTGGTTGGCGAGTTGGGCGCACAGCACGACTCCGTCTCTTTTACCTTGTCAGCCTGTAGAGCTTGATCGTATTGCGCTTGTCCTTCTCGGTTCAACAAGTGCAGTAGAATAGCCCGCCGACTGGTCTCCTTCACATCGTCGAGTGAATCGAAGTAGAGATTCACCAGTCGTATCCACTCGTCCCAAGCTATTTTGTCGATCTGCCCGGTGACTCCCAGAAATGGTTGTGCCGGGACAATCGAGAAGTCAGACGCGGTTCGTTAGATTCGTTCCGTTCGTTAGTGTCTGTTGTCGGTTGGTTCGGATCAGTCGGATTCCACGTGGCTCGCTAAGCGATACCGGGAGGGGTGGTGCTGTTGAACATCGTCAACAGTTCCATAAGGGGGGGGGGCGTCCATGGCATGCATTAGCATGCCAACACCCCCCTTTAAAAAAAGAAGAAAAAAGAAAAGGATTCCACGTGGCTCACCGTTGGAATTGTGTCTACGATTGACGATGATCACTGCTGCGCTGATGCAAGGTGCCTTGGTTCAGAGTGTCGGCTGCGCCAATTTTAATATCCGAATTGTCACGCGGTAATTCCCACTGGTGGAAAACAACGACGTCGTCTGTTGTAATATCAGCACGGCCCAAAAGAGACCCAATCTTTACTGCGTAGTCCATTATAGCCCCCTCGATCCTAGCGTCCCCTTGTCGTTCCTAAGCAACCAGAAGTACATCCGTTTCCGCTTTCGGTGTGAACCTTTCTGTTTCACGCAGGCTCTTTGAAATCCTAAACTACACACTAAGACATTGAGCCCAATTGAGCAAGACTGCAATAACACCACCGGCAAGCAAAGTAGAAACCGCCTTTAATAAATTTTGAATGCTAAGCAAAGAGAACGATCTCATTGATTTGAGCCAAGACGACGCTAAAGACATGGAAACATATGGGGTAGATTTAGATCCACGATCTAAAAACGAGGCGCCATCAAACAGTGCTTCAAATAAGAGGAGAAGGTTCTCCCTAGAGAAGGAAGACGATTTTGATAGAACACTGATGGAGCTGACTGATAAAATCGATGGATTCGAGAAAGGTGCATAATCCTAAGGACAACACAAAAAGAGAGATCAAAGACCTCATTGCGGCTGTAGTTACCCTCGGCAATAAACTAGAAAGAGACTGGAAACGTGGCCAGATAGAGTCTGAATCACTTAAAGAGGAATCCACGGAGCAGGAACTGGGCAACAGCTGATACTACTGGCATATTGGCACAACGTGTTGGAGAACCACTCGTAAGAATTACTAGATCTCTGAGGAGTACTAATAATAATTAGTGAAATACGGTCCAGCAGCTGCACTGGGGCATCGATGAATTAATTGGCGACATTTGAAAAAAATAGTGAAACCGAAATGAATTTACTGTAGTGAACATAGTAGAGACTACTCATGGCGAAAACTGAGCCACAAATACAATGTTTATGTTGATGATACTGATTGGCGTGATTGGCCAGCAGAATTACGGACAGTGGATCATTGTGTGATTGGTCAATGTAATTAGAGGGCGAAATGCGCCCGGTTCAGCCAGTGTGAAACAAATAAAAGCCTCGCACGGGGCAGGTCTGTCCCCCTAGAGCGCGTCTCTCGAGGAGAACTACACCGGCATCGAGTCACCCACTACATCTCCGTGTCGTCCCGGTAGGAAGTCAGTAGCGCTGAGTCACCATAGGAAGAGAGAGAGGCGGAGGAGAGCGGCCTCCTTCACTTTAAGCACCCTCCCTAACTACCGCGTAACGTAATCAACGAGGATTGTCAGCCTTCACCACCTCACAGGTGACGCCCGGGACGCCGCTGGCATCAACTTCCTTTTCGTTACAATACTGTTAATGTGCACTGGCCGAGCCGAGCATTCATTGAGACCAAACACATGATACCGACCCCGAACGTGCATGTGGTGAACTCAGCCGACATGGCTTACTCTCAGAGACACATGTAAAAAGCATCTCATGTATGAATTGGAAGAGGGTACACATGATACCGCCCGTTGGGCGGTACTACCAGAAAGACGCACAACATGATTGGTTGAAACACAGAGTGTAACATGTAGACATAAACATATAAATACGATTACAGATAAATAAAATTTCACTGTGAGCATTACCATCAACCAAGTGTGTTATCCTTGACGCCCCTATGAGCTAGTGATACGGTACTGTCGACACGACCATATACATGCGTCAGCCTCCAGGATTCGACGACAATAGTGGTCGTGTCTGTCTCCTACACAAGAGGCTTTACGGCCTTAAGCAAGCACCAAGGTGCTTCAACCAAAAGATACAACAAGTTCTTCTTGGACTCGGCCTGAAACAAAGCCAGAGAGATCGCTGTGACTTCTACAAGCACAGCGATACTGAGCTCCCTGATTATAGCCATCTACGTCGATGACGCGATCATCGCTGGCTCAAATAAACATATTATAGACTCCACTATCTCCCAAATACAAAATCACTTCGACATCACGGTGGATGATGTTAGTTATTTTCTCGGCCTACACATACGCATAGACGACAACCACAACGTCTATATAAATCAGAGAAAATACATACACAGCGTGCTCGAAAGATTTAACATGGAGAATTGTCGACCAATCTCCACCCCTGCCGATCCAAGCATTTACAATATTGAAATAAGCCCTACACCCGAACAGGAATTACCATACCGGGAACTAATAGGATCACTAGGATCATTATTATTTATTCAAACATACAGTAGTTAGGAATTTCTAGGGATTATGGCGTGTGGGGGGGTGAGGACGACAATGTCCCGAGGAAGGCGATGGCATTGCCCCTCTGCACAGCGAGGGACAGGCGCTGCAGGAGGTAAGAGCCAGCGAGCTTGTCCCCGGTGGCGCGGATCAAGCGGATCAACCTATGGTAGACCCCCTCGAGGAAGTTTGCAGTGAGAGGGCCGTGCCCGCCCAAGGTCTCAAAAGCGAGGGGGGGAAACAGGTGGGTTGCTTGGAGTGCGGCGTACTTCCTTAGCTTTGCCCGTTCCGCACGCGCTACTGCGTAACCGGGGATGGTTGCACAGTGGTTGACATAAGAAGGTGCTAGAATGTCAACCACAGTGCCGTCCCAAACCAGGTACTGGCCTCGATGGAAGGGAATAAGGGTGAGGCCGTCAGGGCGGCGCCCGTCACAGGTGTCGAGGCCCTGTGGCTCCCTTGTGCAAGGGATACCCGCGGAGTGGAGGGCCGAGCATCGTGTGTCGCGGATGGTGATCGGCGCTGCGTTCGCACGAGAGTCCGTGATGGCCATTCGTTGCGACGGGGTCCCCGCAACGCTCGCAGCTGTGGGCCGCAACTACAGGGGCCCCGAGGCGGAGGCCCATACAGAAGCGGAGGGAGCGATCGTCGAGAGCAGTACCAAGGGACGAGGAGGGTAGCGCGTGGAGCCACGCCCCCGCACCAGGCCTGTCGACAGCCTGGAGGCGAGCTTGGTCAGCAACGTGTGGCGCTGAGGCCAGGAGGGAGTCCCGCAGCTCCTTGTGCAGGGCATGGGACCATACCCGCTGCTTGCTCTGTTTGTCCGGAGGGACCCGAGCGCGGACGCCCGTCTGGTCAAGGGCTGCTTTCCGGGAAGCGGAGAAGTGGGCGAACGCTTCGGGTGGAGGACTGTAGCAACCATGTCGGCAACCGCCGTAAGCGACGCGGCGTAGCAAACGTCAGCCAAGCGACGTACACTGAGGATGCCGAGGTCACCGAAGCGGACCGGAAGGGTAGCCTGCGACGCAGCTTCCGGAGGAAGCTGGAGGTTCAGGATCGTGGTCAGGGCGTCCAACACCAAGTCGTCATACTCGTGAAGGGCTGAAGCCTCAGTGCCGGCCGGGCATGTCCTAAGCAAGTGCTGCATGCGTGCCGCCGAGAAACAGGACCGAAGGAGGAACAGCCCCTGGTGAGCCGATAACAGGGGCAGTCGGACGAGCATCACGGCCGTCCTCTCGAGGAAACGGTCCAATAGCGGCCGGATTGCCTCGTCCGTAAGAGGGGAGCCGACGAGCTCGAGGGACAACCTCTGAGTGAGACGGCAACCTGGGAGCGACCGCTGGAGGTCGGGCTGCGCGTCTAACGAGAAGATCTCGCACTTCGTGGGGTTGAGGGCAAGGCCGCTGCGCCCCTCGTAGTCAAGTACTCGCTGAACGTCGGAGGCGACGGTCGCCGGATCACCCGCCAACGTTCCGTCGTCCATGTACCACAGCCGCAGACGTGACTAGAGGGACGCAGCGAGGGGCCGGAGGGCCAGGCAGAAGAGGGCTGGGCCCAGCGGGTCCCCCTGCTGGACCCCGCACTCTGAGCTGATGACGGCGTTGTCCATAATCAGATGGGAGGGGCAACGATAGGCCAGGTCAGCCAGAAGGAAGAGGCCAGGGACGTGCTCAGCAACCTCTCGCAGAACGAGATGCAGCAACCTCTCGCGGACCGTGTTGAAGGCATTGCGAAAATCAAGCTTGACCAGGGCCGCGTCCGGATGAGCGTGGATGAAGGCGCGAGCCGCGTGAGCAGCGATCTCCGTCCCAGACGCCTGGCCGCAACCCAACTGGGTTGGGCCGAGCAGGGTCACGACCGTGTCCCTCTCGTTGGCCCAGGCGATCTTAGCAGCCAGGCGGCGAATCGTGCTAGAGCAGGCGATATGCCGTATCGAACCATCCTTTTTCTTGAGGGCGATGAGGCGCGCGCCGAAGAGTATTGGCCGCAGCGCCGATGGAACCGTGCCGGCCCGCATGCAGTCGACCACCTTAGCGAGGGCCTTGGCAAGGGCAGTGGCGACGGCTCCGAGTGCCGGAGAGAGCAGGTCCCTGAGATGACGCGGCCGAAGGCCATCGGGGCCGGCTGACGAGCTCGGGGGGAAAGAGGAAACGGCCGCAAAAAATCAGTTGACGTTGGGGCAATGTCGACCTGCGGGGGACGGACGGGGAAGGCGTAATCAGGAGGGGCGGGGGGGTGCTTCGCCCTGAGCGCGTTGAGAGCCTCAGCCGAGTCTGTGGCCGAGTCGGTAGAGCACAGGGCCCGGGCGGCACCGGAGATGTCACCCTCGGAGAGTTTTTGAGAGGCTATACGCGCAGCCATCTGGCCCGTATCCGTGGGCGGAGGACGAGGGCCGCGAGGGCGGTGACGACGCAAGCGGTACTCCAAGCGCGCCCCGGCGCAGCAAGCCACTAGATTTCCCCGAATCACGGCTGGGAGGGAGCGGGAGGTGTCACCTTTGTCCGGATCACTATCTTATATTGCATTATGTACACGAGCAGACATCGCTTTCGCGGTCAACTTTCTTGCTCGTTTTCTAGACCAATATAATAACGAACTTTGGCTTGCAGGACTCAGAATTTTACGCTACCTCAAAGGCACACTTGACGACTCAATACGCTATTCATCATCAGGCAGTGAACAACTCGAGTGCTACTCTGATGCGGACTTCGCAGCATGCAAGTCCACTCGAAGATCGTGTAGTGGCCAGGTGACTAAGCTGAACGGTGGACCAATCACGTGGGGCTCCACCCGCCAAACATCCGTCAGTCTAAGTACTGCCGAGAGCGAATTCATCGCGGCAACACAGTGTGCTCAAACAGCACTGTGGCTACGACAGCTACTAAGAGAACTGTCACACGAAATTACCCCGACAATTAACATAGACAATCAGGCTGCCCTAGCCCTAATCAAAAACGCACAATTTCACAAAAGAACAAAACATATTCATGTGAAATTCTGCTTCCTCCACGAAAAATGTACAACAGGAGAGCTTAAATTCTTGTACGAACCTACCCAAATCCAAAAGGCAGATTTTCTTACAAAACCCCTTAATAAATCATTATTTGAACAACAGAAGAGGCTGATTAACCTCCAAAAATGGGAAAAGTAGCTTTTATCTTGCTAGTCACCCCCCTTCTTCTAATAGCAACTACAGAGGACTTCTACACATGCACGAATGATTGCCCATATAAGTGTATCAACAAAAATATTAGCTGTCTCATAACTGAGGACAACGATGAATTTGTCAAATTATGCATCCACTCCGGGGGAGCTTGCATTCAAGAGGCGACAGAGAGCACAGTCTGTCTCACTCCAAATCAACCACCAGTAGGCGACTCAAAATCATGGCCTGACTACAAGCGTAAATACTACCCCACTACCACAACCACTACCAGGCGACCCGATATACCAGACCACAGACTGCATCGTCTCAGCACTAATACCGACACTCGGAATGATTGTCGTGACATTACTACTAATATACTCTGCCAAACACAACAGACTATCCAACGAGAATGAACACCTAGTTAGCAACTCACCAGAGGCGGAAAACCCTTACCGAAATAAAGCAGAAACACTAACGTGAATGAATGAATGCAATATATACACGTCGAGCTACGTACAATACCGCTCGTGTTACAATTTTTAATGCAATGAATATATACAATCTTATTCAAAGCCGCCCATACACGCGCCTGGCCGACGACCCGTATCACAGAGGAGGACATGCACAATGATTACAAGTGTTTTTGTTCTTCTCGCTCCTCCCTCACATATATACATTTTTTAAATAACAATTTTTTTTTACAAAAAAAAAATATATATATACATTAGTGTTTTTGAAAACAAAAAAAAATTAAACATACAATGACGTCTCTTTATAAAACCTCCCTATTTAAAATACGGGACGTCGACAGACAAGTCCGCGCTCTACAACTTAACTCCTTCGTCGAGAAACGACGAAGATCGTGGAGGACCCGCGGTGAGGTCACTACTACCCGGGACGAGAACCACACGGTCTCGTCTGGTAGCACCGTACTAGATGTCGGGGGCCCCACCCGCCCGCCGACATCACTAGGAGCAGCAGTCGCTCCATCATAAGAATATAATAAAAATAATAAATATATAACTACAACCGCACCGGCGACCGACGCCACAGTGGCTATGCTGACGGCGGCCCGACAGGCCCTCCGGCCCCGTCTTCCGCCTCTTGCTGGCCCTAGGCGGCCGACGCCCTCCGGGGGGCCAAACATTTCGATGCTCTCGTCATCGTCGGCATCCTGCTCTAATCTTTGCGATGGCAGCGGCGGCATCGTCACGCGGCCTGAACGGAGGCGCATCACAGATGGCGATGGCGGTGACAATGCCGATATGCACTGCGAGGCCCGAAGTATGGCCTACGGCGACGGAGCACAAGACTACGACAAGAGTGCTTCGCACGTAACTACTGAACAAATTTCGTCGATTTTTTTTCGGCCTTCCGTCTTCAAACGAAACAGTAATCGAACCGTTCCCTGAGAGAACCACAACGCCCGCAGATCACCGCGGTAATGAGGGATCATTCGACAAGCGATGACACCTTATATCTCACACGTCACACATGCAGTCGCTCGGAGGGGGAGAGAGCAAGCGAACGTGCACGGAACGGACATGGTGCACGCCACTTCACATCCGAGCGCCCCATGTGGTGCACGCAGTCAACCTGTGGCGGAACAATCGACCAACGCTGACGGTCCACCGACGTCACTGGACCGCGCGTGCTTTCAGCAGAAGAATTCGATCTACAACCATCCTGAATCACAAACTCACTCAACAATGGTGTTGGGTGGATTGGGCTATGACAACAGTGCCGAACGGCCTGTTGGCGTTTGCCAACAGGCCGTTGGCAAACGCCAACGTCGGTGCCTCGTCGTTGGTAACTCGCTAGTCGGCCCCTTTGCAGAGGTCTTTAGTTCGAGTGAAGTGCTCGAAGAACGTCGCATCGGTGAGGGCCAACTGCCACAGTTGCTCTGCTGCCACTTGGTTTATGACGGGCGCGCCTGTAAAGTGAATTTCCAAATTGCCTCGGAACTCGGGCAAGGAACCAATTGGTGGCCACGTGGTGCAGGCTGCTCCTGGGGCTCCGTGTAGGTTGGAAGGTTAATCGGCCAGCTTGTCGGGCTCCCGATCTGTGCTGCGCGTGGGCCTTGAACCACTGGAACAATGAGGTCCCTTGTGAGTCACAGCGCTCCGGTGCTCTCTCCAGGACGGTAAAGCACGGTATGTTGTGCCGAAATGGCGTCCGTGAGGGGTCGGTCGCAGGCGGTGCCTGGACTGCTTGATTGGGGTTGCTCCCCGTCAGTGTTATGGGTGTTGTTGGTGACGTCAACGACGTCAGCGGTATCGGTGGTTTCGGCGTCACCGGCGTCGTCGGTGGTGGCTGTGTAGGCGTCCCTGGTGTAGGTGTGTGCGTCGCCCGTGGTGAGGTCTCTTGTCTGCTTGCCATCTGGGGTCGGGTGACTGGTGCGGTATGTTCGATTGCCCTCGTTGACCTGTTCTTCGATCTGAACTGTCGCCGTTGGGAGTGAGGGTAGGTGAGCCAAGAGAGTAGGCGGCTGAGCGGTGGGGGATGTGGAGAAAGGTTTGGGATGCGAAAGACGCACCTCCACCAAATGTAACAAATGAGAAGGTCGATGTCAGCGGCGTCCCGGGCGTAACCGGTGTGGTGGTAGAGGCTGACAATCCTTGTTGCGTACGTTACGCGATAACTAGGGAGGGTGCTTAAAGTGTGTAGACCACTCTCCTCTGCCCGCCGGTAGTAGCAGCATTGCGACCAATCACAGTATCACCTGCCGGTGGAGAGATGCCCTCCGCATCTCAATCCACGTTGCTGTCTCACCAGCTTCGTTACAATATTGGCTGGTTCCAGTCACGTGCGCGGTGGTTTTCTCTTAGGCTTCGGCTTCTACCATATCCTTTGTGCACATCGCTGCTTGCGTCTCGTTTTCAGTGCTTTTTTTTCTCTCTAGAAAAAACACCTCAGCTTCTGGAAATTAGCAGAAATTTCTTCGGTCAAATCTTAGTTGATCCATTGTGATTTATAAACTAAGCGAATTTGTCAGTGTTGTTGACATTACTTTAGACTATTGTACCTAGTAATACATAATATATATGGCACAACTATTATATTTCTCAACACAAGTAAACCATTGTAAACGCAATTAAACATTTTCTCAGATATTCTACGAAAAATAGTATTTACACACCTAAATCTTGTGATGATCTCCCTGTGACGTAGGTTTCTTCACATATTTACTCCGGCAGAGGCAGCTTCGTTATGGTTTCTTTCGCCGAAAAACTCTAGCGAGTGACGAAATATCTTGAGCTTTTGTAGATTTTTTGATAATCTCCCCCAATGAACCATTTTGTTGAACTCATTGAGAAATAGCATACATCAGTTCGATGGGTTCCCATCAAAATCTTGGCAATTTCATTCTAGGCAAATTATTTCGCTAATGTCTCGTGGCGGCGTGTCACACACCGAGAATGACCCTGCCACACGGAGTTGACCAAAGGGGCCTGTTCTGTATTGGACCCTCTGTTTTGTGTTGGCCCAATCGGGTATTCCCTCCCCTTAATCCCGGACCACTCTGTGTCCTCTCTACCCTCTCCAACCAGAGTACCGCACTCATTTCTTACTGACCTTGTGATTATTCCACTTTCCCTCATTATCTTCAAATATCTTGTATCCTACAAACACTCCTTGATTAAAGCCAATGCGCGCATTATTACATCTACAGCGGTATTATTGTCTGGTATTCGTGGTAATCAATCCACAAGATACATAAACATATACCCTGGGTTGGATTAGGTAAGCCTCGGAAAAAGTCGTTACGATCAGACACCTAACTGCCGGCTGTAATATCTAGCATGGAAAACTCGGAGCGATGTCGGTTACGTCCTCGCTCTACGGTTTATTTCGAGATGGCTGGCTTGCCGGCGACTAGAAGGTTCCTGGCCGTAACGACACCGTGCGAGGCGGCGAGGTTGTCAATTACGCACAAACCTTGTTTTTTTAATTTGTTCAATAAGTCACCTTTTACACAGGGTTGTTTCTGTACGTTTAACACCATACAACTATAATTCGCAACCCCAAATATAAAAGATAGCAGTAGGCATTCGTCCGATGAGACGCGCCTGCTTACGCTGACGACGACCAACTACAAAGTCGCCAACACAACAAATTCACAGGCATCCTCCATTGTTTCGGCCAAGCTGACAGTCACGTTTTCCTGGACCGGACGTGAAGGACGAGCGGAGGGAACTTCAGTTGCGTGTCCTGACCGATGGGCGACCAGCTCAGAAGGGGAAGGTAGGGGCAACCGCGTGTGACCAAAGCTCGTCACACAGTAACCGATCTTCCGGCGTAGCGTGGCGGACCTAACTATAGACCAGATAGAGAAATACGCAGTGTGTGGACGTGCACGGGATGAACATACATTGCCTTACCACATCAACTTTCGGCGGGATGTTGCGGCTCTCAACACCCGCAGGTGGCACTCTCTCTCTTCCAGGGTACGAGGGGATCAGTCTCCGGGGGTAAGGTGATACCCTTTCCTCTCAAGCACCCTCATCACCACCCCCGAGGTATTGTGTTCAACGTGTTCCTGACGTCCAGTAAGATGAGAAGCACGAACTACCTAATCTTCAGTGTATTTAATCTCCTTCGGCGCCCTTTATCTAGGACCCTCTTGATCACCGAGAGGGTAGATTTTTCTGTCCGAAAACTGTATTGTGCTTCGGCAAGGGCTTTCCCTTCACCCATATCTAGTTCAAGCCTTCTAGTGATATCGTATTCCATGACTTTGACCTTTGTTAAGCAGTTAGATAGGAAGAATGACCGATGGGCTCATGTAATACCCTGTGTTATGACCGGGTAGTCAAGTGGTTAGTAACAATATTTTATTTGACCAGTTGAACCCCCACTAAATGACACGAAGAGTGATATCGAGTTGCGCAGACGTACCGTCGGCATAAGCAATCGTCTTACAGAAGCTACTGCGTTTTATCTTTAGGTGAATTAAGTTAATTAAATTGACATATCATCTCCCAAAATCCACTCTTGCAGTGTACCAACATATATTAGACACCAAAACGACTCCGTACTGCCGACCTTCACTGTTTATCCTCTATTCAAGAGGTAGAAACGGAACCAAGCATATTAAGACGAAGGAGTGCCAGCAGCAGTTGACCAAGCATCCGGTCCGTGAAAATAATTCCCAGAACCTCACAGCCAACCGAACTGCAACGTAAAGGTAAAGCTTTACTGATTTATTAAAGGAACTGCATGGCCCAAGTAACAACACCTCCAGGGTCAAAACAGAAAGACACAATTAATTCGTTCTCAATAAAGTCAGCGACGATTTCTCAGTCGAAATGAGTAGACCGTGACTAATGGAAGCCGATGATTGTAATCTGCATAACGATATTGTAACGAAAAGAAAAAGGTCGATCGATCGCCACCTCCAGCCGAGTGTGGCGGTGGAGGATGACAATCCTCGTTGATTACGTTACGCGGTAGCTAGGGAGGGTGCTCAAAGTGTAGGAGGCCGCCCTCCTCCGCCTCTCTCTCTTCCTATGGTGACTCAGCGCTACTGACTTCCAACAGGGACGACACGGAGATGTATTGTAAATTTGGCTCCATAGAGAGCTAGTGCTGACTCCCTCTCCTACCGCAAGCAGGCAACGACGTCGATTTTCACGGGCCAAAAAAAAAACAAAAACAACACAAGATTTACAAATTGTTTCTTCAGGCCTCCTTCGGGGACTTGCAAACTCTCATCCTGTATATACTGTACAATAATACAAGTACGTGTAACTTTAATGTGGATTGTATTCGGAATAGGTATATAACTGTATTATTATTATTATGAGTCCGCTACCTCTAACGGATCCGGACGGGGGACAGACCTCCTACGGACCTGCCCCGTGCGGGGCTTTTATTTGTTTCACACTGGCTGAACCGGGCGCGTTTCGCCCTCTAATTACATTGACCAATCACACAACGATCCACTGTCCGTAATTCCACTGGCCAATCACGCCAATCAGTATCATTAACATAAACATTGTATTTGTGGCTCAGTATTCGCCATGAGGAGTCTCTACAAAGTTCACTACAATAACTTCATTTCGGTTTCACTATTTTTTTCAAATGTCGCCAATTAATTCGTCGATGCCTCAGTGCAGCTGCTGGACCGTATTTCAATAATTATTATTAGTTCTCCTCAGAGATCTAGTAATTCTTACGAGTGGTTGTCCAACACGTTGTACCAATACGCCGGTAGTATCATTGTTGCCCAGCGGCAACAATATCGCCAGCCGCGCCGGTGGTAGCAGCATTTCGACCAATCACGGCATCACCTGCCGGTGGAGGTCAACGGGGACCGCGCTGATCGCAAATGAGAGATCATCACCATCTTCAAGCTTGGCATCTGGCAGAATCACACACAAGCGGCGTTTGGCGGAAACGCGCACCTCCTCCATACAGGAAAAGTGACGAAGGTCCACCACGATGGAGATCCCGGGTGTCAGTATTGTTGGGAATAAGCATTGCCGACTTGCATGGTACCATCGATGAGCCACGAAGAGATGGGACTCGGGACTTATGCAGACACTCGACTGCACACGGCTGGGAGGAGATTGGCTAGGGTTTGACCTCTGATGCCTTATGGGCGGCGCCGGACTGACAATAAGCACCTTCTGATTCTACCAACCAGACTGACGTGTGTGTGGTCTTCACTCTGACTCTGAGCTGGCGAGTCCTTACCTAGAGCTAGTGAGCCCAAACCTTCCACAAGTCTCCCCAACAAGTATAATTCGGGTATCTTCGGTGGTGCCTCGTAGGAGGTCTCAAAGGAGGTCTCAATCTCAACCGGTTTAATCGGTTCACGATCGCCTGACCTTATGGCGCAAAAAAAGGACGAAGAAAGCCAAAAGCACAAGGGGCAGTCAAGATCAACGAACGACACAGCCATAGACATCCGGGGGTCGGAGGAGGTGTGACCTCTTGAGGAACATCTTCGATTGGCTGCGTTTCCGCTGCTGTCCTTATCACAGCTGCAACAGGCTCAGGAACTTTCCGGTGGCATTTCCTCACGACGTTCCACGTGTGGAATAAAGACTACCTCTCGCAGGCATCGGCAAATGTACCACGAACAACAGCAGGTTGCACTAGTGGTTCAGGGACCAGCGAAGGATTTCGCTCTTCGCGGTGTCGAGCACGTGTATGACGCAGAAGAGAGAACATGTCGAAGCTCCAACATTAGTGATCAGGGAATGAGCATGAATCTCTCGGATGGAAATGGAATAGACGCAGCAGCGCCACTCGATCAGAGGTGCCAACTCTCAGAGGACACACATTTACGACATATGATACCCATGCGACGTGCACATCTCAAAGCAACCCACGAAACACCGACACGTTTACATACGATAGAACAAATCGATCGTTCGCTGATCGTGTTCGGAAAAAGGGGAGGCATTGAATGTCAGCCAACGACAACTGACATCGTGTTTTCCGACACCACCACCAACAGCAAAAGAAGTAAAAAGCAATTTTTTTTTTTTTTTTTAGAGGAGGAAATTTTCCTGCAGTAGGAATTTTTCTTTGCAGTAGAAAGCAACTACCGATGAAGTAGTGCTCATTGAAAACTAACCAAAGTAAGTCGCCATAATAAAAATAACGATGTGACGAAATGTAGCACCAAGCTACACGGCGATCGGCTTGGCGCATCTAAACGGCGCGGTAATTACGAAAGCAGAAGAAATATCACGATAATGGGTCAATGATGATTCGTTGGTCTGCCGTTCCTGACTGCCTGAGGCGAGGAGGGTCGGCAAGCTGATGGCTGCGGCCAAACTCTCGCACCGCCTGGCACGCGTCGTCCGAACTGAGTGAAGGGGAGTGGGGGTCCATTCGAACCGAGTAGTCCGACGCGCTGCGCCGGGTCATGCACGCTTGCTAGCTGGAGTTCGTGTCGAGTAACTGTCGTAGCCCATTTGCTACCGGTGCCTTGAAGGTTCGGCTCGGCGCTGCGCCAACGCTCGGTGGGGTGTCGATTAGGGTCGGTTTCGCCAGCGTTATCGTTGACCCCGAGTCCATGTCGATGCGGACTGCTCTGCGGTCCTTGCCGCACACTACCTCCGCGCGCGCGCGGTCACTACTGCTCGTTCAGTTACTACGGACGCTACCGTTCCTACGATACTGGCTGTTGCATATTTCTCAATTGTACTTTGAGTTTCGGCGCGTTGAGAGAGAGAGTTGGCTGTTTTGTCAATCAGCTGTTCTGGCTGGCGGTTAACGTGGTCCCGTTACCGGTTAGCGAGGTCAAATTCAGTCTGTGATAAGATTCAAGTCAAGTAAGTCGCACGGTCGGCCTTACTTGCGTTTGTCCTCAATTTAGTTACAAAGGTTAAACGAGAGGACGTTCAGGGAGCTGGCACCACGCCTTGCTTAGTGACTCTGCCTCCCAGTAAATTACACCTCACTCTTGGCTCTCCCATATTTTCTAATATCTAATAATCAACATTTGATTGAATAAATACCTATCTCTTCGTTGGATTGCTTTCTCGCAGAAAACCCTGTTTTCATTATTTAGACAACTTGCCTGGTTTTTGAGAAACGTAGTAGTATCTTACAGCTAGATTTACTATTTTCTCCATACCCCGTTATATTTATAACAGGCGACGCTCTGCGGCGGCGTGGGTCTCTGAAGGGTGCTGGCTGATGCATCGAGGAGTATGCATCGAGGCCCTTTGACGCGCAGAACTTGCACGCGGCTTTGGGTCCCACGCAGTCAGCTGGCTTCGCGTGACTTCGCCTGAAGCACGTCGGACACCTTTCATTCTTCGCCAAGATTGCCCACCGCTGTTCGTATGATAGGTGAGCATCACATTGCGACAGTCGGTGTTCCTTGCTGCTGCAGAAGAAGCACATTTGCTGATGTGTTCGAGGATCGAGCTTTTGTTGCCTGCTGCCGTTCACCACGGAAGCGACGGTGGCTTGCTGTTGTCTGCGCGGCGGCAAGCGCTCGTTGTTAAGAAATCTTGATGATCTCCAACCCGTTGGCGCCCTCTGGCCCTGTTCGTTGGTTGTGTCACTTGTCTGCCGCGCCGAATTGGACGAACCATCAGCCGACAATTGCTCGTGTAGACAGACGAGCCGGCGCAGGAAAGCGATTAATGCCGTCAGGCGATTCGCCGCCTATTTTTTTTTATACTGAGGTTAAGGGCAAGCCTTGCATAGGCACCACTCTTCACGATTGAAGTATTCGAGTGGTAGTGTCAGATTCCTACTGACTAAACCCCCAACCGCTTTGGCTTGGGACGCCATCCCGTACTAAATTTGGCAGATAGCTTTCCGTCCTTTGGTTCGGCCCGTGAGGTAGACGGTTCAGCGCGCTGGCGCTCTTCGAAATCGAGTGGATGGATAGAATCGAAGGATGGCGGCCGGCAGAGCTGCACGAACGCTCCGCCCGTACATGATGGCGAACTCTTCGAGCGGTATGCCGGCTGACTCTAGTGACAGGATCGCTTGTTTGATTAACACACTCGCATATATCTTCACATCGTCTGCGTAAATTTTAACAGATGTTGATGGGGGATAATATGTACATTATAGAATTTCCATACAGGATAAATATAAGCTGTCCCAGAATTGTCTTCACTAGAAGGTTAATAATTGATTTTTAAGCTGACCCTCACCTGTTCCCCTATCTGACCCAGGCCTCAGCTCTTAACCATTAGGCATTACTATGAGGACCTGTCGGGGCCACCTTTGCGTATTCACTTCCTTCCTCGTACCTGGCAAGAATCTTCAGATAAAGAAAGATGATAAGGAACTCCAAAGATTCTCCAAAGCCTCTGACAGGATTTGAACCCAGCGTCCTTCATTAGAAGCTTACCAACGCCGAAGTGGACGTTGGAAACATCTGGATCAGCTTGAAATCGAAATAGATCGCGTCAAAACGTTGAGACATATTGATACGCGTTGCCCATTCAAACTGCGTTTCGAGTAGTTGAATTGTTGTGCTGTGGCCTGGTCGGTAGGCAGAGTCAACGCCTGACATCAGCCCTTTCTTGTTTGCATTTCCATAAGTGGCCTTGCAGATAACACTTTCTACAAGGCCACTTATGGAAATGCAAGCATATCATGTCTGCAAGACAGAAGTTTGCACGCAACCACTGTCGACGACACGGGTTAGTCGGTTCAACCTTCGATCCTTTTTTGTGCACCGGAGGGCTGCATATTGATAGGCCCAGTTTTTTAACCAGATATGCTGGCGTCCATCAGGAGTCTCACTCATCTTTGACTGGAGCATCGTAGGGTGCTCCTTAATATTCACTAGACTGACATCCACGCCATGCACCTTATACTGAAGAGGGCCTTCGGGGAGTCTAGATGGTTTGGTCAGGTCACGAAGACAGAGCCCATTAATCAACGGATATGTGGGCTCAAAGAACGCACACAGTATCTGTGCTCTCTCCCTTGATCTTCGGTCGCGTGTGTCCCATCAGGACGCTTGATCGAAGTCAAGAAATCTCTGACTACAAGTCTCTTGCGAATGTAATTGTGAATTACTTTTGGGTTGGTGCCGCTCACGATGTTGTGTTTTTTCGATAACCCGCCGTCTTCTTGTTCGCCTTATTTATTTCTCTCTGCAGGTAAGCAATCGTGTTCTTTTCCCAATGCTAAGTACAGTTTGAATATATGTTCGTCAATTTGAGACTTGGTTTTCCGCCTGGGCGGTATGTACATCCCAGTCAACTGGCGAATTAGCGTTGTTAGCTTGTCATACATGCTCGTGACACTATCGCAGTAACTGAAGAATATTTCCCAGTTTATTCGGTCGAGCTTGGGTTTCATTGCAGCATAGTTTTCCCTTTGCATAGTCAAGTGCAGGGACAGTACATTGGCCCTGACACCTGGGTCCGGCTATGCGGAACTTTACTAGACAATGATCAGAGCCGAAAGGATTTGGTAATTGTGATGCTGTGCTACATTAAGAGTCAAGAGGTGTGTGCGAGTCCGTTGAGAGTTCAATCGGGACTGCTTCTTCATGGTTGTTCATTCTTAAGCATCTGACTAATCCGTTGAATAGATGCCTAATATTCAATCACTCTAGTAGTCAGAACAAAGCGGTCAACTTTAGTCCCAAATCTATACACTACAGTAATATCTCGACATTTGGCACTGAGTCATCATTACAGAGCACAATGTCTAGGAGAGACGTCGCGGTGGAAGTGCGTCTGGTTGGGTCGGTCACAAATTGCATTTAGCCGAGATCCGCACAAAAGTTCAAGAACACTGCTTCTTTATTCAATTCAATTTTTTTTCAATTCAATTAAAAAATACCGTTATTAACAAAAGGGGGTTATACATTTGGTGTACAAAAATTAGTTAGTGCATAGTATATGCATGAGTGTCTCTCTGAGCATTCGTGTCGCTCGAAAAGAAAACATATTATTGACTCTTTCGGTCCTGGCGATTTGTACTGATGATATGGTTTGTCCACTCCGCAGATTATTTTGTCTGACATTAAAATATTTATAATACGAGTTTGAAGATAGTAACCTTTTGTAAAATCGCATATCTGCCTGTTTGTGTAGGTCAGTAATCGGAGGTAAGGTAGGAGTCGAGCGATCGATTCCACATCTAAGCGAGACGCGTGTTAAGAACTTTAATAGTTTTAGAGTGCTGAACATTTCCCCCCGATGTACGATAAGTATCCCAGTTGATGTCCGACAGATTAAGGTCTCTGGCGCTCGGTCACGGCCCACACTGCAACAGGGCCTAGTGGTCCAGGGCGGCGAAGTATAACGCACGCCAACGAGGATGAGGACACACACACCCTTAACGAACAGGACAATTCTGACAATATTCATTCACTCACTCAACTTTGTTGGTAGCAGTCAAACACTTACAAAATGATTTGTATATATATATATATATATATAATCATAAAATTATCTCAGCCACGACAGTTTGCCAGGCTTCCCAACGATTGCACTAGCGGGGCAGCTAGCCGCGTGGTATCTGTCACAGATACTCCCACATCTAGAACATTTACAAACTTTTGCACGGGTCGGGGAAACCCCGCTCCACGTAGAGCTTGTGATGGAAACTATGAATGGCGGATTGCGTTAAAATAAATCTGTTTAGCCTATGCGTTCCTTTCCACTCACTATCCCTCATTGTCCCCGTGTTAAAGAACTCTGCGTCAATGTCCGCCAGCTGGTCCTCCCACTCCGTGCGGTTTGCCAGGAAGGCCTCTGTTATGGGTAGATTGAAGCGACGTCGCAGGTCTTCAGAGAGTAACGGCGTCTCCGCCAGGAGATAGACGTCGTTGTTCCGAGCCGTCCCAAATGCAGGCCCAGAGCTCGTTTGAGGAAGGAGGCCTTGACGCGGTCGAATTGTTGGAGGTTCTCCGCCGTGAGGCGGTCCCACGTGACGTTTACCTCATTGGTTGCAATCGGGGCTATTTTGAGTTCAAATAGACTGAGTGCCGCCTTCAGCGATAGTCGATGCGAAGAATATCGCCCATGTTGTCACCAGAGCCTTCCTGCACCTCGGGAGAAGCAGCAGGTATCGCTGACAGAGAAAATCACCCCTAAGTAATTGGAAGCTGTTGACATGCTTAGGTGGCGTTCTGTTGAGGCGTGCCGAGTTGTCGGCTGCTATCGTTCCCCCACTTCTGAACTTCACAGGCCACCTTTCAATTCAATTCGATTGAATGTGCGGTTTATTTACATACGCTTCTGTTCTCATTTCAAAGAATATGCTTAAAATACAATAATATAAAATGGGGCCCGTAGCTCCGGGAAAAATACAATCAACCCGCTGACTCAATTGATGGGACTCTCTAGTAGTAAATCTGTATATATACAACAAGTTCAGCTCATCAAACACAATATACTATGAATTATATACAAAAAATTCTTTCGCTTTTACGGCAAATATGTTTGGTGCGCAGAGTGATCGAATCTCGTGAGGAAGCATGCCCCAGATAGTAGGCAGTTGGTAAGCAAGGGCATGACAGCTAGGTTCCTTAACGGCAAAAGGTGTCACGAGTACAGTCGGCCTGCGGGTTGTTCTTTTCCTCATAGGAACAATCGGGAAAGCTATGTGACCAGGAGGTAAGTCCCCTCGACATTTTAAAGGCAAGGAGCGCAACATGGACGTAGTACATTACCTCAGTTTAGGCAACCCGTGCTTCTTCGTGATGCCAGAGACAGACTCTGTCCTGATATAGCTCTAATCGCATCCACTTGAACAACCTCTCCTCTGCGAAGGACCCATCTATAGCCACCTCCCAATACCGATAAACCGTAGCATAGTAATGGTATCAGCAGCATGTTATAGATACATAACAGGCCGTCCAGCGGGATACCCAGGTCTTTAAGGCGTCTCAGCATACCTATCACGGCATAACATTTAGGCAAAAGGGCGCCCTTATGGTTCTGCCAATGGAAGTCTTCATGCATGGTGATACCCAGACACTTTACTGACTCTGTGCATGGGAGCGTTACTCCACAGAGCTGAATAGGAACCCTCTGAACAGCTCGGTGAGGTGAGCGAAATAGTGAGACGTTAGTTTTGTTGGTATTGATGGCAAAGCCAAACACAACAAACAGTCGCACAATCTCTTCTACCCTTAACAACGCTTTATTAATATCTTCCTGCATCTCAGCCGGCCGAATTCGAAACAAAAGAGCTGTGTGATCCGCGTACGCAATCGTCTTGCAATAATTCCCTGCTGAGATATTTGATAGGATGAAGTTGATAAGAATTAAGAACATGAACGGACCAAGAATAGTCCCTTGAGAAGTTCCAAAGTCTATCACCAGCCAATCAGATTCGAAACCATCTACTTTTATAGCCTCTCTTCTCGCGGTGAGGTACGAACCAAGCCAATTTACCGCCTCCGCCCGGCAGCGCAGGCATTCCAGCGCTTGTAAGAAAAAAGAGTGGTGTAGGCTATTGGAAGCTGTAGACACATCCAGAAAAATACCCAGACACAATTGGTTTATCTCTGTAGCGTCCGCGATTTTCTGCCACATATGCGCCAGTTTCGAAAACCAAATTGACAAGCGGAGAAAAATCTTATGGACTCCAGGTGTCTCTCTAATTTCACCATCACTAATCGCTCAACTACCTTAGAAAGATAATCAACCAGACAGATATGTATGTCTATAGTTGACAACGTTCTTTACGTCCCCTTTATTTTTGTACAGTGGAATTATCGTAGCATACTTCAAACGACGCGGAAGCTTACCCTGTCTCAGTGGTAAGCTGAAAAATGTGAGCAAGTGGTCGAGCCAATACGGTGACGCACTTTTCACCACTTTGTGGGAGTCCCCACAAATGGGGACTCCCACAGTTCCCATTTGCCTTTGTGGAAACTAGAGCTGCCTGAACTTCTGCCACACCGAATTCGGACCAGCCAAACGATAAGTCCTGAGCCGACCAGATGGATTCGTGAACCTCCTTTATGTCAGCATCTATTCGAAGTGAGCCACCGTTTTGGAATCAACTGTCGTGAAGTGATCGTTTAACTCATTTGCAATTTCCTGGGAGTCCGTCAAATTCTTATCATTCACGACAAGACTTTTCGGGAGAGTCGCCTTTTGATAGCCACGTCCACAGATGGAATTTAAAAATACCCACAACATGCTTTTCGAATCCTTTTTGAACTGGCCAAACCGCGTTTCGTAAAATATTTTTATGGCAACGTGAAGCTCGTGGCAGTATCTACGGAGCCTAAGGTAATATGCAGATTTAGATTCGGGGATCTTGTCTATAGGGGCCATCGATACAATCTATCAACTGTATGGCGCAGCCATCGGAATCTCGCTAAAAACTGAAATATCTTTAAACGGGGAATGGACGCGTTTTCAAAGGTTGTGAAACATGTTGTTATAAATAATAACGGGGTATGGAGAAAATAGTAAATCTAGCTGTAAAATACTACTACGTTTCTCAAAAACCAGGCAATTTATCTAAATAATGAAAACAGGGTTTTCTGTGAGAAAGCAATCCAACGAAGAGATAGGTATTTATTCAATCAAACGTTGATTATTGGATATTAGAAAATATGGGAGAGCCAAGAGTGAAGTGTAACTTACTGGGAGGCAGAGTCACTAAGCAAGGCGTGGTGCCAGCTCCCTGAACGTCCTCTCGTTTAACCTTTGTAACTAAATTGAGGACAAACGCAAGTAAGGCCGACCGTGCGACTTACTTGATTTGAATCTTATCACAGACTGAATTTGACCGCGGTAACCGGTAACGGGACCACGTTAACCGCCAGCCAGAACAGCTGATTGACAAAACAGCCAACTCTCTCTCAACGCACCAAACTTGGAATTATCTTATCTATTCTACCTAATCTCCAAAAGGCGCGAGGTGTAGAGTCGTCCTTGATGATGACGATGTCTTCTTCCTCCAAGGCTGCTCCTTTTCCGCTGGCCTTCCGAAGCGCCGATCTCAGGAAGAGAAGATATTCGTCCCTCCAACGCCTCCAGAAACTTTGCAGGATCCTCTCCTTCTGTCTCCATAATTTCATAAGCCCGTCGGGCTTTTCATTTAAACAATTCAATTTACCCCCGGGGAGGATATTAGGAATGTTAGGTAGAATGAACATGGCTGGGGAAAGGCAAATAGGATTATTCACCTCATCAATATATCTAGTGAGTGGTCAGTTGTTAATGATTGCGGCCACTTCATGCAGAACAGTAGCGAAATCCCAAATTCTCAGTTTTTGTTTGCCGATGGATTTCCGAAGGCATCGCTTTACTGTTCCCACCGTTCTTTCGAAGAATCCCCCCCACTGAGGGGAACGGGGTAAATTAAATTTGAATTTTATGCCGTTCATGCCAAAGAATTCTTGTGTTACTTCATGATTTAGAGAATTCCATAATGCTGATAAAAAGTGATCTGCCTTTTTGAAATTTAAGGCGTTATCCGATATTATATGATCCGGGATCCCGTATCTAGAGACGAAGCGTCCAATGGCTGACAGGCATGCTGCTGCAGACAAATCTTCTTCAAGGTGGATCGCTCTGATGGTAGCGCAAGTGAAGAGCGCTACCCAGATTTTATGCTCCGAATCCCTGTCGCGAACCATGAGAGGTCCTAGATAATCTAGACCAGTGGTTTTGAACGGTCTGAAGGAAAGCTCAATTCTATGAGCGGTAAGAGGAGCTTCAGCCACGTCAGCGCATTTTTCACTATCTCGGAGACATTTATTGCATTTTCGGATGGTAGACTTTACCAAGTGGCTCATCCGGAGTATCCAAAACTTTCTCCTGAGGTCGTTCATCACCGATTCCGTTTTGAGGTGCATGGTTCACTTTTGATGGGAATCCATGATCAGTAGCCTCGAGAGCGGGTCATCCGCCAAGAGAATGGGGTGACGGATTTCGAATGGCTCGTCCGCAAACTGAAGGCGGCCTCCCACCCTAACTAAAGCGTCTTCATCAATAAATGGTTTAAATGCACCTATTGATGTGTCTGTTATTGAGCAACCGGTTAGGAGACTCTCGTATGCCTCCCCCAAACAGCGAGCTTGTGCTTGTTTCAAGAGGAGCTGTTTTGCTGCCGAGAGCTCCCGATCTGAGAGGGGAGCGGGAACTAAGGATGTCTCGTTAACGAAACACCCTTTAAATTTGTGAATGGCCCGCCTAACATAAGCGAACACTCGTACGAATCTGGACAATGATGAGTAGTCCTTGGGATTGATTATTGTCACCTTTGATGTTGCGGCCAGTACTTTGGCCTCTGGTGTCTGTAAATTTATCTGGGCCCCCTTTGATTTATCTTTCTTAGATAGCCTTTTGGCTAACGACTGCAATTGCCTTTGTGCCATCGCGTTATTCAAATTTAGCGTATTAACGTTGTCCTTGAAGTTCACGCGGACTTGATAAGTTCTGCTGGGAAGGCGTTCGATGGTCTTTTTGAAGTTTTCAGCGATGTAATGAGGGTAGTCCGGCTTTTCAAGTTCCGAAGACGTTATCCTAAGGGATTTTAAATCCCAAAATCGCTCAAGATTGAGGACGGCGACTACTGTCACCAAATTGTTGGCACAACCCTTACCAGGTTGCGAAACCACAACATGACCAAAGCATGTTTTAAATTTGAATGCCCCATCATAAATTTTTATAGGTTCACTACTTATTACTCTTGCTGAGGCATATGAGCCTAATAATATACCAATATCGGGAGTTCCATTGGATTGTTCTGCCAAAATTATGCCATTGAGCATTTGGCGTAACTGCTTTGAAGTCGCGGGAATAAGGTCACTTGTGATTTTATCCACAAGGTGAGCGATTACTTGAATGTCATTGCTCTTGTCCGAGGACAAACGTACGCTGACTACGGGTAATTTCTTTGGATTCGAGACTCCCCCAAAAACACTAATATTCATATATTCATGTTTATATGGCTTAGCTTTAATAATATTAGCTAATTTGCGAGTGATAAAGCTTCTCTGTGAACCCCCATCCAACAAAAATCTAGCTGTAGTACATTTTTGTGATTGGGAACTAACATTACAATGTCCTGTTGGTAGTAGCCCTATGTCACTAACAGCTGGGGTTAATCTGGTAGTTTGAGGTTGAGACTTATTACATAATATTCATAAATGATCTCCATTACATTTCCTACATTTAAATTTCCTATTACATTTGTTGGCCCAATGATTATCTAACAAACATTTTCTACATACTTCTGCTTCAATAATCTTTTGAACCTTCTCTTCCATTGTTATACTTCGGTCATTACAGGCTGCTGACTCATGATGACCAGCACAAAACAAACATTTGCTTTTGCTATTTACAGCTTTTTGCCTACTAGTTTGGTGATATACATTAGCAGCGTGTGGTTGCCTCCCCTCCTGAACCACCTTTGTGACATGTGGCCTCTCGTCCTTGTAAATAATAACGGGGTATGGAGAAAATAGTAAATCTAGCTGTGAGATACTACTACGTTTCTCAAAAACCAGGCAAGTTATCTAAATAATGAAAACAGGGTTTTCTGCGAGAAAGCAATCCAACGAGGAGATAGGTATTTATTCAATCAAACGTTGATTATTAGATATTAGAAAATATGGGAGAGCCAAGAGTGAAGTGTAACTTACTGGGAGGCAGAGTCACTAAGCAAGGCGTGATGCCAGCTCCCTGAACGTCCTCTAGTTTAACCTTTGTAACTAAATTGAGGACAATCGCAAGTAAGGCCGACCGTGCGACTTACTTGACGACCGACGGTCAAATGAAGGCTCATTCGAAGACAACGACCGATGGCAGCTAACACCTGACACATGAACATGCTCGGAGGGGAGAGATGATAAGTGACCGTACACTACACTGTGAGATAGCATTCACATCCGCACGGATACCGACACTAGGAATTATTGTCGTAACACTGCTAATTGTATGCTCTGCTAAACGGGACAAACAAACAAATGAAAAATGAACATCAAGCAAGCAACTCGCCGGGGGGGAAACGGCCCGCACCTAACCACAGCACAAGCATTAAATAAAATAAATTTCCGGGCTGACCCACAGCCAGCATTTAACGCCCACGGTACTGCATAAGGTGTCCGTCTTATGAAGCCATGGCGAAAGCAGTACAGCACAAGCATTACCGTAAATGAAAACACTCTTCTCCTTACAGTTTCGCCACACGCGACCACTTTCATTTACAAATTTCACAATGGCAGCATCCCAATCATTCCTGCCAATACTTATTGACAATTTACAAAAAGTAAAAATGAACAAATCTATCTTTGAATGCTAATCAATGACATTATACAATTTAACGTATGACACCACGGTGTCTGCAGGGCGCTGCAGATACCGTGGTGTCATACGTAATACGCCGGGCCCGAATAGTCTGCAAGTCCGAGCGGGGGAACAGATGCACGCCGAGGGTGGCTCGGCGTGCTCGGGTGCGTGGGGGTCTACTCGGGCGGGGGACCCGTGCTGACCTGCCCACTGTCCGGCCAGCTCTCGTGGGCGCCGTAGAGATATACGCCAAAAGCATACCTACGGCAACATACCGAAGAACAACAACCAGTGCAACAAAAACCCCAAAAAAGATAGGGTCATCCGTGCCAGGCTGACGTAGAGGCGCCATGAGCCGAGCAGGCACGTCACATCCGAGCGCTCTGTGTGACTATCCCTAGATTTACACACTCAACCTGTGACGGGAGTCATCAATCGACATCGGCTCCTCGTCGGCATCACTTAGCGGTTGACAATAGGCTGGAGACATCTACAACGAGCCGGCACTACATATCCAATGACAATCGGCGGGAGTGTTGAACGGGGAGATTGTGGACCTTCATGGTACTGCCACGAAGGTACTGTGGACATTCATGGTGGGGAGCGAGGTCACATCTGGATGAGACTCGTTCCCATGCTTGTCCACGTCCAAGGGACTCCTTCGACGTGAAGACGCCTGATGACTCAGACCAAACACGTGGAAACCTATATGTATAGATATATACATACTGAAGCTCATTATGCGAACCAATCAACGAGAGTTGACACTACCTGAAGTGCACATTGACGGCTGCTGCACCAATCAATGACAACGGACGCTGCTTATGTCACACTCACCGACACAACCGAGAGGGTATCGGTCCGTGAGCTGACTGAAGTAATACTTTTGACAGTCCCGGTCAGTGCCCCAAGTCAAAATCGGTTCTGAGTTTAGTCAGTAAGTGTCTGACACGACCAGGCAAATACCTTAGTTATGAAGGCTGATGTCGATGCAGCATTTATCTTTAACCTCCATAAAAAAAGAGGAGATTGGCTAAGGCTTGAAAGTTCTTGCCATAGCTCAATTGAAATTGTTGTCGTGTTGGTTGATTGATCAATCAATCATATATTTGTTTATTTACGGAACTGCAGATGTACAAATGCTTAAGTTCTCGTAGATGTAATTTGGATTTCTTGTTCGATCATTATTGTCTCTGTTGAAAGCAGCTGTTTGGCGACTGGCTGCTTCCTCTTAAACGGCGAGTTTTTGTCATCAATTATTGAGCCAGTAGATCTACTTGAGTGCTATGCTTGTTTTCT
This sequence comes from Stratiolaelaps scimitus, assembly GCA_019614645.1. NCBI lineage: Eukaryota > Metazoa > Arthropoda > Arachnida > Mesostigmata > Laelapidae > Stratiolaelaps > Stratiolaelaps scimitus. The sequence goes on along the minus strand of JABWDB010000041.1, from coordinate 1,439,191 downwards.
TGTGGTGACCTTACATTCTTATTACGGGAATTTGATCGTGACCCTCCTCTAAACGGGTCCACAACTCCCGTAAGACTTTCGACTGTGTGCTTTGCATCGATGCCCGCCGCACCAATATGAGCAGCTTTTACTACCATCAGCAGCAAAATTAAAGAAAGGGCCGCTCAATCAGCCCTTCAGGTATCTTGTTCACTTCATGCTTGTTGATACAGAAGGTCATGTTCTCCTGCGATACGGTCCGCCCCGTTGACCGGCACATCGGACCTGATATCGTTCCCTGGTCGAATGTATCGGTTTGAGAAGTGAACGAATCCGCATCGTCGACTTGTGGTTGTGCTGCTTGTCGAGGTTGCCTGAGTGGCAGTGTTCCTTGGAAATAATGACTCGGATTCCTCCTTCCTAGTGCTGCGGTTTCTTGGTTCGGACCCATGGTCCTATAGAAAATGCTGTCTCTCTGAATGCTCGTCGACTTTCCGCATGTTCTTTCTGGGGGGTTTGTCACTGCTCAATTCCTCGTCGTAGTTCTCATCCTTCTTCAGTGGTCTCTTTGATCTGCGCGTGGCTGATCACTCGTAGTTGTGTCGTGCATCTGTCTAACACCGTGTAACAGCTTCGCCGGTGGTACGCCACTCGTTGCGTTATACAGGTGCTGCGTTATACACTTCCACCATGTCCACAATCCGCCTCGCAAGTTGACCGCCTGTCTGCTGTATGCTAGCCATAAATCCTTCTAGGGATTCTATTAAAACGCTCTACCGGTCCCTTGGCCTGTGGATGGTAGGCCGGGATACGCTTATGCTCTACCCCGAATTCTGTGAGTAGCTTCTGGAATTCTCGACTTGTGAATTGTGTCCCGTTGTCCTTGGTGATTTTGTTGTCCGTGGTTTCGTCCGGTTCGCCTTCCCGTCAGCAGTCTGTGTGCCATCTCCACGATTCGGGTGGAAGGACGTACTCGAATATAACATCGGAGCAATCGGCCGATCAAGGCACCTCACTTGACATTGAATCATGACCGCGGCTAATCCGCTCGGACTGCCTTAAAATCGATTTAAGCAAACATTTTCGTGGTCCAACAGCCTTCTGACTTTGGGTGGAAGCTGCGGCGGCGGGGTCCGACGACAATTCGGACTCCGAGGACACAAGTGTCGTAGATGTTATTAGATAGTTCGGGACGACCGAGGCGCCCCACAGATCAGAAACTTGACCAAGACTACTTATTATATTAATGATACGATAAATACAGCAATCAGAATACACGTATAATAAGTATTATCGGGATGACAGAGCGAGGCAACAAACGCTGTTCCGATCGACGTGCTTTGCCTCTTTGACTAATCAGAGGAGATCGAGGCACACTTGCCCGATCATACATCTTCACTACCTCGGACTCGGCCATGGTGGCGGCGGTGGGATCGGACACCGAGATTCGAGGGACGGAGGTGATGATGGCGCGACCGGAACGAAGTCGCATTCTACGGCGAGACCCTGGGAGGATATTCCAACGGACGAGCAAATGACGCCGGTTGCCGACTATGAACTAAGACAACAGTGCGCGACGAGCCCTTCTGTATTTCGGCAACGAGGTTGCTTACGAAGGTTTTCCAGCAGCCCGGCAGGTAAGTTCGCAGGCGAGTTGCTATCAAGGCCGGCAGAAGTTCCAGCCGTGCCAGAGTTATAGGAGCATTAGCGTTATTTTCATAGTTTTTTGAGTTATTGTGTCGGGAGATCTACTTGAGTTTCTTCTCTGCTCGTTTATTTGTGGTGACCTCACACTCTTATTAGCGGAATTTGGTCATGACGTTTCTCTAAACGGCAAAGTGTAATTTTCACAATTCGCGCAAAACTTTCCGAGTGTGTACTTCACACCGACGCCTGTCGCACCAATATGACCAGCAATGTCGCTGTGGTCGTGTTCTGATGCGATACTATCCGCATCGTTGACCGGTGGCGTGACCGTGGGCAAAGTGGCCTACGAGGCCACACTTGAAACAGACTCCTTTAAGCTCAGCTCCCCCGCCGTGTCAGTCGTTAAGTAATCCTCCTCTGACAAGAGATGCTCTCTCTCATACTCAGGATTCTTGTCCCCACCACTAGCATCGAGGTGAGGAGTTCCTCGGGGCCGTATTTGCCAAACCGGCATTTTGAGCCGGTTATGCCGTGCACTACGACGTCACGTGTACTCAGACTCGCCTTGTTGCAGCATATGGCTGAAACACTCATGCCGGGCCACAGCGAGGCTTTTCCGCCACGAGCGTCACTTTGGCAGTCTCGCGCGCATATGTTCGTGCTTGGACTCCTCGGATTCCTGTTCTTCATCGTGGCACTCATGCCCTCCTCGCGGCGATCTATTCAAGCAAGCGCAATTTCGCCTGGCCCTCCATGCCGAGGCAATGTCGTAGTCGCTCATACTTTCCTGAGTCATCCTGTCAACCACCGAGCGCAAGGGGGTGCGCGTCGAACTGCAGTATCCAGTCGTCCCATGGCACTGCTTGCTCGCCCACCTTGGCAGAAACAACGGCAGAGGTTAGATACCGGAGTTCATGTTCGTTTAATTACACTCCTCGTTGGGCAGTAGTTTACGATGCCCCGGACTAGTCGGATGAATTAGCTGTCGTTCGCTCTTGGACTATGCATGGTCAGGCGAAGACCGCGTCTTACGCAAGGGGGCGGCCGCTTGGTTCGCTACAAACCTGTTACCTCGACGTGCAGGAGCATAATTCCACCAGTTCGGTCCGCATTTATCATTGTTGGGGAAGGTGGGAATACTCGAACCCTGGGAGGATGGACCTAGCGAACGTATCGGAGGTCGGGTTCTAGGCGGAAGACATGGCTAATCCGGGCCACATTTTACCTAAGGCGCAGTTAGAGAGAACAATCCAGAGATGCGTGTTGCTCGTTCGAGAGCGGTGGACGATCTGCCGGCTACGGCACATGCCAGCCGGCTCGTGCATTTATTAACGCATTGTGTTGAAATGGCGCAAGGCGTAGTCTGTCTGCCCCTTGAGCGGGAACATATGAATATTTACGTACCATAGTATTGCATAGGATATTTGTTTTTGTAATTCGTTATTATTTGTATAAATGTGTATTCCTTCAATTATTCGACTATCGTTTCATATAAATAAAATCGACAATCATCTACAATATGTAAATGAAGTACACGGTACATTTAACAGTGTATGGGCACTCAGTTTAATCATTTCCGCCACTGGGTGTCCCTTATGAAGGTGTGACAAACGGGTTGTCGTTTGCACACGTAATGCACGTTTAATTCGAATTTGGCGCCATTGGTTTAATTATTGTTGCAATCCTTGTGTTTAGGAGCTTGCGTCAACTAATATTACGTATTACATTATTCATACCTGTAAGTTACTAAGGTTAAGAAATGTACGATGTGAAATATACGTTTACAGTATCTTGAATAAATTATGCAGTGAGCATTGCGGCGGCGCCACCCGGCGGCCAGAAGAGAACCCCGAATTGTCAATGAGGCATGTCACAACAAGCGTGCCAGTAATCAGAGAGTACGGTCGTCGTTCCAACACCACCACCCTGCGGGGCACTCTCCTGGCCACGCCCGACTTAATCGCATAGTGTGTTTATTATAGAAGTTGAGACAGGTATTGGGGTTCATTATAGAAGGAAAGGGCTAATTGTCCAAAATCTGTGGTAAGGTGGACGAAATCGACTTGGGCAAATGGTGGGAAATATCCAATGCGTGACACCATAGGGGGTGTTGGACCGTTTTCTTTAGACACGTGGACTGCCCAGCCGTCACCGCAAAAACCACTTCCGGAGACATCTTGAAGAAGGTTCTTACTTCCATGGCAGGGATACCGTCACTACCAGGAGCCTCACACATTTTATATTTATTGCCAGCCGCTGTGAGCTCAGCTGTTGCAGCCGCGGGAAGATCGTCATCGCTTCTTCTGGCAAGATCTCGTACGCTGCACAGCCAAACGTCTAATGTAAGACACCGAGATAAGATATAATAATCTCCTCAGGTGTTAGTGTGCGCCCGCCGACATGAGTCCTCTTTAGTCTGCCACGCATTACCTTGTATAAACGCGATCCCACCGGGTCATCCTCGAACTTGAACAACGAATGCTTTCTCAAGCCGTGTCTCTTGCTCTTCATGATGACACTTCTGAGTGCCAGTCTCTATTGACGATATTCTACAAAGAGGTGGGTGGCGTCTGTTCATCCTTTGATCGATTTCCAGAGGCCTTCGGCATGGGGAACAGTTGAAGGGCTGCTGCTACTACCTCTTTCTTCGTTCTATTATTGTTTTGGCTGGAGATGCTGCCTGCGACCTCGGTGTTCCACTGGCCGAGCCGCTCTCTCACAATCCGTCGACGGCAAACGCTGACGCCACTGTGCATCTCTCGGAGGTGGCACACTTTTGTAAAATGGCAGCACAATGCCAAATGTTGGCCTCGTGTTGCCCCCGGCGTGGTGGTCGGTCGGGATCCCCAGCGGCTTCTCCATCAAGAACTCAATGTAATGATGATTATTGTGATTTGCTTCTTCTTATATGATTTTGTGCATACACTGACTTGGCTTCATTTGTTGCAAACGGTAGTTTATATCCGATAGGACGTACGCTGAATTTGCATTTGATAGCACGAGCACCGTCTTCAAGCCTTAAGTATTCTTGGGGATCCATAAATAGAGGCAGTGAATTAGGATCAAGAGTTGCAAATGGTGTGGCTAGCCATGTAGAATAATTATCTTTAATTGGAGGATTACTTATTTTATTTGAAAGATTTTTAATACCGAATTGGTATCCACCAGTATATATTTGAAATTTCTTTGTATAATGCTGACTGGTAACTTCACCGTAAGGTTGACTTAGTTTTGTTCGTTTAGAAGCAGATTCTTCTCCTCCGAGACTTCCACCACCACCACTAGAGGGTCCTGCCATCGTATCTTGATCCATTGGTTGCTGTTGCTGCTCAATATTATGACCATGCCACACAGCTCCTTGTTGATCACTTGTGGACGACGACATTTTTTTTTGTTGTTTATTTGGAGATCTGCTATCGTCGTCGTTTCCAACTGATGAAGAATCGGGCCGACGTTTTACTGGTGAATCGTACTTTCCTCCACTGCTCATTCCAAACGGGTACACAACTCCTGTAATACTTTCGAGTGCAGCTTTTGCTGCGATGCCGAGTGCACCAATATTGCCAACAATGCTACCATCAGCAGCAAAATCACCAAAAGCAGACAAATCAGCGCTCAAATCTCAGACAAATCGACACTCCTTCTGATGAGAGCCTTTCGCTTGTTTGCAGGCAAATACAAATGTGCAGATCGCATAATACGATCACATTTTGATTATTACTGTAATTAGTTATTCCTTTCGGTTTGTATTCTAAGTTTAACTATATCGGTTTATAGATAATTTAGATCGGTCATGCAAATAACGGCATTTCAACGCACGACTGACCCTCAGTCTCGTCTCCTGTGCTGACCTGTCCACAGTCCGGCCAGCTCTCGTGGGCCGTTATCGACGAGTCTGCGGGCGGACATCTCCGGTAAGAGTTTCAGGTGCATAGCGCGAACGCTGGCACAGGTGATACAATTTTTGCTTGCCCCCTCTCGGCTGCTCGTGGAGAACGGTCCGCAGAAATCGACCCCGGTGACGGCGAGCGCTGCGATGAGAGCCGCGCACTCGGCGGGCAATGGTGCTTGTTCTTGGTTGGCAGTATTCGCGTACCACGTGCTACCTGCCTTACTGATCGAAACAAAGACCACGTCTAACGCAACATCAGTACGGCCCAAAAGGATACCAACGACTTTCGGTTGGCAGGATGGTGCTGGACGTCGGGGGCCCTACGCTCCCACCAGCATCCCCAAGTTGCAACAGGCGTTCCATCATACGCATGTAATACAAATATAATAATAAATACACAACCAACACCGTGCCAGAAACCGCCGCCAGCGTGGCGACACCAATGGCAGCCCGGCGGACCGGCCGCCGCTTTCTTCCTCTCCACGCCGCCGATGGGCGACCTTTTCACAGCGCGTGAACGGACACTTAGCAGACGTTGACGTTAGCATCCACTTCGTCGATTACTTGTCTTTCCTCCTCCAACACTACTTCAGACGAACGATGAACTTGACGAACGCCGGTCGGATGACAGATCATCATTCGAAGACTGATGACAGCTACTTAGGTCACCCACAGCTACACACATCGGAGAGGAGACTGGCCGAGGCCAAATCTCTGAGGACCTACAAGCAATGCTGAAGTGACAATAAACACCTTTCTGATCCACCATCAAAACCTGACGTGTGGTCTTCACACACGAACACTGAGCTAACCGAACCTGGCCGTTGCATCGAGGAATAGAAGAGCAATGGCTGCACTCGGCCTTGGGTCCTTCGCCCTTAGCTAGCCTCGTTCGTTCCTTGTCAGGATGCCGAACCGCTGTTCATGTGATCGGCGAGCGTCGCACCGCGACGGTCGGTGCTCTTTGCTGTTGCAAAAAGGGCCGCGTTTCCTGGCGTGTTCGGAGATTGGGCTTTTGTTGCATATCGTCATTATCGTCACAGGAGCTACGAGCTGATTAGGGACACCTTTTAGCGGATGGCGGATTTTCGATATCTTGGTGTTTTTTTTCTTTCGATTTCTCGTAGCGAGGTGCCTCGATATCCAGAGTCGCTTGTACGACTTTTTCGCTGAGATGCTCAGCGACAGTCGCGCACATAAGCACAACCTGGCTAAGCGGCCTGCCCGATACCAAAGGGAATCGTAACACACAGAGTCACGTTCGTTGGGTTATGTAATCATGCAACGCTAGTCTGCGGGCGTCTCTTGGGCGACCTCTTGGGTGTCTTGCCCGTTCAGCCAACGTTTTTTTTTTTGGGGTGTATGTGCCATTCCGCAGTTTTCTCTAGACGCTCCGCTGCAATAGCTCAAGTCCTGGCTACGATACCAAATTTGTGGTGAATATTGGCTAAGCCCCGGTGGCTGGCTAGTGCGATCGGCCTAGGGGAGCCTTCCATTATAGGGCCTGCGTGGCCGAAAAGGTCGTCAGCAGGATTTGTAAGGAATCCCTGCTTGTATGTATATTCAAGCGACTCAAAAATTTCTCCACAACCATCTCTGCAAGATGTTCTACACTGTTGTACTCAATTACATACGGTGTTGGTACATCATACGTGTCAGTTCTTCGTTCAAAAAGTGATACCGGAACTAATGTGTATGCGTTGAAAATGTCGCGGTATGCCAATAATACATCCCAGATCTTGTTTCGTTGGTCCAAAAGATGTCTTACTTTCGACCTTCCATACAATGAACTACCAAATGCGATATTACTGTTTACATTGGCTACTTTTGTTGTATCTGCATCATTGACGTCATATCGTGCAACCATCGCTGGTACTATTTTTTTCATGCCTTTCCCGTGAGCAACCTGCACTTGTGTGTGTGGTTTTGAATGAAGTCTTGTTCTCAGCGGTCGCGAATGGGAGTTTGTAACCTATGGAGTTTGTAGCGCTGTTAGTGAGGCCGGTCTCTTATTTGCAGGATCAACGCGCCATCCAGCTTTATGAACGGGAGTAATACATGCACGCCGGTTAATATTCTGTATACAGCCCTCCAATAGCTATCGTTTGAAGACCATGTTTAGTGCAAACGCCACCCTCAAAGCAGTTTCCTTGAACAAGATGGCAGGAAGACATTCACGATTGCGATTTCTTCCAGCTTTCAACCTCGACATCTCAGATAGCACAGAATCTTTAATCCGCCATTTAACGCCCACGGTACAACTGCTTTCGACATAAGGCTTCATAAGACGGACAACCCCTTTAAATGCACATGTGCAACGGTGGGGATCGAGCCCGAGCGAGAGGTCAACGTCATCAACTACACCAGGACATTCGGCGAGTACAGCGATGCAGCCGATGAGAGAGATGCAGCCCGTTTTTTTCAACGTTGCCTTGAACAGGTCACATGGTAGATCAGCCTCCTTACGATTATCCGCAACGTCCTCTTCTATACAATTTACTTGCACTGCCAGGTCATCGCGCAATTTTCGTCTGGATTTCCAAGGATGTCGTGGGATCGCGAGAGGCAGCTATTGTCGGTTCTAGTATCGTCTGTCAAGCGCACAGACAAGATCGCATTAAAGCTTTGCCAGCGTAGCGGGTTCCGATGGATCGTATTCTTCTGTTCGCTCGTGCAGGCGCTCTACACATGGTGCTCTATAGATTTTTCCTTCATCGGACTTTAGAGAAACACTTACTTCTGCAAGGAACAGAAGAAACCTGTGGAACCATGTATATCTCGTACTGATGCTATGACTTGAACAAACCCCTTCCACCCTGTCACCAAAGGGGGATTTCACAATGGAGTCGTAGTCGGCATTGCCAAAGTCCTGAGAATCATAGTTAACTTCTGTCTCCTGGTACGCACAGAACAAGATGCCTAGGTAATCAGAGCGCACAGAGTTGTGTATCACTCTAAGTTATCGCTACGTGAACAAGGTCCAAAGTGTTCGCTGCAGCTGATCTCGTGACATCAAACACAAGCTGAAAGGGCCCATCAGAAGCACGGAAGTTTAGAAAATATTTAATTCTAAGGTTTGCGAATGGTAGGCACCGTTTGCTCCTTTCAACACGAGCGGAGCTACTAACGCTCTCAGATAGACACACCATACACATGGTCCATATTATTCACAGTCGGACTCCGCTGTTTCAAACACTCACTTATCAAAATGCAGACAGTCGTAATTTCGAAAAAATCCACGTTTGGGCGAACGTCTTATCATGATATTGAAAAGCACAGGGCCTCGTATTAGTGTTCGCGTGAACGCGCCAAAGCTGATGTCCTTACTGGGTGAATCCCTCGCCGCAAATTTTACAGACAAATAAACGATGGCCAAGAATGATCTCTAGACAAAACGATGGCATGGAAAGTTCCATCTCTAAATCGAAAAGAGCCGGTAAACAGGAGGAATACGAGGATAATAATATTAAGCGAATCTGTATTGACGAACTGTCCAATCTGTACAAAGAAGATTACGAAACTGATCAATCGATATTCGAATATTAGATGAACAATAGGAACAACTACCATAAGTTGATCCGCGCCACCGGGGACAAGCGCGCAGGTTCTTTCCTTCTGCAGCGTCTGTCCCTCGCTGTGCAGAGGGGCAATGCCATCGCCTTCCTCGGGACATTGTCGACCTCTGCCCCCCCCCCCCCCACCCCCAGAATTCCTAGAAATAATTCCTAACTACTGTATGTTTGAATAAAACAGCATTTGAGTTATAGGAAGAACTCCAAAAATAACCAAGAGCCAACGGCCGATGGCAAAAAAACGTTTATTTTCGGAAGGTAGATCTCGTCTGCGTTTATCCATCGACGGTAGCTGACTCAGTTTAAAGCGTACGCTTAAGCTAACAAACACACAAAGGCCCATGTGCCCCTATTCTCGATCTCAGATAACTACCACATGTACCGCTACTGAGACTGAGTATAGAATACTCTCTTCCCATATGGCGCATGTAACGGCTCATATCTTATATTTGGCGCATATATAAGGAGTATATATTTAATATTTACTGGTTAGCCTTCAAGAAGGCGACTTCCATCATAAATTTGATCTGATAAACGAACTGATCGATGCTGCTATATGATATACATTTCATCGTATGTCGATATAAACAAAAACACCTTTTAAAGTGCTTCGCTTCGGTCTAGCCGTCTAGAGGTCAAGTATCAAGAGATTTGTAATAATGTTAAGGTGTAATAAAAGGTTTCCATCTAAATATATTATTTACACGCGTTTCTACTGTCGAAGCAAATCCTCAGTTGCACTTACTTGGTTGTCGCCTCCCTGGAGATGAGGATTCCTGTTGTCGAGCATAGGTGTTGCCCGGGGGCTTTTTGACCCTTTCCTTCAATCGATGACTTTTAATGTCGCACAAATAGTCAAATAGCTTGATATGTTTCGGGGGCACAGCACGCACCCGAAAGTGGAATCGGTACGAGGCGGAAATAACACTAAGGCTCAGGTATGGTTTTGACTCAGATTCCTTGTCAATCGATGCACTGCTATCAGTGAGTATCTCGCGCATTTAAGCAGTCCCGGATTCGATTTAAGAGAGATCACACATTGCTGAGCCTGTTGTGGCGAACAGGTCTCCCAGAGGCATTCAAGCTTCTCTGAAAGCAAGCTGTCTTACCATTTTCAATTGAAAACGTTTGCAACATTGAGTGAACACAAAGGAACTACTGGCGGGCAGCGACGACGTGTGACATCCACCTGTGAGGCATTCGTCCTCCTCAGTCTTGCACTTTGTTTCTCGTCGATAACAAACATCTGTAGCACTTTCAGCGTAACGCCCACTCCTATTTCGAGACAGAACATGATTTTCACATTAGTCTACGTTGAACTATTAGATATCCTGCTAGAACTTAACTTGCTTAAAGGTGTTGTTCGTTTATGTTCTTTTTTAGCAAAAAAAAGAAAAATATGAAAAATGCTGTCCGTAGTTCCCGGCCAAACATTACAGGTGGACAGATTCAAGCGAAATTTGACTTTTTCAAACAAAAAAGGACTCGAAAAGGGAAGAGGAGGAAATCTCAAAAGAAACCGGACAATCTCGCAATATAGAAATAAACTACGGGAAACAATGCTTACCGAGATTCGTGGGTGGACAGTGCCTCGGTGTGGCCAGGCTTCTGGCTTGACCGACTCGCGCGAGGTACGCAAATGGGTTCGTACGGATCGATTTGCATAGCCCTCCTACGAAGCAGAATGGAAACCACCCAATTAGTCAAGCGTAAATTTTATAAAATATTAAGTATGTAATAGAAGATAGTTTGTGATAATCTCGCACTTTCTGATGATACATTAATAATCATAATAATACAGATATCAACACAGATGTTGATAATATCAAGTATCTTGTTGATGTACATAATAACAGAGATTGGCTAAGAGTCAGCCCGAAAACCTTTTAACACAGATATCAATCCAAATCACACATATCCAATACATCGACAAAATTCTTGCAACTAATTAATGTGCAATTGTCTGATTATTGCATTATATTGCACCATTGTATTACGATTTACGCACAGGCTAGAAGCAGAAATACTATGCCGGCAAACCTATCATAAAAACTATGAATCATCCGAGAGGTATGTTCGGGTATTTTTGCCAACGCGAGTATTCTATCCAACAGGAATTGTTAGATAGATCGCACCCTTCCATGCGTCACTATGATACTAGCGTTTTCCAATAATGAATCGACCCCGGTGGATGTCCTGTTGCAGGTGGTCAACAATATATATATATATATAACCGGCACACACATATATGTATAAACAAGCATACAAATGCTATGCCCACCGGACGTTGGGACACACAGATGTGCTAGCTCCCTTGCAGCACCTAAGGGTCCCTGTTAGCAGGTTGGTGAGCCAACCGGTGTAGTACTACCAAGGATCATTTCAGATAAGCCGCCTCCAGCCAGCTTCAGCTGCTCGACAGCGAGCTGGCTCCACATTACATCAATTCGGTGAGTAGTTGTTCCGTTGTTTTTTTCATGTTTTTGTTTTCCCACAGCTTTTCCCACATTGTGAGAATAAATCAATGTTCTTTAGCCGATCCATCAAAAGCACTGTTGTTCTGCCCGCTGAACGACCCAGCTTCTCGAGTTCTTCCAGAAGTCGAACGCTAATGAGCCACGTTTTTGATAATTACTCAGCACGAATTCTCAACCATTCCTCCACATAATCCCCATCTTCTGCAGGTCTCGCCGACGCTACTCGCTTCACATAATCGGATTACGATCATCTCGACTATCACACATAAGCGTATCTTCTCTGAGTAGAAATTATGAAATTATACAGTAGATAAGCTCACCTATTACGATACAGAAGAAGAAATGAATGGCTCACTCTTGAAGACAACAATTTTTACCTAACAGCAAAAACTCTCATTTTAGTCATTCAAGTTCCAAACCAACCATATTCGAGATCTTAGAGACAAATTGCACTGCAAACTTTGCGTAGTCGGCTGTTCCATTACGTGTGAATATATTCTTTCTACTATACTATAGGTTGTAGTGCGATGTCATCAGTTTCAGCTGACACATACGTCTACGACTAGCGGGTTTTTTCCAAGCCTAAGCCGACCTCGATATTTAATAGCAAGCGGCACGGTAAACATGATGTTCAAGCATTGCGCGGAACACCCTTCCAAAGACCCCCCAGTATTTCTGCAATTTGGTGTGCCTGGAGAATACTACGTCGAATAGAAACTGTACCATCATTTATCGTTACCAAACACAGATTGATTATATTAGTCATAATCAATTTCAATTGTAATAGTCCAAACATATCAGCTTGATATTAAAATGGCATTAAATTCGCACGAGGACCTCCATCGACCTGGTTCCCGCTGTCTTGCCATCTCCACTGCATTTAAATATAACAAATGTCGCATCTCTGGCGAGCAACTTAAATTCTTAAAAATATATGCTGCCTTTCGCTGATTCGCGGATATCATCAATCCCCACCAATATCGCACAGTCGAGAAGGTACTATTGAAAAAGGAGCGACATGCAAGAACTAACGAGTTCCTCAACGAGGCTGGCACGAGGCTCCGGGAGTTTCCATACCACTCATTGTTACAGACATGAACGGATCATGTCGAACCGCAGAAAAGTGAGTTCCATAACCTAGGAAAAAGCTGCTACCCCTAGCGTCATTTACTCCGCAATTTTTGTGTCGAGTTCCGAGTGCACTCCTCAGAATCAGCAACACATGCAAAGGCGCAAAGGTGTACGGGCCAACTGGTCCGGGTTAAGAACCAGCGCATCGCTCGGCAACGACACCCCGGCGGAACAACAAGGTATTCGTCAAGACTTCGAGCCCTCTCCCCCCCCCGATTCTCGAACTCTCCATGAAAAGGTCGTTAATAGGTAATCGAATGGAAACTAGCTAGTTGCGTTCTGCCTCTCGGGCCTGCATCACACCTATGAGACTATGTGTACGAAGCAGTGAAAGCATGTACTAGCCTCGGGATGAAGGAAGAACAATGTCTAGAGAGAGAACAATGTCTATATGAGATCACTATACATGCCTTGTCCAACGTTCATCGAAGTCATTTCTCGAGGCTTTTCGTTGTGAGAGAGCCTCAAAGTCCATTGCAGATTCTGTAAATCACAGCCTAGCCGATCTCGTACGAAAGCCTGCGCGGTACTCTTGGTTTCAGTCCTCTCAGAGTGCAATGGAAAGCCCCTTCCTGGGGTATCCGTATGGCTTATGCTTAAGTGTGCTGAAATTGACAACAAAACAGTAAGTCAGAATAGTACACAGATGCAATGCTAGATAATGCAGGTTTATCGCTTTCAAACAAATTGTCAGCACTGTAGTTCAATTTCAGCGGGTACAGTTGTCGTCCAGTTTTATAATTAAATAAATAATCGTACTGTAAGCACTCATACGAGGCGATTGTTCACCACTGAACGGATCAGGAACCTTCCAGAGTGTCCTGGGTTAGTGCGTTCTGCCATTATTATTTCATATCTTAGTATTCCTATTCATTATGCACACTTTCTTACCAGCGTATCGCAAGATTCCAGCTAACTAGGCGGACATATATGTCTCAAGGCATATATACCTCAAAAGCAAAGGGTGATTCAATTCTCAGCAACGAATGGCAAACCACAATCTCCTGTGTGAAATTCACCCCAAGTGATTCCCTATTCCACAATACATTGATGTTACTCGAGGTATCCTCGTGTGCGTCCAATAATAATAACTCGCAATTTGATTATCTTGTGCTCACCTTAGTTTAGCGACGGTCACCGTTCGCCGCAGTAGACCTCTATGAACTGCTAAAACAATTGTGGTTCCGCAGAGCACACGACTTTGTGCTGGATTCCGCGACCAGCCGACATTTGACTTCTTCGTTCGTTGAAATCCTTTCCCCCGTTAACATCTCGTGTCGGACTCGGGTCGGATTGCTTCGGACTCGAGTGACGGACGGACGAATTCTGCCGATTTAACGGCGGTCAGGCGAGACAAAACAACGGCACACGGAGACACAGAGTCCATGAGTGTCGTGCACATGCCATGAGCTCGGGTGATCAAATTTAGCGGAGAAGCGGATCGTCGCTTGTGAGATCAAAATGCTGCCCTGATTTGACCTATGCTAGTGGTGTCCTAATGAATTTCTAATGAATGATATTATAGATCAAATAGACGATGTCGGCTAAGCGATCAGCGGTTGACCTATAAGAACGCCTGAGATGTGAGAGAGGAGTTTGATGTGTCCATACAGTACCAATTATCTAATTAGCGTTCAACAGCATCTAAAACGCCGGCTATATGACAGGTTTCACAACAGAAAAATCCACGCTGGGATTCATAGTGCGGTAGCTAGTGCACGCGATCTGTGTCACCACGCAATATGCACCTATCTAGGTAAAAAAAATGTACTATCTATTATCATAGTGTTAACCTACTTTCGTTTCGAGGCCGCTCACGCCGCGACAGCGAACTGGATCTGTAATAGTTCCTCTGCTCTGGCGAACAGTACGATTGCAAATATATATATATATATATATATATATATATATATATATATATATATATATATATATATGAAACAAAGAATATCTTTTTTCTTGTGTAACCGCCAACTGCGATTCACTTAGTGTTCGATCCAATTCGTATTATTGTTGCTGTTGATGTTGTTGTTTATCAGACAGGTACCAGCTAGTTTAGAACAATCTCTAACCTGTCGGCCTGCAATAGCTGCGGCAGACATTCGACTCCCCGTAACCGACGCGTCGCGACATCGACATCCGTTTGTGCCATTGTTCTCGTTTACAGAGGTCGGGTGGTTGGCCGCACAAGCAACCATAGTAAAATTTTGACCACGTCAATTTTGTTGATTCAATTTCATCGGGATGTTCTGGCCCAAATCGAACATTTGAACAGTCGTAGAATCGCGATTTAATTTAATGCAGTTTGTGCAACATCAATAAACACAAAATAGAATGGTGAAGAAAATGTAATTTATCATCTAATTGCAAACATGATCCCTTATGTGTGTTTGTGTGTGTGGAGCCAGAGACGATGGAATTATCTCCTTGCTGTTCATATATTGTTTCGAAGAACATGGGTAATGAATGATCGCGTTTAGTATTCTATGTATTCAAGAGAGAAGTCGACTATACCTTACCGTTCATAGTTCTTAAGTAATATAGACGCTCTTTATTTGATCGTTTACTTCTCTCGCTCGCCTTCGGAGTTGTCTCCAAGCGATGTGTCATGGCTGGGCTTGAACCTGAGACCTCCGGATCCGTAAAGCCAGAAAGTTAGCCACCGTTCTTAAATATCAGCTCAAAGAACCTCCTCTCTTTCTTGCCACTTCAAATTCGAGGCCCTTGAAATGACATATCCCTATGCATAAGTCTTTCACGAGGCACGCATTCGTATGAAATAAGAGCATGCCTCGATATAAGTCTTTCAATAGACCACTAGTTCATTAGTAGTTCTTAACCAAACTTAAGTAAAAAATAACACGAGTCCGAAATTACGAAACTCTTATGGTGAAATCTACTCGGGCAGGATCAACAGGTGGTAATGTCATATGGATTATTAGAACAGGGAAATCATAGGCAGGACTGGCTAGCATTACCGTCACCCATCTCACATTCAAAAGGATATTACACTGGCTGGCTTTTATACAGACAATAATTAGAGAATTAGTTGGGCACATGGTGTCAGGTCGTCGATACTATATTTAGCATTACTAGATTCTGAAAGCTGCAGAGGTTTATCTTCGATTAGCTAAACAAAATATAAATGTACAATCATTGGAGACAGGGTATAAGGCCGAGGCCATCATCGCCACCGCCGACATTGCCTCGCTGCCTGGGAGAGGCGTTGCAGAATGAAGGGACGCGGATCGGTCTGTGGTAGACTTCTTTGAGCTTATGAAATATTCCAAGATCAGCAGCATCGTAGAGATCGCTATATGCTTAAGGGCAGCGAGGTATCTGGGCCGATTGCATCTGACGCCAGCCCTGCTAATAACCTCTTTCCTGAAATCTGTTTAAGGCACCAACGTGATTCTTTAGATGAACGGCCCATATGACAGAACCGTATAATAATTTTGGCACAACCAGATGTTTATATAAGGTCATATAGAAGTCAACTATATGTTGACTACAGAGCAACACAAAAAACAGTGCTACAGACAGCATTTGTAGCAAACGAACGACTTTCGTTACATGAGAATTGAAATTGATTGAAGGGCGCATAACAACGCCTACAGCCCAATCTTGCTGAGAAGACGACACAACTGGACACTTGGCTACGGATATCAGCGTGTCGCTTCTCCCGTACCACTCCGTTGCGGCGTTAATTGATGACTGTAATGACTCCCTCCTTACAAGACTATCCAAGGGGCCATGCAGTTTCATATCATCAGTATAGAGTGTGTGAACAATGCCGTTTGGTACAATTTTTGATGATCCAATATAAATACGCAAATCAACAGAGGATCGACACAGGGACCCTTGGGGAACACCCCTGAAGGCAAACTCCAAATGAAGTCAGTCTGAGGGTTTACTTTGACTTCGACACGACGATCACTTAGATAGCTATGGTCTTATCATCAATCGCTAGCTCGCAGAGAGGAAGGGGTCGAGTTAGGTTGGGAGGACCGACGTGGCGGACGAAGTCGGACGAGGTCGGCGCCGTCGACTTCGGATATGTCGAGCGAAGAGAGGTGACCCGAGGGATTATCTGGCGGCCGTGGGTCGAAGTGTTCTAGTTATCAGCGTGGCCGACGTGTAGGTCCGGTAGGCCCGCACTTGGGCCGCCGAGGGCCACGGCGGGGATCCATCATTTTCCACTTACATTTTGGGGGTCCGTCTTACGAAGTAACATACATTTATTCACGTTTGTTATGTAACAATATAACAATATATATAAATAAAAATAACGTAACTATGTTACCATAGGTGGTAGGTAAGAAATCACAAGTATCACAGCTCTATATGTGAGTGTAAATGTATATATATATATATATATATATATGACCAGAGTTTATAATATACATAGAATATGAGATATAAAAACTATATACAAAAGGTACTGAGGGCCATTCATCCTGATCATCCGCTGCTTGACGATAATCACCAGGTTGTTGAGCGAGGTGCTGGCAGGTTGCAGCATGGTCTCGCGGGCAAGAGGCTCAGCGTCCGATGTCCCAGATGCGGAGCCTTACGAAGCAATACCATGTGAGTTAAGTGTCTTAGATGTGAGTGGTGGATGTGAAACTCTGTCAAACGCTTTGGAAAAATCGAAGTGCACATATACAGTCAAAGATAATCTTTTGGTTTTGATATTGAGCCCAGTAATAAGACATACCAGCCGGTTTGGTAAAGGCAGATCTGCCCTTCATGAAACAGTGTTGATCGTTGTCTAATATGCCCTTTTAAGCTTGATAATTGAAGATTTCAACCATAATCTTCTGAAAAATCATGCATACTATTGGTTGCCGAGCTACAAGTCTATAATTGTCTACTATTTTAGACAAATTTTCGTGCACGGGTGTGACTAGAGGGTAATGAAATCATTCCGGAACAATTCCCTCAAATCTATCTCTCCATAATATCCATCTATAATTCCTTCCTGGTTGCTCCTACACGAAGTGAACTAGCGCGACTTAGCTACGGCAGTGACGAGGTCCTTATCGACAATCGGAGGAATACAGTGAGTTTTGAGTAGTCGCATTTGAGAGAAGAATAGATTGAATTTTCACTGCAATTTACTCAATCGTTAGGTTGAGTAGCAACGTTGGACCAACGTAACTACTGTTCAGCACGTCGACGGAATGACAAATGACTAATACACGTGCCAGGTGATCCTTAAAAATATCCGCGTTTTTCGGTATTGTCGGCCACAACCTGTTTATTTTTTTTTCATAGCGAGCAAATCGTTTCGACGTCTAGCATTCGCTTGGTTGCCTGTCTAAGGAAAAAGAGACTTTGTAGGATCACGAAATGAGAGTGTCGACTCTTCATGAATTCTCGACATCATGAAGCGTTTTTCACGGTCGAGTCCGACTTTCGGGAGATGGATCGTTTTGCATGAATTGAGTTAGCGTTTCGATATGATCCTTGAGTCTCTGGTGTTTTTTTTAATATCCTCAAGCTTAGTTATGAAGAAAGAGAACATATGATTACTATTGTTGATTATTATTGATCATTATTATTGTACATGCTGATTATACATGCGCTCAACATTGTGACAAGGTTCGAAGATTGCGGATCAAGGGGACAACAACCGATTTGTCTCAATGGCAACATCATTGCCCAGATAGAAATTATAACGAGCTGAATTGTCCTCAATGCTATCGAGTGTAGCTGGTGTCTCGAAACTTATGTCTTCCTTTATGGTTTGAAGAAGACGAAGAGGAACGGTGATAGAATTGATGGCGCAGCCGCAGTCAATTGATGGCTGCGCCATCAATTCTACCTGGGTCAGAGGTTAGGACGCCATCTATAAGTAAGGGGTTATTGGCAACAACTGTAGCGCGTCCATCAACTAGCTGAGAAAGACAAGTCGTTAACACGGCGTTTTACGAAGAAAATATAAATGAGCTGTTATTACCAACGGCACTTACATCGTACAATGAGTCATAAACATCCGAGATAATAATGATCTGTGTGTTGTTTTATGGACTTGGACCATCGTCGTCCCGTGGCTCTTCTCATTACGCTGTGGGCTGTGCTCACTCCGTTTAGAGGAGGCACGGGTGTAGGTATATTAGAAAAAAAAGGAAAAATTCACTTTGGCCTTCCTCGAGGCCATGGTGTTCAGTTAGCAGGGATGTCAAGGCAGCTAAGCTGTGCCTACCCCATAACCTATGTAGGCAATCCGAACAGCAATTCCCTCCGCTTGTATTGACGATACCAACCGGAAACTTCGGAGGAGGTCGGGACGGTGTCAGCTACATATATATATATATATATTATGTATCTAGGTATTACTGACCCGTAGTAATGGTTTGTTATTGATTGGAGAAGATACTCATATATACATATTATTTATATATATATATATTAAGTGGGGAGTGAGTTTAGTGGGTAGGTCTGGCAGTCCACCAGGCAGGAGTCGCACAGCACCATAGCAAATACCTTAGTTGTGAGGCCTGGTCCGCATGAGTATTCTCCGTCATAAAAAAAGATATATATCTTTTTCGAAATATTTCGATTTGTATGTGCCCAATGGACACGGAGGAGACTCGTGGGTACACTAAGGGGTTCGATCCCCACCGTGGCACATTTGCATTTAAAGGGGTTGTCCGTCTTATGAAGCCTTACGCCGAAAACAGGTACATGCACAGCATGATTCGTGGTATCAAGAAACAAATCGTAGACGTGTAAGCGCAACAATCCATATGAAGTATCGGGGTTCAATTCTCATGCAGACATTCAATTATCACTGTGATTATATCAATGTTCCAGTCTCGGAATAGTAGCATTGGGCATTGGCGTCGATCGCTATGCGTATATATTTTCTATCAGTGGTTCAATTCGTTTTTCGGTAGCTATTTTCTTTGCTCTGATGTTTCTACTTTGATATGGGCTTAGGCTAATCTTATTTGCTGTATCACCTTCGACAGTGTCCAGGTGAAAGTCGACCAGATGCTATCAGGGAGGAGAAATGATAAAAATAGTGACCCATACTGGCATAGTCACTAGGTAATTATTTGCCGAATTTGCTGCTGTGCCTATAATCACCACAATTGCTTGGTATACCCAGTCGACGACACCCCCCCCCCCTTCACCCACCATCAAATCATTACTCAAAACAACTCTCGAAAAATAGAAACCACAACGCAGCTGTTTCACGTGTCGTCCCTACAGATGCGCCAAATGTAACTTAACGATTTGCCGAATACACGCTAGCAGT
This sequence comes from Stratiolaelaps scimitus, assembly GCA_019614645.1. Classification (NCBI taxonomy): domain Eukaryota; kingdom Metazoa; phylum Arthropoda; class Arachnida; order Mesostigmata; family Laelapidae; genus Stratiolaelaps; species Stratiolaelaps scimitus. The sequence goes on along the minus strand of JABWDB010000041.1, from coordinate 1,419,226 downwards.
GAATAAGTGACTGAAACTTGTCACTTGAGTGAATTGTCATAATTCAGGTCAGTGCGTGATGTCCCCTGGATGGTCGTCTAGTGGTGAGCGTCTTGGACTGCTCTACCGGAGGGACGCGGGTTCAAATCCTGTCAGACGCTTTGGAGAATCTTTGGAGTTCTTTATCATCTTTCTTTATCTGCACATTCTTGCCAGGTACGAGTAAGGCAGAGAATAAGCAAAGGTGGCCGGACAGGTCCTCATAGTAATACCTAAGCTGAGGCCCGTGAAAAAAAATATGCCATTATTTGCTTCCATTTATTGAATCCTCAGTATGGATTTACACACACACACCCATATCTACGTGCTGGAGTTTCTCCAAACACCAGCTCTTTCTCAGATATGACAAAGCCGCGTGTGTATCGAGCAGCAAAAATCACCGATTGTTGAACAGCATATACAACTTGAGTTTTATTTTCTTTGTTTTTTTATGTATATTTCCTTATGCCATGATGTGTTTGTTGTCTTTGTTGTTATTATTATCATCGACCTCCGTGTCGAAACAACTCTCTCTTTCTCTCTCAAGACATTTCTTTCTGCCCGTTTGCTTTGGGCTGTGCCTGACCTGTTTAGCTTCCTCTCACTCAGCAGCTGGTTCCTGTGCGACCGTCACAGTGAATTGTTCAAGTCATATGAATCACACAGAGAGCCGTAGGAGGCAGGTCATCAAATAGATACGATTCTAATAGATACACGTCGGTACATAGTAATTGTCACTCATCATGCGGGCGCGCACCAACGGCCCTCCTCTGAATATAGAACTTACGTAGCGATATATATATATATATATATATATGGTCTAATATGTAACAGCTCTTCGATATCCCACCATCTGTAATCATGACCTGATCGCTAATTGCGAGTCTCAACTCATCATATCATTATTTGTCTACAAACTGTTCGTTTTCCTCACAATCACATTTGCATGCTATGTATGCATGCGTGTCTGCATTTATCTCAATCGTTATTACGAGCCGACTCAACATTGGTCCTCCCCGAGCGAGCACCGGTTAGCGACTATGTTCACCCTAACAGTCCTTCCCTACGGGAACGCGCTAACACAACAATCGTAAGAATTATCATATATAAAATTATACAAAACAATATGTATGTACGATATTAATAATAATAATAATAATAATGGCAAAAAAGCGAACTCGCTAACAATAATTAGGTGTGTCTACTTCTATTTCATATTTATATATATATGTATATGTATATATATAATATTATCTAGACCAATGAAGCTGCTGCTGTTGATCTTAACGGGAGCTGAAGTCAGGGTGAACTCATCGGGTCGTCCTTCGTGTCGAACCAGAGGAAGTTACAGTAGCATTCAGCTTTCTCAGTGCACCGGCTGCGCACCTGAAAATGGCGCAGAGTTTACAGGACATTAGACGCATTCGAGTTATATACCGCAGGTACAAATACAGGTGATTAATATTAGGGCATACGGTTCGAACTCGCCGATCTTTCGAATGGCGCACAATCCGAACTACGCGATACAATGCGTTCATTTTTGGAGTGGGCACGCGGCAGGAACGTGGCTTCCTTTCGAACACTGAGTGGTTTCGGTACGATCAGAAAAATAGACACCGCAGCAAAATGTTTAAATTCCCCCAAAAATCAACGGGAAATCATCAAGTTTTTGTTTCTCCAAAAACACCCTCCAGCTGAAATCCATCGACAATTAGTGAACGCGTACAGCAGGTCTGCCTTATGCCTGCGAACGGTGCGAAGTTGGTGCAAGCGATTTAACAGTGGAGATATGGACACCGATGACCACCGAGGTGGGGACCAGAAATCAGGTGCGACAAGGGACGAACGGATTGACAGAATCAAGGCAGCTTTTGAGCAAACCAGAGCTTGGTCCATGAGGTCTTTGTCGGCTGAAAGTGGGATTCCTCAGTCAACGTGTCATAGTATTATCACCAATATACTGAAGATGAAGAAAATCAATGCAAAATGGGTTCCCCATATACTGACTGCTGAGCAGATGAAAATGCGTGTGGAGTGTTCGACATTTAATTTGAAGACTTATACGCAACAAACCAGTCGCTTAGAGCACACCGTGTAGATGGACGAGACATGGATTAGCCTGGATAGACCCCCTGAGAAGGACCAAGCAAAACAGTGGCTCCGACAAGGTGAAGCGGCAACGTCTGTGGCAGTGCCAGACAGATTCGGACGAAAGGTGTCGATGATACTCGCCCTGGATATCAAGGGTGTTTGCTATTATGAAATATTAGCAGCAAACGAAAAACTCAATGCTCCCCGATATCTCGGCTTCTTGAAAGAATTGATGAACAAATTGCGTGGGGATCGACAGCACCGAGTGTGCTTACTCGACGACAATGCAAGATCTCACCGCACTGCTGAAATTACGGCCTGGATGGAGGGGAACAATATTAAGCGATGACATCAACCCCCATATTCTCCTGATTTAAGCCCATGTGATTATGGTTGTTTCCATGCATTAAAAAGGGCAATAGGTGGGGTTCCATATGCAACCCTCGACTTACAAAAGTAATAGATAACGAAATTTTATATGGAAATGCAAGTAATGGTAAATATTTGGCTAACTCAAAATTCCCAGAGCGCTGGAATCCGTGTATCAATAAAGCTGGAGAGTACCTCTAACTCATACCAAAAAAATTTGTTCTACTCAATTTAGTTCAAAAGTTATTGGCATTTAAAGAGAGGCGAGTTCGAACCGTATGCCATAATATTACAGTTTCGATGCGAAACATCATATATTTCAAATCTTTAGACACTCGAGCTTCGGCGCACGCCTGCTGCTAACGAAAGTATAACTATTCACTGCTAGCTGTCCATATCGTTCATATATGTTACTAAGGAAATAACATTTTTGTTTCCCTAATGATTCATTACTAGCTTTGTTGTATTTGTAGACAAAGCGCCCTTGTGTAGGTGTAAATTAATGCTCGATTTCGTTACCTCCTTCGAACGGGGCCGTTCCTTGCGCCGTCTCTCTTGACATGTTGTCTCACAGTCTGGTAAGATGCAGCAGTTACAGGCTCCTATAATTTGAATAATTAATATCGGTCAGCTATCGACGAAGGAATATGATTTGTTGAAAAGGAAAATACCACTGGAAATTTGTCTAAGTAGTGTACGCCTCTTTCACTACACAGAACGACTACAGCTTACGGCTATGCCCATCGCATATCGCTGCGATCGTTGGTAGTATTCGCTTACCACTGGATTTTTGGCAACTTGATGTCGTCGTTATATTTTCGCCTTTGACCTTGCCGGCGGCTGTGCACTCCATCTCGCAGGTCTCGTCCGTACAGGGAACAGTGCTGTCCGGAAGTGTCACAGCCTGGGGTAGACTCCGTACGACTGGAACATTTCATCAGTCGATGAATGCATCACCATGAAACAGAATTCGATACAAACAGTAAAATATCGTAGAAGAAGGAAGAACTCGTGTTAGATTCATAGCTATAGGTTAGGTTTGCTCAACGCCGTTATTGAAGGAACGCGCTAAGCGATACTGGAAAAGGGAGATGGTGTTGAACCTCGTCAACGGTTCCAGACGAGTGGGGGCACAGTCACGGTGTTGTCACGCATTAGCGTGCCAACACCCCCTCCGCCCCTTTTAAAGAAAAAAAAACGAGGTATAGGTTAGGTATATTTGATATGTCCAGCCCCCGGGTGGAGTGGTGTGGGTGGCGGACATTCGTAACCGACTGCCTCGCAACCGGAGGCGCGACACGTTGGTGTGCACATGGGGGTTTCGATTCCCAGCGTTGCACATTGGCAATTTTCGGGGGAGTGTCCAAAATCAGTGGACTGTGGACGTTGACTGCTGGCTGAGAGTTGAGTCTGAAAACTATTATGAGGTGCACTTGATCTACTGTTCTCTAGTGGCTGGTGCTTTTGTATCACGGTGGTCGCGGATTATAAATGACTACAATTCCGAGAGTGTGAGACGGCGAGGCTTTCACACTGCAAAACGTTTAGTATTGGGCCGTTGAAGACCACAATGGGGTGACTACGTTTCAGGACATTTCACGAGCGAACGAGTGGCGACATAGCAGCAGCTTTTGAGCTTATTAGAGACTCGACTATAGTCTCGGTGTTGGTCAATTCTCTGAGCTCTCCGCACCACATGTTACTAAGGGATTATACAATCAGAAAAAAATGTACATCCCCCACGAGTTGACTCCGGCGCAGGAGCAACAAAACCTCGGGGTACGGCTGGCATAACGATCTCGCTAGGGGTCAATAACGAGGGATTTAATCGGCATATCTTCCGGATTTAAATCCTTGCGATTATGGTTGTTGCCATAAACTCGAGGAAATTGGTGGTGTGATATGACCGATATTCGCTTCTGGGAGCTACTGATAACGAGATTAGGTTTATGTTCATGCAGATTGAAAAGTGTACTGCCGTACACAAACTCCCAGCGCGCTGGCTCCTGTGCGTAAACCCTAAAAAAAGTAGACTACCTCTAATATATACAACAAAAATATCACGGCTCTAGTTATTTTTGTTCAAGAGTTATCAACGTTTTTCAATACACAAAACAGCTCCGAGCGACGCGATGATAACAAAATTAAAATAGTGACCAAGGATACGTCTGATCTCTATCTACATACGTTACCTAATGGTACAATAACAGCCTACAGAGTTATTGCCTTATCCTGGTATTGGGATATCGTTGTACGATGTGAGCACGCATTGGCAGACTGCAATTTTAGTTGCATATTAAACACCCACATATATGGACAGAAGACCGCCGCGTCGTTGAATACATGTAGATCATATGATAACTAGTCTACCTGTGCCCTTTCGAATACACCCTGGCTAACGACCCCTAGTTAACCCATAATAGTGTGCTCGTTTCTAGGCTATTAACAGGAGTATGAAAGAATGACACACTATTGATTGGCACGCCGATCATGTAGTTGGCAAGACACCTGTTGTATACGGCCTTAAGGGTCGTGTGCTCGCGTATTGATAACTAACAATGGAGCGTCTCCATTGTACAGAGATAGCTAGGGAGAGAAAGAGAGACCCTAGTAGAACCAACAGTGCCACGCTCATCCGAGCGATCCAGGCAACGAAGACATTGCGCTTACGAAATGAGCACGACCCCTTCTATACTATCGGGAGAATCTCATTATGGAGCACCACCACTACTCCGATGGCTAGTAAATGGCGTGGCACTTTTGTTAGCGTGATTTCAGACACATTGAACGACCACGCGAGCGGGCAGCCACGTTACGGAGCACTACGTTGCCCCATGTCTCTGCAGGTGCCTGCACTGCTCCATACGAGACATACAGATTTGTCCTATCTAGGCTTCACGTGTGTGGCGCTGCTACGGACGGTAGCAGTAGTGTGTCGACGACAGCTAACTAACTGGATCCATCTATCTATTGTATCTGTTTTCTGTGAGAAGCATCCGACTCGTCGGTGGCGCACCTCGCAGCCTGTCCACGAAACCGGTATCCATGTCGATGACTATATGTTTACCGGGGACGCATGTCGCCGGCGTTCGTCGTGATGCGATGGCTTAACACGGACTTCCCGTGCAAGCATCAACGACAGCTGTATGTACATAGGCGTGTCTGGCATCAGGGGTAACGTCAATGGTCGGTTTCTTGAGCTGCCAACTATGAAACACTGGCAACACTTACGGTACCCACCAATCCACACATCTACCGTAAAACACCGTACTCCTCCTCTATCTACCGTAAAACACCCCCGACCATTAGCCCCTCGACGATCAGCATCGTTACTGGCGATCAGCGCTCTGGCGCAATCAAAACGCCAGAACAAGCCGACCCCACAAGCAGCACTCCCGCTGTCACCTCCACGACCCCTACGACACCCCCAGCTACCACAGCAACCTTAAGCCTTCCCTGCTCATTCAGGATGAGTCGACTTTGTCACCGAGATGCAACAACATGCAGCCGCACCGCATCGCCTCTCCCCGACACAAGGCGTGCTAATTATCGTCGACATCAGCAAGGAACGCGATGCTGCACACATTTCTATAATACCACCCTCGCCTGTCATGCCAACAACGAATATCTAGTCATGCGCCTGCCGGTGGAGACACGCTCGCTAGAACATGATGCACCAGCGAGATTCTTTTCATTATGTTCGTTTTTTTTCTTTAGATATTTTCATCCATTTCAGGCGTTTTTCTTTCTGCCAACCGGTGACACTTAGCCGCTCGATGGCGCGTCTACCTGCTCATCCTATATTGGACACATTGAATTTAACCCTGCCGATGCCCAACGGAGCAGGGGTATCCGTGTGATGTCTGCTGGTCAACGGAAGAAAAATTGTCCAACGTAAATAATTTAAAAAAAATAAAATTCTCAACGTAAATACGCCACGACTACTGGTTGCGATGTCATTTCCACTCTATACGATTACACTATGTATGATAAATATCCATATGTGTTGATGACCCAATCAGCGGTGGACCGCCGTTGGACGATGTCGAGCATGGCGAACGACGTAGTGCCGTGGCGTTTCCCTTTCTAACACAATGTAGCAGCAGCTTTCGGCCGCTAGTTGGCTGACATTCGTGATATCGGCTCTGTCGGTGGTAGAGTCGCTCGCAGATCTCACCTTACCGCTCGGGTAGCAGTGCATGCTGGAAGGTCGACGACAAAGAAAGTCGATCAAGCGAAAATAAGCCGCACTTTTTGCCCCAATAGCAGAACTGTGCACTCAGCGTTTTCGTGACAGCTGGTCACAAAAATTGACCACAACGGCTCCTGGCATACACTAGGGTAGATAAGCATACAAATGGCCAAGTATAATAGTTGTTTCTTGTTACGAGAACCTGCAGGAGCAGATAGGAATCGAGCTGATACACGGCCGGCACACGTAGTGCCGAATTCACTTGGTTGATTTTTGCCCCTTAAGGGAGCATGTAGTATCTCAATGACTGTTGTTGATTTGATGGTCTGAAATTGAACTTTGTCGGGCTAACTTTCGGCCAACGTCCACGAAACCGCTTTTACACTAATTCATAGGATGGACGCCTTGTATGAAAGTGCGCAACGGTGGTGTTCGGATGATCAAGATGGTTATATCCCTCTATCCGTTTTGATCGATTAGCCGATATGGTCGTCTCTACATAAGGTGATTCGCATTGCTGCTTAAATCGCATAATGTCATGATTCAGTGACTCGTACCATACACAGGCACGTCGAGTGTTATCGTACGCTAGCGTGTTGAGAAATTCGTTCCACGGGCTTCATTGTAAGTCATTGTAATCTCACGTCTACCATAGTTTCATAGTGTCGATCATCACCAGGGATCAGCTAGTCTGAGTTTGTCTCCGTCACTATCCATCTTTGGTCTGGTGGTGAACTCTCACCGGAGGATGCAAGAACAGCGATGAGCACCGCGACGAACAGCCATCCCTGATTCATCCTGAGAGTTGTCGATGTCGACTGCATTTTCTGTCTGTGAATATACCACGCCGGCTTTCTGCTCAGCGTCCTCTGACCGTGTCACGTTGACTCGGCACCAGCAGCAGCAGCAGGTGCAAAAATCGGTTTGGGTATGGTCAGCTTCCTGGCGAGATGCTGCTCCGAGAGACGAGGTCAATGAGATCACACGGAGTTTACGGTCTTCGGACCAACCCTGGAACTGATTTCAGATCAAGAACACACACACCGCAATCGGCTTAGATCTGAGGAATATTTAAGAAATACATTATTTGGAAGGACGATATGATATGCGTGCATACGAATTCAAACGCATCCGATGGATGAGATGCTGTTCAGGACATAGTGTCGTAGATAGTATTTCAGGGTAAACGATTTATGAGTAGCGAACTAGTACACTGGCATGAGATGACATTCATTAATAAGATGTCGAGAATATGATGCTCAAACAATAACCGCTGGGGCAGATTTGCCGTGGCTTCGACGGCTAAGTCTCCATATGTAAAAAGCTGGAAGCCACAGGTTCGAGTCCCTTGACCTGGTGACATATATATATATATATATATATATTTATATATATATATATATATATATATATATATAGGACAACGTTAGCTCAACTTGAACTCAATCACTGGTGAGGCATACACCGGTTGTAGACGACCCGCGAAATCGACAGTCGCTTCTGTTCATATCACTCACGTGTCAGTACTTCTACTGTATAAACCATTTTGCGATCAAATTTTAATTCAAGAAAAAACCAAGGAAAATTCAATCACACATGGAAAAACCGAAGGAAAGCTGAGCGTGCTGTGACACCAAGTCAGTGAACGGCGGTGGCCGCCTCTAGCATAGACATGATTGACACCGAAGCTGATGAGCGAGTCCTGTTCACTAGGCACAAATAAGTTGCTGAAGTTCAATTTAGGACCTACTATTTACAGATATTGGCATCGATGCCAGATACGAAAAAAAAAGCTTACATAATTAAAAAAAAATATATATATATAAATATATTATATAATACATTTTGCACACACGATTAATCAGCCAACTGTGAACACTTCTAATCCGAAGTCATGGCAAGCAATATCCATATATTGTCCGTGGATGAGCACCGGTGATCGTGACACTCGCTTGTGCTTTGGCGAACACCTGACGGGAATGTCCGTCTTTGCCAACATATCATTTTCTACGAGGCAACTACTATTGATTGAGATGTACATTTACGCAATTCGTGTACTAACCGACGCACGAAGTACCACTGCTCTCTCAGTCACGTACTCAACAGCCAGTACCCGTTACGCCTCTCGACTCGGCCACAAGCGTCGGCGTTATGGAGCATGCATAGCAGGACACTTTTCCTTATATATACGCAGGTGATAAGTGCACATCAATCATTTGGCCTGTCCAGGCAATTCGCTCGTTGCGACAAGCAAAAACAAGGTGAGGAGTCGACCTGTCATTCAACGTCATCCGCTCCGTTGATTCATTCAACAGAGCTTGATTCACGTTTCCCGCTACACAACACTTCGCACAACCCTTCGTCGCCGTCTTGTTTCGTCGAACAGAGCGCGCCACCGCGTATTGAGACTCACGTCTACGAGAGGATACGTCCACCAATCCGTTTAGTCTCCATGACGTGAGCGTCTCACGGCGAAACAATAGCAGAGGAGCAAGCCTAGCACAAGATGGGGTTTGTCTCACGTGTGTGGTCTCTGTGAGTGCGTGTTGTCGTGTGTCTGTGGTGTATGTGTATCATGGCAGAGGGAGGACACTAAAGCGTTTGCAACGGCCAAGGCACCACGGTGACGATCTCATGAAAGAAATAGCCATGCAATCTTCCGTCCGCGCGCACCTCTCTGGCTCTCCTGGCGAAACGCGATACCGGGGCCTTTCCGGGCCTCGCCTTGTTTCTGCTTTCGTCAACAGCAAACCATTGACGCCCGCCTGCATGGCCCTCCCTCCGATGATGGGATCTACTGCCGGAATGCAGTAGATCAACAACGGGCGCGCACAACTAACTAACTAACATGATGCGCTTTTCTTTTGGCGCGGACGAGCGTCGTCGTGGAGGCGTCGTACGGCCACAGGCCAACGGATCCGCGTTCATTCGATCGGCTGACAGACACTACGCTCAAAGTCCACGGTTGCGATTTTTGCCACTTGTATTTTTTTGGATAGGTTGATTAATAGATTGCGTATGTTTGTGTGTGTGTGCGTGTGTGTATAAGTCTGCACGTTGGGACGACGGATATGACTAACTGATGCGAACTTTGCCGAGAGATCGCGTCAACCTTTTGATGCTTTGCCGAAGCTGACCCGCCGCGCGGTCAGCATCACTTACGCGTCCTTGTAAGAAGTGTTCCAAGACCTTAGGGCGACAATCTTTGACAATATAGCCGCAAAGAGCACACCCGCCGGCGAGCATCCACCAGCAACTGGACTCCTCTAAGACCCGCTATCACGGTATGGAAGGACGTCGAAATAAACCTGTCCACCCCGCCAAGTTGATAACGATCCCGACACGATGTTGCGATAACAACAACAGCAACGGCAACAACAACAACAACAATAACTCTAAGATATCTTAAGGCGAGCCCTTCAGGATATGGAAGGGTTGTATAGTTCATACGTCAAGCGTGCTTTAACGCTTCACGGGTGGCCGGAACAGAGGAACAAGCAAACGGCGCTGCTCGTCTCCTTAATATACGCACTACCTTGTTGATTATACAATAACATAGAGAGATGCGGGGATACTCTGTTACCTTTCGCACAGGTTAGGCAAAAGGCCATTTATCAATTACCTGTTAATTTCGGCCTTTTTCGACGACCAAGGCCTAAAGCTATCAGAACATGGTACCCATCGTATTATCTTATTATATGTGTAATTTTTGCCACATGATTCCCTTATAAATAGACACCGATGTCGTTAGTTGGGCTGGCCCCATACGCGTATGTTTGTCTCGTATCGTTAAGTGGCTTTACAGTTGTTTTCCTAAAATAGATCTAGAACGTCACTTCCAAGAATAGACAACTCCGACGGAAGGAGGACCGTGCAAGACTAATTTTATCTATATAATCATCACCATTAGCAGCAACAACGGCGTAAGGAGCCGCGGACCTTTGAGCCGCACAGATGTACACATACGAATATAGACTGTGTGTGTGTGCGTACTACTTAGTAAAGCCATATTCACTCATCATGTCATTAGGAGTCGATCGATGATCCTTCGATAGGGCCGAGGCGTAGCTACAACAGAACGCTAAACAGCGAGCCCAGTTCAATGTTTACACATCAAATTGTGACAGGATGTCCGGCAACGAACACTTGCTCTACTTGACAATTCGTGCTACCGTTGTCGGACGTCTCTGGATTCAATCAAGAGAGTGTATTATTATCGACTACTAGTCTACTGACTGCAGTTGAATCTTTTCACGCTGCACTTGTTGTTACTGTATCTGCTTGATAATAGTCAGCTTTAGGACGACAGTCTTTGACAACGCCAGAACGCTATCGCTATGGGGCGGAACGAATGGCTCAGCGATAACAGGTGGAGAATATCGAATTCGAACCGATCCCCCCCCCTCTCCTCCCCGCGAGTCACAGGTAAACCGCAGTCACAAGTAAAGCGAGTGCTCTAGTCACAGTCACAGTAAAAACTTGAAACCTTCCTGCCACAGCGTGTGTGGGAAGGCCTGCTCATTATGCTCAGCATGTACAAATATAAATGTAAGCTCCAAAGATAAACACACTGCGTCGTCGCCAATGACGCCAAGGCTCTCTCTCTCTCTCTCTCTCCGGCCAGCCGTGTAGAATTCATATTGTGCCAATGCGTCAAGTCGGAGCTGCATTAGCAGGCAACGAGAGCAGCTCCGGATCCCGTGGCTGGAGATCCGGGGGCGGTCGGACAATTTAAGCGGGATCCGACTGAGTGTCAGTCGTGGATTCGAATGTCGCCGTTCCGTAAGGCCAATTCGTGTAGGCGAGACTATACAGGATGATAAGTACGGTGACTGCAAGAAAAATATCACACCTTTCTTTTTGGTCAAGGCATGCAACTTAATACAGATAATGTGGTTGTTAAATGGTCACGAGACGTCAACCCTCGCTTTGCTCCACTGATGTCCCCGGAGAGCCACCTCAACTTCGCCAAACAACGGTCCCACGTATTTGACAGCCCGGCAAACTCCAACATACATTATTCCACGGTACAAGATCCAGCCGTAATTCGATGGCAAGACGATTACCTAACGAATCATGCTATGTCATGTAGCATGTGACTTCCGCATCGGCTTCCGTTCGATTCATCAACGTCGACGTGAATTCTATGGCGACAAAGCATAATAACAATAGTACTAACGTCCAATCTCCCCGACACTTCTCGCCATCTCTCGCTCGTTAACCCCTACTGCGAATACTGCCGGGTGGTGGCCAGAACTCAACGCGGCATAGGCGGCAACGGGATTACTCGAGAGCGGGCAGTCGTCAAACCACACGCGAACGAAACAGCGCAATCAAAACGGATTCTGTCACGCGAAACGGGGCGGGCGCGTCACCCCGTCGTCCGTTCCGTGACTCGTCATGCATCTCGAATCGCGATTCTCGATCGGCGGCAGTGGCCACGAGAAACCGGCGAGACAACGACACTACGGGCACTAGAAGACGATCGCTGTGAACTGGACACTCGTCGAGTTCGCCTGTTCCTCGTCGATCGACCGTCGGGACTCGACCGTTGGCGATCGTACATGGCGATGACGGAAATAGCCGCCGCATATAGAGCTCAAGTGCGGGAGCAGCCATTGTCTCACGGTGAAGATCGTAGTTGGCGCGTACGCCATCTCTCACAGAGAAGCCACAGACGTTCGCTGGCTGAGAAGACGGTGGCGGTGGTGGTGGCGGCGGTAGATACGCGTCGCAGGGCGCGGCGTAAAAAAGAAAGCGTGGCACCTCGATGAATGCCACATGACAGGTTGTTGTTGGCAAGCTTTTATCAGGGTTGCTGCTGCTGCTGCTACTGCTGCGGGTTAACGGCGCACGCAGCGTTCAGCAGGAGAAGGCCGTGCGAATAGTTTGATTCGAAATGCGAAATGCTCGTATCAGCATCGGCAGTTACCGCTAGCAGCCAATCGCTTGCTGTGTTAACGTGTTTCGAGTATGCGCACAGACTCTTTTGAATGGGCATTATTGTCATTTCTATGAGGAAAAAACAGAGTACGAAATCTCTGAAATCTATTAAACGGAGGCGGACACATTCGGCGTAGTTCCTATACTTTGTCAGCGCAAACGATTCAAAGATGTACATAGGGGTATCGCTGCTGCGAAACTCGGGTTGTGTCGAGATGTGTAACAGTTTAACGCTGCGGATAGTTAGTTAGCGATTTTCGGTTCAACAAGCAGAAAATCAAACGGTCCCCCTATGTCCGAAAAAAAGCGCATTACGTTTCCGAAAGCCTGTGATTCAGTCATTCTACACGCTTGTCAGGATGCTCCGATATTGTTCATACTCATTCTGCGAAGTCCTCACTCGAACAGCTCAGCGTACGCAGCCCCGACTGTCGTTCGACGGAGAGACGCTATCAGAAGGCAAATTCATTCTTAGATATATCATATCTACGTATATTCTGGCGTCCTTCATCCCCTTTAGTAATCGTTGCTGTTATATGTTCACTGTTTTAACTCGAAAAAGGTAGAACAATTAATCTAAATAGAAAAACGAACAATCCAAGCTTGTTCGCATTCATTCAACGCTGTTACATATTGTTTGGCAATTGACTATCGTAGGCATTGTTGCGTGCCACCGTTTGATACTCGTAACACGTTATATAATACTCGATTCTTCAAAAGCTGCTTCAATTTGCTCAAATGACAATATGCACAATGCTACAATAACGACAATAACAACGACTGATTGATTTTCTATTTTGGCAAACATCTATCAGACGTCCAATGCGGACACCTGCAGGCCGACTCTACAAGTTGTACACACGGATTAAACTGCTCGTCCGCTACACTGGTAGGGTATGCTGTACAAGGGTATTGACGCTTACGTCGGCTAGCTATGAAACGAACTAAGGCAGGAACACTGAGGGACAGTATGCTGTTATGTTTGCAGCAGTCTGGTGCTCGATATGTACCCACTCGGCTTAAAGGGCTTCGCCTTCTGAGCACCATCATACTGCGTTTCTTCCTTGTTTTTCTCTCTCTCTCCCTTCCTAGGATAAGTTGAAGTGGACCCCCTTATATGGCGGGATAATTAGTGCCTTTTCCCTGCTGTACAAATATCCTGGCCATCGGAGAAAGTAAACTGTTTCAGTAGCGAAACAAGGCTTCAACTTAGAGATTCACGCTCACCATTCTCGCTGATCGAGCATTCGAGATCGCATTGTGGAACTTGCTCCATAGAATACAGCACACTGGTATCTCTCATGATAATCGTGTATGGGTGATTAATTAGGTTGTCGTTAGGCAAGCAGTCGGTCAAGTAAGCAAATCCAGTGGACAAATCCATATCGCTCCAGTGCTGCAGTCAATAAGGTTAATAATCATCTACTACGGAATAGGTAATGAAGTGAATATTGATATACATGAACGCATTAATATTATAGACGCCATTCCTCCCCTATGAGAAGGGAGACGGGCAAGTTCAATTCGAACATCGTATATGTTCCTGATGCACGATCAGCATATATATATATATATATATATATATATATATCTGGATCATTCTGATACTCGTCGTTATTCCGTGTGGAGCAGGACTTTGTCAAGACCAGACACGCACAAACGATGAAGTATACCGCCTCCTCAAAACCCACCTTAAACCTACGATCGGGTCAAAACAGAGCGGACTCTGGGATCACTCTCATATTGGGCTGCTTGATCTGTCACAACGAGGACTCACACAGACTACATAAGCGTACAGACACGCCGACGGGGGGGGGGGGGGCGGGAAGTCCACATATAAACAGTACCTACCTAAACAGTACCTACGCGATATATCGCAATTACGAGGTCGTCGCCAACACGCGCTCGATGCACAAAAGGTTCGGAGGTGAGAGAATGTGTGGAGGGACAGTACAACATCTATTCAGCTATCATATTTAGTTGGTAGAAGATACAGGGTGGACAAGAAAAAACAACAACGTTGAAACTGTCGCTTAATATCACATTATCAGCTCGCTGGCTATGACCGCACGGGGAACATGGTTCGAGTGGCCAGCTGTTCAAGTCGAATAGACACTGTTGTTGTTCTGACTCTGGCTAAGGCAATTCTCACGATTCCAAAGAGGGAGAGAGAGAGCTCCACGATCTCAATGATAGAGGGATAGCGCGAAGCGTTGATAAAATATATAGCCTGTTTAAATAAATAAATAAATAAATAAAATGTCGTCGTCACTAGCAGGCGGAAGCTGGCCTAATATTCAGCCGGCTATGATCCAAGCATGCAGAACAGATAAGTGGCAAGGGAAAATATCACTCCTTGAGTCGTTGTTGCGTACAGCATGCAGAAAGGAAACAGCTCAAGTACCGTGAAGAGGAAGATATCCACTCATAGGGGTGTTTCATAGAACTCTTAGAAAGTAAAATGAAATCGCGCTAAATAATCAGACGTGCGCGACTCGATGATAAATCTTCGAAAATCAAACAGTGTTGTTTTGATAAGGTTGCTTGTGCAGCCTGTATTGTGAAGGACAAGCCTTCGAGTCTCGACAACTCGGACGATTCATGAAAATGTGAATCGGTGTTGATATTGTCAGCCACCTGCATCGTATCAAGTCTTTCGATGATTGAACGTTATAGTTTACTTCACCCCGTTTCAATTCTATGGACATTGTAGTAATAGTATCTATGAGTTTCATATGTTTAATGAAGGCATTATATTAAGAGGGCATCTTGTTTCGCGCTCTAACTAGCTGCAATCTGCAATCAAAACCAGCGTCCTCATACTCAACAGTGATATAAGTGGAACATCAAGTTTGAAGGGCGATATTGGCGAATCATTAGCTGTTAATGCTATATGTTATTGCATAGGTTATAGTCGGGTGTACCGCATCTCTACTGTGTTGTACATAGTCGAGAATTGTTATTGTACAAAACTTTAAGGACATTCGCGCGGAACAGCCGATGCTTTGCCAACAACAAGTGCATATATAATAGGTCTGAGCTAATAAAGCCATCCTCTGAAGCCAATCTCAAGACAATGATCGCGACGTGTCTCCGCCAACATCTTAAAAGGTGATTTCTTTTTGTTTCTATTCGCAATCCGTACAGAAAGACCCCCCGGTCCAAGAAACGATAAACAGTTTCAACGGCGTTCGTCATTTTTGCTAACCGCAGAAAACACGAGCTAAAAGCAAGCGAATTATATTCGAATATAACCATCCTCTTAGAGGGCTATCTCCTCATCGAGATGTTGCGGTGGTCAACGCTGGTGGAATGATTTGAAGCGATAAATGAATAACAACAAAAGGAGAATCGTTTCCCGCTTGCAGTCTACTATACGGAACTGTCTCCGGGAGAAATTGTCGAATCTTCAGACGAGTAATTTGCAGCACCATTACGTATCCACACGATGTACGACTAATTAGTAGCAGTAACGCACCGGGTGAAAGAGTTCGAACGGCGTCAACGGGTGCGTGTGTCTGTGCTTGCGGCTGAATTTCGATGTGTTTCTCTATTGGCCGTAGTTTCCTTAAGGTCGATAATGGCAATAATGATAATAATATTAGTAATTGTTGTGGTTGGACAAATGACTGCCAGATATCTCAGTGAGCGAAGTGTTTTGTTCTAACGAGGCTATCAATGGTCTCGAGCAGTAAACACTACCTTGCTCCAATAGGCCTAAGTGGCTCATTTGTACAAACTCGGCACGTTAGCTTGGCTTTATGTAAATTCACCCTGTATATATATATATATGTATATATTTGAGCGAAATTAGTGCTTAACCAATAATAATGTGTCGTTACTACGACCCGATTATAAATTGAACAAAAATCTGCAACAATCATATGACATCTATGTATTTGTTTGTCAAAGTTGACCAATCATGTCACTTCCCTTTAATCACAGTGTCTTTTGAATAAGGGTAATCTTTTCCTGCACACTCGATTCTCCTCTACAGAGCAATTTCAGTCAGCCACTTGAATGGGAGGCGTACCCGCCTGCACGACCACGGCGGTTCGGAGCGTGTTACCAACACTAAGCTTTGAACATATCAGCATCAAAAGAGTACAATGCCAATTCCTCACCGGCGCTCATCAACGCGACCCACACAGCAGCACATAGCAACGCAGACAGAAGTGAAGCAGACCAAAGCGCACAGGCGTTGTTGTCCCTACCTCTGGCGACACCGAAGGGCCTCGGTCGATTGGGCTCGACACATCCAATACACGGCGTCAATCGATCGATCAATCAATCAGTCAGTCAGTCAACCTATATGTTGTATCCATCCGCCGTAAACTGGTCCGTGCACACTGGCTCGTGCTGATACTGTCATCGGCGAGTTCCTCTCTCTCTCTCTCTGTCTCTCTCTCGCGTCACGTTGTTGGCAACGGCACATACGCACTTGCTTGGGCCAACGAGATCGCAGACAGTAGTGTACCCTCAAGTGGGGCGATGTCTTACATCGACGGTACGCGACGACTTAAGGACGTAGCCCCGTCCCTTCTAGCCAATCGTCTGGCTGACCAACGCGAAGACGTCCTGGTGCTGTGATGCTCTCCAGCGCCGCCGCCGCCGCCGCCGCCGCCAGTGATGATTCGATTGGCGCGCGCGCGCGCGCCTCGGCTCAAGACTCGCCCGCGACCAGTGGACACTGCCTCTACGAGGCGTCAATGGGAATAAGACGCAATGGATGACGCAGCCTACACTTCCATGCTGCTTTCCCCGCCCCCCAGCCCGTCGCCACCGTCGCCGCCACCACCACCACCGATTACAGACCCTCTCTCTCTCTCTCTCTCTCTCTTATATCTCCCGTCTCTGACCGAAGGTTGCAGTGGCAGGCGTACCTGTGCGCCGCGATTAAACGCGACCGGGCCGGCGTCGCCGGCGAAGAACCTGTGCCGTGTTGCCAAACGAGTGAGTCCGTTTCTGCCGACGAGTGCTGTGTCTGGCCAAACGAGAACGTAACAAACGCGTCCGTATGTTGTCGCGTCGATTTTTGGCGAATGGACACGACTGAGAAACAGCGCGATAGGGTAGACTCACGAATGGACCCGAGAGCAGTCAACTCGCTAGCGAGCCAACGCGGTGTCTATCCATTCACACACGGACACATACACACCCAGGAGCACACGTACGCTACGATGGAAACTGTGCGGGAAATAATGGCGCGCGAAAACGCGCACATACGTACACACACACACACACATATACGCCCGTCAACGAACGGACGAACGTACGGATGGATGAATTGTCGGACCTCCAGACAGACAGAGATACAGACAGACGGACAGGTGGACGGACGAACATACAGACAGACTGACAGACAGCTGTAGACGAGAGGGACAATGGACGTTGCCCACTCAATTTGGTGGTGGTGCTCCAGAGTCCAGGCGGTAGCAGCAGGAGCAACAACAACAACAACAACAGCAACAGCAACAACAGCAACAACAACGACGACGACAACGACGACGACAACGACGACGAACGGCGCTCACTTCATTCGGCCTCGAAGACAGACGGCAGCTGACTGGTGGACGAGGGCGAGAAAACAGCCTTATTGAGATTTGTTACTATTACTGAAACAACTGATGCGTCTGCCTCTGCCGGTGGACCCATGGTGGTCACCGATGGTTCCAGCTGCTCTGCTGTTGTCGTCGTCGTCGTCGTCGTCGAGTCTCCATTACGAGGAGCGGCATAGTAAGCTGGGGCAGGCGTACACGTAAACGTTGTCATGGACGTTGTTGACGTTGAGGTTGACGTTGACGTGGGGTGATGACGGAGACGGGAAAAAAGCATCGTCTTCATAATGGGGTTTATCTGACACCGGAAGCGAACGCAGTCAGCCTGCTCGCAGGCAAGCCACCAACCGATATAACCGTGGCAGACTTCCGGTTCGCCGTCTGACGACGGGCGAAAAATAGCAACTACTCCTTGGTGGCAACGACGACCATTGATGATATCGATGATGATGAAGCAGTTACAGTCGACCAGCAGTGGGCCCGCGGTGAACATCCATGGAAGAATTGCGGAGGGCAGACATTGATGTACCAGAGGATATATAAATATATACAGGTACCACTGACACAGGTAAGATATGATCGGGCCGTTTCGACCCTCGAATTTGTTCGGGACGCTTTAGGAACACATGGAACACAAGGAAACATTGAACTGTTTTCGGAAAATGCAGTATAGAAAGATTGGGAGAAATTCAGATCAACCACGAAATACATGAGCATAACGCATCCGAGCCACGCGAAACAACCAAACAAACATTATGCTCGGTTCTTTTGACGCCGATCATCGAAAAACATGTTTTCACCACTCTGCTAGCCAGTTTTCGAGAGGAACCCGCCGTTTCTATACTGTTTGTAAGCATCGATACAAAGCGAACGCAGAACATAGCCAATAAATGACAAATATTATTAGGACATACTCGAATTCATGTCACTTTTTTTCTCCAAAGTCTTGCTCAATTTCTCGGGATGTTTACAAACAGTTTTTGTGGTCATCGCAAGAGAACTGAAAGAAATGCATTTGGACATTTTCCATTATATATATATATATATATATATATATATATATATATATATATATATATATATAATGGAAACAACTAATTAGAAGACAAATGGAACAAAATCAGGGATAAAATTAACTGTTTTCGTGTACTAACTTTCTAAAGCAGAAAGACCATGCGCTGTTGTAGCACAATAAAGCATACGAAACAGAACAAGACAATGACAATACTCAACTCGGTTGACCGAGAGTAAATTTCGAGCCCGATCAAAAATCGTCAGCCGTAGTACGCCCTGTTCTGTCCAAAGTAATTATCGCCCTAAATTCGATACATCCAGAATGAAAGCCCGCATAATAATTAATAATAATAATAACCGCATAGTAACTCTCTACAGCTAAGACTCAATATCAACAATTCGTCATAATATAAAACAAATACAAGTGACATAACACTCAAACACGAGCAACAGACGGGCACACAGTAAACAAACAAATACAACCTACACGAAACAGACGTAATCTCCGTGGACATAGGCAGTACGCCATACGAAAAACGCCAAATTCTAGAACAGTTATTATTATGGAGGAAATGCGCAAAATATACACACATATGTAGTAATCACCATAGCACCCCGTACCGGTGGTTGCTACATCTCACCGCTCGTTAGACTCGTTACTCACGCACTGCGGTGACGTAAGCTTGCAGTGGTGTTCAGGCGGTTTGTAGAATCACTTGCTGGCCGGCAGATCTATGTGTCTGACGCGAGCTCGGTCCCGACCAATTTACTTATACCACGATGGTGGCCGACGGCATTTGTACGTACGCCGGCCGGCCGGCCGGCGAGAACGCCGCTCTCTAAGCGAACAACATCGCCACAGGGGACAAATAGCCTCGCGGACGGGGTGATGCCAACGGCAGCTGTGTTCAGTGGCTGGACACGGGGTAACGGAGGCACGGCCGGGGTGCTGGTGGCGGCGGCCGCCGCCGACTATCGACCATCAATGGCACATCATATCTGGCTGGCCAGAAACGTCGTTGCGACCATACAGCCAGAACGGCATGAGGCGACGGTTGGGTAGGACGTTATGGCCCTGAGACCAACAGACGTCCGGACAACACGCACGGGAATCGAGGATGATGGTGGTTGAGGCCTGATGTTGCGAGTGGCCCACCCCTCTGTTTCACGCTTATAGAAGGCACATATATATATATATATATATATATATATATATATATATATATATATATATATATATATTCGTACCAGCATAATACAGGCGCGAAAAAGAGCCATATATATAAATATATATATGTATATGGCTCTTTTTGACCCCTGTATTATGCTGCTGTTCAGGGGAGAATACTTTCCGGAGTTTGTTACCATGACGACCGTGCTGTGTTGTTCGGCAATTTTATGTTATCGTCGTGTATAGCACGGCGCGTAGTTTGCTATGATGAACCCAAGCGCTCGTTATGCGTATGTATGCCTTTGACCGCCATTGGCATCGTGACATATATCGCAAACTACCTACCTACCTTATATATATATATAGGCTCCAATACATTGAGTCCTCGTGTGGTACGTGTTGGCGGTCTAAGCATTCAGACACGACATCAGTACACGTGCCTCTGAACGGGTGTGCCGAACATCACTTTTAGGATCATTAGGTAGGCGCTACCCATAGAGACACCATCCAGTGTCTCGTCGTATTGTTGTATATCGCAGTTGTATATATATATATATATATATATATATATATATATCAATAGCATACTTTATTAGGGTGTACAGTAATGTCGTTCGTTTCGAAAGATAGAACGTCCCTAATAGCCATCCATCGTATCATCAGTCTGACGATCATCATGTATCCGATGTATCTGAATTACTCGAGACAAGTACGACTTCATCGAGAACTCGGAATCAGCGGTCCGCCGCCGCGGTGCACAGAGCCCGATTACCGTGACGAAATCCGGCCGGACGTAGGCACTCATTGGCAAGCAACAATGCTTTTGGCATGTCAATCTGAATGATCACCCATATATTATATATAATTCTGAATCCAATTCAGAATTTCACATTTCTCGACGATAACACCATCGACCCTTTTGGTTCATCCCGATGAACAGAAAATACGCGCAGAACGCATTGGAACCACTGATTTTCCTCGACATCTCCTCGAGTGAAGACCGTGCAAATGAAGATGTCGCCATCAAGCAGGCCTCTTCTAACGGACAGCGAAGAATTAGACTTCTATATATACACAATGTCGAATTGTGCCTACGATGCCGGCGCCAGCTAGCCGCTTCTGTCAACAGCAACAACAACAGCAACAGTAGCAGCAGCAGCAGCAGCAAGGATTTTGTTGATCAATATTTGCGGAGGGAAACCCTTCTGGAGGCGAATCATATATTCTATGCACGCCACACACGCCTGAAGTGGTGAACGTGGCGTATTGCGTAACGCACAAACTAGTGGATAATAAATTAAAACCGTGAAGGAAGCCTCTACATCAGTGCCAGCGTTTGCAGTGTTGACAGCGTCAGCTAAGCGAAAACGCATTAGTGATGTCGCCGATAAACCAAAAAACACATCACACAAACACACACACACATCCAAAGGAAACACGTCCCACGGTGGGCTTCTGCTCCGATCGATGTACAGTAAACGAAGATAACACAGTAATTTGTTAACTAATCACAGTAGTTGTTCTTCAATCGTCCTCTGTTTCGTGTATGCGATTTTTCGGGAGCACTCAGCACCACCACTCTGGTGTCAACAGCTACCCCCCACACACACACACACACTGGCCGAATTTGTCACCAGCAGATCCTAGCTTTACCTCATCACGAGCTCTTGTGTGGCTAGCTGCCGTAACGGGACCTATTCACAGAATACACCTGAAGCATCTCGTTGCGTTGATACGTAACGATGTGAGGTTATAATTATGAACGTGCCAACACAAGCGCTATCGCATTTGAGTCTCTTGATAATGGCTTGCATCTAATTTGGGCCGTAGCGTCCAGAGCCGCAGCTGCATATGTAGACGATGATCACTAGACTACAGTAGAAGCGGGCGATGTGAATCAGCACGCTTCGAGACGCCGGCCACTGCCGGCTTACCTAACACCGGGCCGATTTTTTGCCGGAGCCAGCTTGGAGCGACGGGTTGGCGCCTGCCGCCCGCCCCCTATGGCGTCTACGACGCTGCGCTACGAGACGCCATCATCTGCTGTCCGCAGTTCGTCTTTCTATCTATCTACCACCGCTAGCTAATCTGACGATCGTCGCTACACAGCGATCCGGTGAGATGGGATCTGCATCATCTGCCACTGTGCGCAATAGCCAGTATTCGGCATGAACACTCGCCAGAGAAGATTGTTTAGCGACAACCAGCTTGACACGTTTCGTGGGAGAAATTGCTAATCGGGGCTAGCCTGGCAGCGAATGGTGGACGAAACGGCCGACCTCGACAAGTCGCTATTTGTAATTCAATTCGTTGCCTCTCCTTTGCCTCTCTAGTCGGACGAGTACCAGTCACTCACCAGTTGGACAGGATACATGAGGTGTTCATCAGGACGATTCGTTTGAGGCTGTTTCCGGACAGAGATCTCCCCTCGATTTTCACCTCGGCCGAGCTGCAAATTCACGGTTACACTTCAACATCTAGCACACGTTAACACGAAGCTGATCGCGGGGGCTCCGTACTGACGATGCGGAAAAAGTCGCCAACATTCTGGAAATAACTAGCTAGATATACACGTCGGGTTTTGCAAAGACGTGAGGGAGCTTGCATGTGTCGTCACAGCTCGATTCAGCGGAGAACTCGCCAGAACTCACTTGACCTGCCCCATCACATGGGCAGACTCCAGGGGGAGTGGGTTCACACACACACACCCACACACACCCCTCACAGACGGGGGTTGTCTCACTCAACGTCAAAACTATGACGCTAATTACGCTGACCTAACCCCCGCCCGTTCCTAACCCCCGCGAATCGCACTACTTGCTGGCGTCGTGTTTCACCACGTCCAGCTCCCGGACACGTCTACTCCGTTGCGCAGGGGCAACAATTGTTCTACCCCAAAAACACTTGTTCTCTTCGCTTTGTCGCCGCTTAGCCGCGTCTTCTGTGTGTTGTGCACATGTATCACCGCTCCGTCAGTCGCAATGGCGAACCTGCGCATATCCCGATATCCGATGGCTGCTATCCGTTGTGCCTGCAGCAGAGGGGGCCTGATCGTTCCTTCCTGTCTCGGGCAAGAGCCACCGCAGAGCCAGTGATGCGCCTTCGATCGCGTCCGCGCGTGTACCCTTACGCTCGCCTCGTTGTTTCCGGGGCGGTCGTTCAGTGTACACTCTCCCTTGTTCTCTATATATCTATCTATATGTCTCTATTATTTCTGTTGTCGTTGGCACGTCTGACTTTGCGCGAGGCCTCCGACAGACAGCGAGCGGGTCGACAGGGTGGACAGGGAATCAGAGAATCGCCGCAAGCACGCGGGGTCGCCGCCAGTGGTAGAGACGCTAGTGTCAATTTTCTACCACATCCAGCGGCGGCGGCGTCAGCGGCGGCGTCTGTGGTCGCAGCCGCCGTTGCGAACAGCAGGAACAGCAACAGTAGAAGCGGTGTCGACCCTCGTGTTGCGGCTCGCCAGTGTGAGCTTCAGCGTTGTCGCTCGGTCGACGTCGATCCCCATCAGAGGCGTCGCAGATAATGCCAGTGGACCGGCTTCGTCAAGCGTCAACAGTCCGTCGTCGGCTGCCGAACGCGAGGCGATCCATTCACACGGCAGGGTAGATCCGACCCGATCGATTGGTAGACAGCCATCGCCGCCGCCGCCGCCGCCATCGTCTCTCTACCTGTGTGCCCGCTCATCCGTCCATTCAGCGCCGTGTGTTCTCTATCCACCATGCGTAGGTATGTCAGAATGATTCCCTTGCTAGTTCGACCGTCGTCACACTTTCTTGTAGACCCTCCGCCACTGGACGCCGTTGATGACACGCAGGGCGACGGCTTTGATCGAAGGCACACAGCAGCAGCAGCAGCAGCATCAGCCCGAACAGGCACACTGGCAGCATAGCACACAACACAGGCCATCACAGCCGCTGACACCGGAGGCACAAACGCGCGATACAGACCAACAGCACCACAACATACACAGTCAAGCAAACAGCCACACAGACAGACAGACAGACAGCTACACAGACAGACGGACAGCCACACAGACAGACAGACAGACAGCCACACAGAGGCAGACTTCGTCATTCGTGGTTCCAGACGATCAGATCTGTGGCGCCGGCAGCGGCGGCAGCAACTGCTACCACATCACCACCAGCACCACCAGCAACAACAACAACAACAACGAGAACGACTTGACTTGGTCGGTCTCGTACGGTGCCCGACGACATAGTGTACCAGCTGGCGCGTTGGTTCGCCAGTAATCTGGCGTTGCTGATATATCAGGTAGGCTCGTCGCCGCATACATCGGACCGTGGCAGGAACAACTATGCTATACTGCTCACGTCAGGGGATATCTGCAAATGTTACACGTGTAGAACACAAATAGAATTCTACAACGGCGTTGTCAACGGGCGAACCTCGCTTCGTTCGGCTGGAATGGACAGAAGGTAGAAACAACCCTCTCTGTTTGCGCTCACCCCGCTCATTACATCAGTGGCTATGATTTCTGGCTATGATGACCACAGCTACAACTGCTCTGATTGAGGATACGAAGCGTACTGAAAATATGAGAACTAATTAGCTATATTATAATGTGTGTCGAGATGACGAGACGTAAGGGGGAGTTTTTCTTAAAGTAAGTGTTCAGATGACACAGCGTATCTATTCACTCTTTCATTATAAGCTGACAGTCCTGAGCTTCAATGTTCATTAGTTGCATATAATAATAATAATAACCATGACAGTAATAATGTTAACTAAAAAGGAGAAAATAACAACATATAATTTATATCATCTTTACTTGAATGTCTCATACAGGTGATTATTATTATTATGAACAGAATAATAATCATATCTGTTCAGAGGGAATCATCGATGAAAGTTATCGAGGAGGTCAATGTGTTAACTAATCTCCCACATTTCAACCTTAAGCATTGATAATGATTTGACTCGTTTGCGAGGCGAGTTAGAAACTTGAATCACTAAGTACTGCTACAATACTTATTATAGTATTGCCGTTATACCAGCTATATCTGATAGCGTTCGTTGCGCATGTCACAACTTAAATCGTAGTCATCTTTAGAAATAACGACAACGATTACGAAAAATCAAACTCAACGAGCGGTTGCAGCTCGCCGGATACAGGAAGGCCACCAGGGGCAGAGTTCGTCCTCTCGAGTTCGACGAGTCGACGTCATCAGGACCTCCCCGATGTCAGGGATGGACGTGACGGTGTAGTGCTACAATTCGAGGAAGACAACTCTGGAATAATCCCAATTGTAGATCCATGTTGTCGGGTTCAGTTTGTAAGCCGCGGGTGGTGCCCGTAAGCGAATACTTCTAACGGTAACGGCGACGTCGAATTAAAGGCGCAACTTAGCAAAATTAGCTATGATAGCAACAGCCGTCGACGGCGCAGACGACGATGAGAAATAAATAAATAGATAAATAAACGCCGTACGCGCAGAAGCGGGTACACCGTTGGTATCTTATGCCTGTCAGTGGTACCATCGAACTCTAGTTGGGTGGGCATTTTTGTTGCGAGATTACGAGCAGATGTTACGTTTTTTTTCGTACTGAACAATGAATTGTGCTTTGTTTCTGTAACTAATATTTCATGTGAACTGACTGTGATATGTCCGCAAGGTCCATTCTATGCACACTAGACGATATCCGTCCGTTGTCGTTCGTGATGTCATCGAGTGTTTGTTGCTCGCAACGACACGTTGCGACAGGAACATCATGGCAATAAAAAAAAAAAAAGAAAGCGAATCCTCAACCGTGATCCGAGCCGACAGAGACCCGCGCAGCTTATACGTTTCGTGTGGCAAATGATCACAATGGCGACGAACTTCGCTTCGCCTATGGAGACCTTCAGTCGCTTACAGTTGCCTTACACGCTTATGACTTTGTAATCGATCAGGCCAGCGCGCTTACCATATATACACCAGGTATGCCACCGATCATTTCGGTTGTTTGTTCTCGTCTTGTTGTTACGAATAGCTTATCCGTGAGCCGAGACGAAGTGGCCCCATTGTAAATATTTCGATGAGCGTCTAGCTATCTCGCTGTCCCGCGTTAACCAACAGAAAATCGCCACGATCGTTGCCACCCCAAGATGCCCATTTGGGCAACCTTCGTCATTTTGTCAACTTCACAGTCGAAGTACAATAGAAAATGAGTGGGCCCCTGTGCCCGTGCTGGGCTCTGCTGCTGCTGTCGACGCCGACGAGACGCCTAAAAATACTGCAACGAAGCTGATATCCACAGCGAGCGAGAAGCGTCACGTCAAGCTGTGGCAGACGGATAGAAACGAACGCGACCGATTGTCGATGCATCGATGAACGCCACCTGAAAAACAGACATAACGTCATTAACGCGTCACATGATGAAGGAGACATAGAAGAAAATGGAGAAGATTAAGCGGCGCCGTGCCGTGGCGGGTTCGTCAACAGACGGCACACTGACAAACAGACTGATGTGTCTACCACACATGAGGAACACACACATATATATATATATATATATAAGAGAGCTTAAGCATTGTAAAATTGCAGCTCCTTTAATAAACCAATAAACATTTACCCCATTTACCATATATGTGTGTGTGTTCCTCATGTGTGATATGTATGTACATATATATATATATATATAGAAAATTTATGAGTGAGACCCGGAGGCCTGAGGATGCAGTGAGCGAACGTCAATGAACCGACCAGAGTCGCAGAGGCAGACAGGCCCGACAGGGACTCGACTGAACGCATCGCAGGGACGGGGGCGAAGAGATCTGAATAAGCCAAAATAGCAAATTGACGCTTGCGAAGCAATTGCGAACACGAACTGGCGCAGAAATCGCGTCGCTTTCATTGTGGCACCAGTAAGGGGACAATTTGGCCAAAACGAACGTTGTAATCAAGAAATTGTCTGTTTCAATCAAGAAAACGTCTCGTTCGAAATTCGAAATTCGGCTCTCGTCTGGAAAGCTAGCAAAATTATGAACCTTTGATGACGGCTGGGAGGGGCCCTCAGCTCTTCACCTATGAGACACTTCTTCTGTAGGCCCCGTCTGGTTCGCTGGTGATTGATTGGTGACAGTATTGATTTTTGTCTACCTGTTTTCGTCTATATATATATATATATATATATATATATGTGTAATAAATCCGTCTATCGAATCTTCCATCCTGAGGTGGTATAACGCCAAGCCGATATTGGCGCTGGTCGGAGGACGGGCTAAACAAAATGATCACCACTAAACCACTGCGCATTGAGACAATCGAGATACATTGCTCGTAATTTATTGTACTCGGCGGTGCAATCGAAATACGTGAAATTAGTTCCGTATCCAATTTACAAAACTATAATTAGTATCGAAAAGCTTCATATTTCGCTCATTCAGCCGCTTTTCGTCGACTTGTTGAGGCCAATATAGAACAATCACTAATTTTCTAAGAGGCAATTTGATGTGTACTCTTCACGATGATCCAGCAGACATCCAGTGAGAATCTGTCAGGCTCACGCTGTAGCTGTAGTCGCCACTATTCGAGGTGCTCGAATCGAGAAGATCACGTCTATATGGAGTCGGAGTCTTCATTTTAACTGTGCTTATTATATATATATATATATATATATACATATATATATTAGGCTGTCCCCTTCAAACTGTCGCGCCTTTCGAATGGCGCACAATCCGAACTACGCGATACAATGCGTTAATTTTTGGAGTGGGCACGCGGCAGGAACGTGGCTTCCTTTCAAACACTAAGTGGTTTCGATACGATCAGAAAGATGGACACTGCAGCAGAAAGTTCAAATTCCCCCAAAAATCAACGGGAAAACATCAAGTTTTTGTTTCTCCAAAAACACCCTCCAGCTGAAATCCATCGACAATTAGTGAACGCGTACGGCAGGTCTGCCTTATGCCTGCGAACGGTGCAAAGTTGGTGCAAGCGATTTAACAGTGGAGATATGGACACCGATGACCACCGAGGCGGGGACCACAAATCAGGTGCAACGAGGGACGAACGGATTGACAGAATCAAGGCAGCTTTTGAGCAAACTAGAGCTTGGTCCATAAGGTCTTTGTCGGCTGAAACTGGGATTCCTCGGGTGACATGTCATAAAATTGTCACCAATGTACTGAAGATGAAGAAAATCAATGCAAAATGGGTTCCCCATATACTGAGTGCTGAGCAGATGAAAATGCGTGTGGAGTGTTCGACATCTAATTTGAAGACTTATACGCCTCTAACTCATACAAAAATATCTTTATTCTAACTCATTTAGTTCAAAAGTTATTGGCATTTAAAGAGGCGACAGTTTGAAGGGGACAGCCTAATATATATATATATATATATATATAATGAATTTAGTTAATATACCTAAGATAATAACTCGATATTTTAAGTACTGACAAACAGCACATCTCCTGTATTACCATGCAGCTATGAGAAACAGTGCTATATAAAAAAAGTGACAAAATGACGAAACACATGAAATTTATGAATCATTTTTTCGTTTTAATGACAATGTCTACTATCATTATTACTGTTATTATTATTATTATAATTATTGAATTCGTACTGATGTAACTCTCGCTCACACCGATCAATATCATAATTTTTCCCCTACTCTATCTATCCATATATATATATATATATATATATCTTTTATTAGTTTTTCATATACATAACATGCATCTCAAATCGCGATGACTGTGCTCATCGTGAATTGGCCACCCCGGCTTCTCATCGGCACACCTTACATTTCATACACACGAGACGTCGATTAGAACACTTGCTCGGCCTCTTGTTCTTATAATTCGTTTTCAAGATATAATTAATACCACTTTTATTATTATTATTATTATTATCATTATTACTATTTACAGAGAATAGTTCAGTGAATATGCACTTTCTACAATATCCACCTACTCACAAAATTAACCCAGTGATGCAGGCGCCTCCGCTACAATATTGGTATAGATTAATTCGGGCACACACAAACCACACAGATACACCTCTCTCTCTCTCGGGCGCGTGCGCGGTTTTTCAAGTTTCTCATAGATTTCATCATGTTCTCAGTTGATCTCACCCATCGTCACCCGGAGTCGGACACTGCGAACAGTATCTGATTCACACAAAAATCCGGCAGGCCCACCCGCCAACCGTGAAGGTGTGAATAGACCCGCTTGACGTCGACAAAATGCAGTGGCCGCATCGCCACTGGGCGAAATTCACATGGGGTCAATAATAGCAGTAGTCGATGTTTCCCGAACAACCAACAGAATGCAATGGATAAAACAAGACAATTTTTGTTGGAAATCTGCTTCCCGTAGCTATGAGTCTCGTTGTGTCACCATTTGACGTGGGCGATCAAAAAAGGGGACTCTCCTCCGAAAACCAAATCTCAGGCGAACAGATTGCCACACGGTTGGCAAGACACAAAGTCAACGCCGCAAATACGAACCGTCTATAGTCGATGTTCGACGGGCATTGACAGTGGTCCTCGGTAAACGGTGAAACCGCACTCGGGAAGTACGGCTTCACCATAGATCTACTAACATATTCAGCATGGTTGTTTTGTTAATTAACCAAACGATGACCCACCACGAGATGGTCAGAGGTTGATGCTCAATAATGATAATGGTGGTGACTTTTTGCGCCGTTTACATATATATATATATATATATATTTCTGATAATTACTCTTATATTTTGTATTTATATATATTTGAATATGTATATATGTACACGCTCGTGCTTTGCAAATGAGCACAGCGGTTAATTCCTTTATGCTTGTCAATGCTCGCACCTATATGCGTTTCTGGTAACCACTCGATCGCAAGAGCTGCTTCTTCTAGTAAACAAACAAGAAAATTAACAAAAATATCTGTAATTCAACAATTTTTTTTTGCTCTCCATCAATTTCGCGTTAATTACACTGGAAACAGTCATTGCACAAAAATCGCCAACGAACGAAACGATCATCTCTAATCGACAACTCCATTTGCTTATTCTACATGACGAAGATTATCACCGCAAACACAAATAAACACGGAATTTTCATTCCCTACGAGAATTCTACATATTTTTGGTGCACCTATCAATAGTTCTGCATGTTTACAAACTTCTTTCCCTGCGATTATGACTGCCTTAGTGATACTGTGATGATATACTCGCGTGAAGCGATCAAATGACAAACTATAGTATTAATAATAATAATAATAATAACAATAATGGTAATAATAATCCAAATCAAGACACAGTCATTTCAGACACCCCCCCCCACCCCCGCGCGCCCGCGAGCCGTGCGTAGGCTCAATTCGCCAACTCATCTCAAGAACTCACCCACGGCGTGGCCCTGCCGATGCACGCCACCAGCGCGTGCTTCAGGTTAACCATGATTGGTTTCGTATCAAAATCGTTCTCACACTTCCGCGCTCAAAGTAGACAAAGCGGGCGGACATCGTTCGGTTGCTTGCTTGCGTTTTTCGTTTTTAACTGATTTCTGTGTTGTTTTGTTAGCTCTTCGCTTTGTCCTTCGTTCTCTCATCAAATTGTTTCTGTGCAAAGTTGAGAAAAAAAATGATACTAAACTTGATCAGAAAAACAAGCGGGGAAGATTCCGTCTCGGCGACTTCCCGTCCGCCGCCGCCGCCGCCACCGACCGCCAAACGGCGTGTTCTTAATTCAAGTCGCACTTGAACAACTTGCACACACCACTAATATGTCCTAATTCGTCCCTTGTTAATCCATTTGGAACTTCATCATATCCGTCGCTGCCTCATTCTCTCTAGCTTCCGCTCAATTCACATTGACACTATCCGTATAGTGTCTGCCGTTGATCAGCAGATGCTTGACGTGCTACTGGATGCCACTTTTCAGGGGGTTACTTGGGGGTGACTCGGGGGAGCTGGGGGGTCGTGCGCGTAGTAATCACTCGACGTGAAAATAATCCGTGTCAACCCTTCTGATATATGAATTTCCATTCGTTCTTTGTTCCGCATTTGTCTGCTTCCTGCTGCTGCTGTTGTTGTTGATATTTTTTTCTTCTTTATACAATACTCTAACTAGTTGTTGCGATTCCCTGAACGGGATCCGTACCGCTTCGAGTAATGCAGCTCAATGGCCGGCTGCTCCTGGTGCCGGCGAAAGTTGACGCCCCATGCGAACACTTGCTGAACTGACCTGGGCATATCTATATATATATATACATATATATATATATATATATATATATATATATATATATGTATATATATGTATATAGTATCGTACATATGTGTTCGCTGACGTTGCTGCTCAATTCGTCCCATCCGCCTGATGCTCACGGGACTTCGTCAGTATTTCAGCTTCACGTCGGGCCATACATCATACGGGAAGAGCTTTCCATCGTCATTCGAATACGTTACTTCATTTCGGCTAAGATCGTGTTGTATTAAGCTTGATTAGCCTCGGAAAAGCGGACATCAAACAGACAAACAAACACACACAGACACGCACCAATTTCTTTGATCGCTGTTCATTAAGTTTGGCGTGTACGCGAACTGGTCGCGGCTTCTTTCTTGGATGGAGAAGAGGAACTTGGTGTCTATGTGTGTGTTTGTGTGCGTGTTTCTGCGTACGACCACGCCAGCTGGTCAACGAGAAGTGACCACATGAGATGGGCAGACATATTCGACTCTCGGTGGCGGCTAATCGGTGCTCAGGTGTTTGCCTTGCTGATCCCATCTCGTGCAGCCATGAAGGTTCAATCGAGGCATCTAGCGTATTTTGTCCATATCCGGTGATCTTATATTGTAGTGCTGCATATCGCTTGTTTGTGGGTGCATGCGTATGCCTGTATGAGTCGTCCCATTTTGTTCTCGTTCGTTATCAAGTCGGCTGCTGTTAAGTAGGAGGAGTGTCCGCTTCTGGGGACCCTTTCTTCTCGTGTCTTGTATTGTATCAGTATTATCATTATCATTTTTATCATCATCATCATCATTGTTATAATTATTAATTATGATTATTATTATTATAGGGTCTTCTCCCCGTTTCCTGTGCTGCTTGTTGTCGCTGGATGTGACGAAGTGGCAGGTTGTGTGTACCCTTCTGCCGCTGCTTGGCCTGACGCAGCTGGTTGAGCGCTCGTTCCGAACTGCGGCGGCTGTTGAGGCTTCGCCTGCTGGTTCGGAGGTAACAGGGTGATGCCCATGGCCCGCCGGATGGCGTCCACGCTCACGATACTCCCGGGCTTCGCGTGGCTAGCCAACTCGCTCAGGGTGGCTGCCAGCTTCTCCGCTGCAATAGACCAACAGAGGGGGAAATTGTTACCAATACGCTGACGCTTCAACTTCCGCGGACATATTCAGCTGGTTGCCAATAGGCCGAGTGTTCCATCTCAACCGATCACAGAGGATGGTGGTCACAAGTTGTTAGGTTAACACTTAGGGCAGTAAAATCGGCATAATATGGATCCAGTAGAGACGGGCACGGTGAACTCTATACGTTTCGAAATGCCGTGTGTGTGTCTTTGTGGACGTGTTTTGTCACAACAGCGAAGCAAACAGTAGCTGACAGATTGCTGACTACAATTGTTTGTTCCGAGTAGACCACTGAATGCTGAACGGCACCATGCGAATCGCAGAAAAAGGTTACGAACAAGGTAAAACTTAGTTAAAACAGAAAAAAAACCGTTAACGCGTGTCTAAGGTGGGTACTCAAGGGCGGACACCCTTCCAGCTGAAAATGTCAAACGGATCGGGCCATCAAATCGTTGACGGTTGTGATTAGCTAATTGGCTAAGAGACGTGACTATGTTACATGGGTGCTAATACAATCCATGGCCTGGTCCGAATTTACAGCGGACCCTGAAAGCTCTGCTCAGCTGAAGCCACTCGGTGGCTACTGTCAGCTATCGAGATAGCGAATTGCGTAACCTTTGAGATGGCGCAGGCCATTTTTTTAGAGCAGTTACCCCATGACGTGCTCACCACACCGCGTCGTGTAGGCGAGAAACGTTGATTTCACTAAACAGTTGATTGTTGGTAAACAACAACCACATGAATGTCTAATGCAAACTGCTCTGCCAGTATGGGCTGTCGCTGAATAGATTCGACACCCTTTGTCACGGTCAGCTGCTCGATTATGTCCTTGAACATCTGTCGAATGCAAGTAGAGAGATTTCACAGCGAGCGTTGGGCCGACGTCTCACACGTATCGATCGAGTCCTACTGGACTCGATCGATAAATACAGCTAACTCTTCAGTGTGACCTCACGTGACTCAAAAGAGGACTTAAGCATTGTGAAATCTGTAGTTCCCTCAATAAACCG
The DNA here is from genome assembly GCA_019614645.1 of Stratiolaelaps scimitus. NCBI lineage: Eukaryota > Metazoa > Arthropoda > Arachnida > Mesostigmata > Laelapidae > Stratiolaelaps > Stratiolaelaps scimitus. The sequence continues at coordinate 1,385,560 of JABWDB010000041.1, read as the reverse complement.
ATAACACCTTTACCATTAGCTGTACAATAATGGCTACCATTATGGTGTGCACGGCGGGCGGGGGAGTATCCCTGTCTAAATCGTTTACCCAGAGTACATATATATATATATACTCTATAAATATGGAGATCGTTGCGCAGTGCATATATGAACACTCACCAAGTTGTAGTTCGGTGGGCGATGGTCCTTGGGTCATACCCAGGTGTGGCGGCGGCGGTTGACTCAGCCTTTCCCGTTGAAGTCGCGTCAAACGCTCGATCATCTCGGTCGATTCCGCTAGCTTTGCTTGAAGTTTCTGCTCGTTATCACCTGCTGCCGGCGTCATCCCACCGGCCATGCCACCAGGAGGGCCACCGTGCGCGCCTCCACCCGTTGTCACGGAACCTGCCGCGCCAGAGGTTGACGAGGTTGGCGTCCTATTAACGATCACTGGGGACCCACCCATCGGAGACCCCATTACAGGGGCTACGCCACCGACGGGGCCACCGGGCAAGGCCATTGCAGCGGCGCTAGAATTTGGTGGTCCCACCAGAGGCTGGGTTGGTAGACCGCCCTGATGCAACGATCCTGCCATTGATTTGGCAATGGTGCCGACGCCAACGGGCGTTCCCATCGTTCCAGGCGCGACGGGCGGATTGGCGGCGTTCATCACCGGACCACCGCCGGGTGGCCCGGCCGTCATCGTCGACGCCATCGGCCCGCCAGCAACACCCGATCCAGCCACGCTACAAGACACCGGAGCGTGTACGCTATTGGCAGCGAAGCGATTCGTGATGTTCGGTTGCGTCACGCTGGCCACAAAGTGATTAGCAGCCACGACGCTCGGCTGACCACTCGAGTTCGCATTCGGCAGCATCGTCTGCTGCCCGTGATTCGCTGGTACCACCACTCCCATTGTTGGATGATGCTGTAGAGGCGGCTGCGGTTGCGACGGCATTTGCGAGACGCCGGAACTCATCAACTGCGGCTGGGAGCAGGCGACAATCTGAGGCAGGGGAGCACCAGCGCCCGGAGCACCGGCCATTTGCGTCACTCCGTTGGGAAGGCTGTTGCTGGCAGGTGGTGGTGGCAGCGCCGACATGGGATCACTGTTCGTTAGGGGCACATGCCCATTGGCCAGGGAGACCTTGCCAATTGTGGGTATCACGCCGGACGCTGGTATCATGTTCGTGCTGTGAAACACATGGAATGAGATAGCAACAAAGGGAGAAAATATATATAATTCATATCATCTACATATATATATTGCATACTGTATTATATAATTAGCACGGATATTACGAGTATTCTCATGATAACTTGAGACAATGAAATAGACAGGTCTATATGGCCGAATGCATCATTGATAACCTCATAATAAATATATATATATATATATATATATATATATATGATGTCCACGCGGCGGCCTCGATGGCTAAGTCTTTGGCTAGCAAAAAGCCGAAGGTCGCAGGTTCGAGTCCCGCTAAGTATAATATATCCATTGAAATAAAAGGTGCTATCGTATTTTATATACTGGTGATGAACGGACAATTTTTAAAGCAAGAACTATTGCTTCTTTATGTTGCACTCACCCATGCGTAATGTTGCCGTTACATTTAGCCACGTCGGTGCCGTTGGAGACCAGAACCCCAGGTAGACCCTGATTTGCAGGACCATTGCTCACAGGCACCGTGTCTGTCTTGTCTGCTTGCAGCTTCTCAAACGGCGATTTCTCGCTGCCAGATTGGGCCTTTTCGGCTGTGTGAGCCCTTTGATGCGTTTTGTCCTTATCGGCCTGGCTGCTACCGGACGACTTTCCACTGTTGTCCTTCTCCTTCAGCTGTTGCCTGTCCGACGACGCTGATGCCTCCTCATCCGGATCTCTGAGGAGCTCCCCAGAGCGGACCAGCTTCAGCGTCTTGCTGTGCTGGCCACCGGTCAGTGTGTCTAACAAATTGTCTACCATGTTCATGAGGTAATCACAATCCTTGGCAAAGTGCATGATACTATCAGCGTACTGAACACCAAGTTCATCGCCGTACGTCTGATAAACGAGGTCACTCTCAATCTGTAAAATGAATCGAAATGGCAGCGCGTGATGAAAACACAGATGCGGATTGCAGCATTATGTGGGTGAATATGGCGGCCATATCCACGCGGAGAGGAATTACAGCTATGCTGAATAATACTACGCATAATAATAATACTATATAAAAAGAACAATGCGCCAGACTAGAGTTTATAATCTGCTCTAAATAGGCTTGCTATATAACCGTTCTGGGTAATAGGTAATTATTCGGCCTTGAGTAAATATCGACTCCACGCAATGTTTCATACCGAAATAACCACTAGTTGCGTACAATAATATATACAAATATATACGCAGTATATTTAAATCAATTGCCGCCGAGATATCTGAGCTAGAGTTAAAAATAGCTGGTCCAGTACCCCTCGAGAATAACATCAGGATGAATAACAGAAGCATGCAATCGAACGAAACTAACCAGCAGTATTCATGAAGACGACTACCTAGGTTAACGGTTAAAGGATTTCTATAGATTTATTAAACGAACAAGCACCTTCCGACTTGTCCACCCCACCCACCCACCACCACCACCACCGATCAACGTATCAATGCTGGCGCGGCCTTTGACACTACGTACCTTGGTCAAATTCGAAAAACTCGAGTCATAGTGAGGGGCAAACGTGGAAAAGGGTGGCCCACTCTCGTTGACCAGATAGTTGATTGGCTTGGCCACTGATCGAGCCTCGTCCTTGAAGTCTACAAGGCTGGACATACCATAGGGCAGTTTGCCTACCAACATTTCTAGATCGACCTTCTGCGGTGGCACGGGCAGTTCCGCAGGCCGAAGGCCGACATACTTGTCCGTTAACGTCACGTCCGGATTGAGAATGTTCAGCGTCGTTGAACCTGAAGCAGTGCCGAAAGACAGGACAGAAATAGATGTTGACCCTTACTTAATATGCGCCCCCAACTCTATAACACTGGCAATCACTGGGTTTACCTACCCCTATTCTATATGGCTTAGCGAACTAGTACAGGAGACAAACTAAGTTTAATGGGTTGCTCCTCTGGTGGGTATTCGTCGAGCAGCGACGTTTACTTCGTTCTCCCTCTAAAGTATTCGCATTTAGACCTCTTCTCACGCATCCGTGTACGCACGACGCACGAATTGAATTAACAGTTCTCTCACTGTAATCACCGTCATGCTTGCCACTTACCATCATCACCCTGGAGAAGGAAGGCATAGTCGGTGTTTGGCTTGAGCATGGCAAGTCGGCTGGCAGCGCCTCGAGCCATCCGCTGCGCGTGGGCGAGAATCTCAGCGGCGGAGGCGTCGTCCGAAGGTGTCAACTGCGACTGTTGCTCACTGCGTCGCGAAGAAAATAAAACGAACATTAGCATAAGTGAAAATCGAGTGATTTTGAATAGCGTGCTCTATACACTCCGATTGAGGCTTGCATCAGCAAAAGCACAAGTGTGATTACTGCCTCGATTATATCGAGAGGCAATTTGGCAATTTCAGATGAAATCTAGACACTTTTCTCATACGAGTGTTGAGGGTGTTGATGATTAGAACGTCGCTTTTCAGTGTTTTTTCTTCATCAATTGAGGGGAAAAATCCTATTCTCTCTCTCTCGCTCTCTCCATTGTCTACAGAATTAGCTGTTGCCAACCAAACATATAACTCTGACAGAGGAATCAAGAGTACGCGACAATCGTGTTCGCTTGCTAGCCGAAAACTATAACGATACTGAATAGTAACAACCTGATCAGCCTGTATTGTGGCGCTTTTCTCATTTGTTTTGTTATATCTAACACACAACGCAATCCATACAGACAAATAGCAAATCAACTCAATATACCGTTGACTTCCGCACGACACTTGAGACTTGAGCGATGCAAAAAACGGCGAAAAAGTATATATTATAGATTGTTTTTTCGCTACAGTAACATGACGAATTGCGGCAGGTTTACCGTTCACTTATGACCGACGCGTTCGTTCATAGTAATTGTTCCGACTTAAATTTACTTCATGCGGCATCTTACAAACATCGACAAGCACTTACTCATCAGGTTTCGACTTCTTGGCGAGACCGGACGGGCTAACGGCCCTGACAGGAGTTCCTCTCGGATCTGTCAGGTCTCCATTGAGTACTTGATTGGGTGTTTCAGAGCCCGCTGGCCGCGCCGGTGTCCCAATACCCGTTGTGACGTCGCGCAGATCCTCCCGTTTCGCCTCATACGAATAGGTTCGTTCGATTACAGGACTTCCCCCAGCGGCAGCTCCACCGCCGGACGACGATACACGCTCGGACCTCGCGACCGCTGCCAACACGCCCTCCTGTAATGAAAGTTGATGACATATCATTTATGGGCCGCAGAATAGAATTTATTTGCCGAGAGAACCCCAATGTATTAGCCGATACGTTTGCTAGCAGACCGACATGAGAGTAGAGTCTAGTCGAAACAGATAATAACTCTTTGGCACTGAGGCGTGGACAGCATACACCAACGACAACTGAAACATGCACTGATTTCGTCGAGACAACGACCACTCACCTCATAGAAATATAAGGTAGGGTCAAGCTTAATTGGTTTTTTAAAGGAACTGCAATTTCACAATGAGAACTTAAGTTCTCTTATATGTCATCACGCAGCAGCATTCGAACCTGTGGCCTCTGGCGTTTTCGAGCCAGAGACTAAATTGAAGTCGATTACATACAAGCCTTTTAATATCAATGCGCTCCATGGCGTCGCCTACCTTATCGTCCCTCGTGATGACTGCTGGTGAGCCTGGTGCTCCCACTGTGGCGAGTGCTTGCTCAACAACGGTGGCTGCTAACGAGATCTTCACGGGTGGCACAGGTCTGTCGCTGATCTTTTCGGCGCCGCGTTCCATCGGCTCATCGTCATTACCCATACCTCGAATACTGCTACTTGTATTGTTCTGTACACGATTGCGCGTCATTCTCGGTGTCATCTCTTCGACCGGTTCGGGCGTAATCGATCGTAGATCGAAACCTAATTGATCGACAGGTACAGCGCCGATGAACTTCAGCTCGGGGTCCAGCTGAAGGATGTGATCTTTCGACAGAGTCTTCTGCGCATGCCGCCACAACTTGCGCGCCTCCTTATAATAGATCGTATCAGGCTGGTTGTATGTTGTCGCGTTGTCACATATCAACCGGATATCGGATCGAAACGCGTCCAATGACGGATATTCGCGATTATCCACCCGCCGCCTCATCGTGCTCAAATCCATCGGTCGTTGAATGATCGTCGAGTATCCCGGCGCAATGGCGTCGTTCACGGGCCACGCGAAGAACTCGTATGTGTCTCGCTTCCGTACCAGCTCGAGCAGGACGCCGAGAAGCCGGTGCAGAGGTGAGACTTCCCGCGGAGCGGACGGCGTCACGCCGACCGGCGATCGTAGGGGGACCTCCGGCAAAGGCGGCTGATTGTCGATGGTCTCCGTGATGTGGCGTTTCGGCGGCGGCGGTGCCAAATCGGCGCCGTCCTCGTCATCGTCATCGCCCGCGCCAGCCCTAGCATAGGCTCCACCTCCAGCGTGGCCTCCTGCCCCGCCAGCGGAACCTCCCCCCGATGCCGAGATCGGACCATCGCCGTCCGCTCGGTCCTTGCGTTTCTCGCCACCGCCGCCGCTGTGATGATGCTTGTGGTGGTCCTTGTGATGATGACAATGCGAATGATGATGGTGGTGCTTCTTTTTTTTCTTTTTTTTCTTCTCGCTTTTTTTGTGCCGATGCTGCTGCAGATGTGAGCTAGCTTCGCTGAGACTGTCCGACTGGACGCTACCAGCGCCGCCACCTCCGCCGCCATTACCCCCGCTGACGCCGGCGGCAGCGCTCGCACCAGCAGCTCCTGGTGCGGCTGCACTGGTCAAATTGCCGCCCCCGTTGACGAGCGGGTTCTCAACCTTTTTCACGGTGCATTCAGCGTTGTCGGGATTTGTTACTAGGCGGAGCGAGATTCCTGCAAAAGAGTTGGACAGAGAATCGCAACGACAACGACAAGAATAACATGACTTTATATACGATATACAGAATGTATACACGACTTGTACGGAATACAACGGGATATACACGGATTATGCAGAATATATTATAATATGGGATATATATATATATATATATATATATATATATATGCACAAGATATGTATGCTATATAGGGGATATAGACGGGTTGTTATACAGTAAGTATTATCAGCATATTGACAGAAGGTATTGTCATTGCATATAATCGTCATTTGCACGGTGGCATCCCGACAGAACTACATGTACAGTGCACGTGTTGGTAATAGAAAGAAAGTGTTACATAGACAGAGTGGTTAGACCAGGCGATAGAGCCCCCCAACCGCATATCTGATTGTACATAAATATATATATATTTTTTTTTTCTTTGATAAACAACTTTATTGGCAAATGTGCAAGTAAAGACCACATCGATTCGTATGTACCCTATGGGATTCGAACCGGAGAGACCTTATGGTTCCACCTGCCCGGCATTACTTCTGTGGATCGTACATTTGTGGCAATTTTTATTCGCTAAAGATGACGATATCTCTGCTGAAAACCTTGACGCACAGGTCGTACTTGAACACATTGAATACTGACGTCGATTTCGGTGTGAACAATACGTACCACCCGTAGGTGGATAGCCCCCTGCATAGAGCGGCGTGGGAGCCGGTACCGTGGATGAATAGGCTACAATAGGGACACTTTGTGCGTTGGACGATCCCGAGGAAGCGGGACTTGCACCACCCCCAGGGGCACCGCCCCCTCCAACTTTGAGCACGAGCTTGATGCCCGACTTTGCGGTAGCCGATCCGCTGGAAGCCGCCACCGGCTGTGGGCTCTGTTCCATTGGCATATCATCTGTAAGCAAGCAATTGAAAAATATTTGTGAGTAGGTGAAATAACATTACGCCATCAATGTGTCGTATGTCGAGAACAATAGTTGGGATACTTTTGGACAAAGTGCGTTTGATTCCAACGTTGCAGGATACATTATCGTTACGAGCTAGACTTGGCATGTGGCATGGCGCCTTCTCGGCGACGAGGAAAAGCGAGCTAGAATTCTCCCCCACGACGCAACCCCTTTGGAAAGAGAGGCCTAGGCCAGATGACACTGTTCTTCTCAGGACAAATGACATTAGCGTATAAGTACCAAACAGTTTGTAACGAAACATACCCTTGACAAAGGTGGGCTTCTAAAGCTTTCTTAAAAGGCAACAACATTTTAATTAATCCCCAATATAGTATTCAAAACAGTATTCGTGTATCTAAAGATGTGTGTTTTGTAGACGATACACCCGTTAGGCCCAGATATTCTGATACACAATAAAGAGCACATCGGACTCAAAAGGCGCGCGTCAACACACATCTCAGTCAGGCGATCTAGTGTTTTGATCAGATCTGAGATACATTTTTGTTCTGATGAAGATCATTTAAGAGCAAAGCCCCAATACAAACTCAATGAATGCAATCGACCGCGACTATTCGCAAGCACTCAACATGACTTGTATGATGATCTTGACGTATCTCGCATTGTACCTGTTGTACTTCCATGCAGATTTGCAATTATAACAACAGGTTTCCATTAGAACAATAATGGAAATCTGTCGCGGGAATCGATCCGATTGATCGATCTCTCGATAAGAATCGGAAAATAATCCTAGAGTCAGACAGGCGCCTGCGGGATTTCAGGCAGACATTCGCGTGGCATATCGTATAAAATACTTTAATGGTTATACAGGAATGAGATCCGCTCAAGAACAAAACACTGCGAAGCCAGCTTGCGATTATGCACCTAATGGGTCATTGCTGCAACGATGCTAGTCAACGTGATCGAACAGGGTCCGCCGAAATGATGGAACGCATCACCCTTATAAGGGTTGATTTTTTTCACTTTTTAAAAAGAACTGACCTATAACAGGATAGGCACACCGCCCACAATGTTTCTTCACGTGAACGTCTCATGACGAACATCACCCGCATCTCGAAAGACACAAGAATGGACACATGTAAAAACTATGCACTAACAAGAACAACACCTCGTAATCGGCTTAACTTGAATTAGCAACAACAACAACAATAACAAGCATTAAACGTAATACCTAGTCGCACGTCAACCAACGCAATCGGTTGTGAGCAAAACAACCGGAAACCGCCATTCAGAGGAGATGTTCACTTCTTGATCTGGGGGCACAGTTTATGCCTGATCGGTCCTGCAAAACCTGCGGTGGGCTCACTTGCGTTGTAACACGGCAATTATGAATGAACGAATAATAGCACTCGATTAAGCTGATCAATTGAGCCCTGCAAAATAATGGTGCAGGCGAAACCCGACCATTTCAACGTTTGGAACTATGCTTTGGGGATCATACAAATCGCGTAGGACAGCTGGATTTTCATTGTACTTTGTCAGTTGAAAAATCTTCACTTCTTAATAGTAGGCTTATCCTCGGAATGCACCCGCTGCTTGATATGTGCAGGCCGATGTTGTGAGTCGTTCGTGCAACGATACGTAGGACAAAATCACGAGCGACTCTCCAGCCCCCCCCCAGGATTAGGACACTCAGGAGACGCGGACACATGGGGCCTCTCATTATATCTTCCGCTCATTTTATTTGGTATAGGTCTATGTATCAGTAACACATTGAGACACTGCACCTAAATACTGCAGTGTACAAATTTGACTTTTGCTATATCTTATTTGAAAAGCAATATTTATAGCAATTTCCTCTGATCACTGTAAAAACTGCAGTTCATTTACAAAAAAAAACCCTGGGGGAAAACATTGGAAACAGTGTCTTGGTTCGAACGATTCTAGAAAGCCAACGAGTTCAGAGTGTACCAATGATTCCCTTAATCATCCCATAATCAAATATCCGATTTTTGCCCTCGGTGCTCTACAAATTGCAGAACAATGACGAGTCCGACCTTATGTCGTCGGGTTGGCGATTTTCATAAATTCGGCAAAGCTCAGCAATAACGTAATACTGTGCTCGTCTTCTATGAAACTACTAAACGAACACACAACAAAAAGAGGTGCTTATAATCTACGTTCGTATCAATCAATCAGTTATTACAGCATTGAGAGAAAGTTTCAAAGCTCGATCGTCGTCGAAAATAATTAAGTATGAAATTGGTCAACGGATCGACTCAGTCTTACGACAAAGAAGAAGTAAGTACTAACTGAGTTACCTATATCTCCCACTTCGAGCACTTTCGAGACGCTGTTAGGTTCCCCAGCTACCACTTGATTACCATCAAATACATATATATATAATAAATAAAAGATATATATATATATGTATATATAAATTAGCACGGAAAATTTCCCATATGCCCGAAAATGAATCCTATACCTGTGTTTGCAATGCCTAGATGACGAAGCCATATGACGGACTCTGACTTGTTCACGTCTATCTCATAATTAACTCTAGATTATGTGTATACATATATTCTGACAAAAAACCAAACATACACCCACGTTTGTGACCAGATACGGTATAATCCAGTGGGTTTTATATATGCGTATAATTCTTCCAGCGGTTGCACAAATTCAGAAAATTCTCCTCGAATCGAATCCAGATCGGCTCTCCTCAGATATCTATTTTATTTAACGAATACGTAAGAGGGTTTTGAGGAATTGTGCGGTTGACTCGACATCAGTGTATGACTTCGTATCGATCTATCACTTAAATCCAGATCTTAAAATGCCAAAAAAGACGAGAAAAGCATGAAGAAAATGACTCATAAATCTAGTGTAAGGAAAGTCGTCCAGCCCGGCGACGTCATTTCATACGAGGTTTGCAATTTCCAAGTAATTCACATCATCGTCGTTATCACTCATGTATAGTAACCCTAACGGGGGTTACAATTTCTCTCGAAAAACACATCACAACCCCTTCCCCGAACCCCACTCAACATTTTCAACTACATCAGACATCAGAATTCGTTTCATTCATTTCAACGCCAGGCGCAATTTCATCTCCGCGCTCAGATGTGGTGTCTAAATGTTGTCGGTACGGGGTCGTTCTGTGAGCGCCTCTGTGTTGGCCGTTCGAGGCGAGAGAGTGTGTCGCTGTTGAGAAATCAAAGGAGTCCGACCCGTCTCACACACACGCACAGTGCGTCTCGGGGCACCGCGGTCCCATAGGGCGCCAAGATCCGCCAGAGTGGCAGATGTCAAACGATTTCCCACTTTCCATCTCAATTCGGCCTCAAAATCGCCACAAAACTATGTCGGAAATATAGCAGCGACGTTAAGCCTAACGCCTGTTGGGCTTTCCACAGCCAGCAAGCAGTTTCGGTGGGTTACACTACACCACGGGCTGGCGGTAGTGCCAGCCGTTGGCCCCCCCGTATATGCTGCAGCGCGCTTGATTCGGCCAGATTCGCTCGATATAGCGAGAACCATGTAAGCACGTTTGGTGTAGCCAGCGTACACCCCCCCATCCATCCACTACAAACAGCCAGACACACACAGACGCACCTAGAGATCACGATTGTTCCAACAATGTATAACCACTCAGCGAGCCACTCGGCGCTTGGAAACGTCGCAAGGGGGCAGTGATGACGAGCAGTAAACCTGTGTTTCGTGGGCACCCGACGGGCACACTTCCGGGTACGCTGCAGCGGGATCTAGCCACACACACACCCACCCACTTTTCTGCTGCTAGTTAGCCACCACACTTCGTAATTCACTAATCACTTTCACGTTCGCATGTTCACCGTACGTTGAGTAGTTGGGAAATGCTACCACAAAGGCTGAGGGCCCACAGGCGGCGACCGCTGCAAAAAGTTGGCGCTTACAGCGCTCCGCTGTCGTCGTCGTCCTGGTCATCTCGGAACGTAGCAGAGGCTCTCCCTCTCTCTCTCTCTCTCCCCTGAGCGCAGCCGGCCCCTCGTTTTGACAGGCGCGCTCTCGGCGTTCGGCGAAGTTTCTCTTGCATTCGTTCGGCGGTCACATCGAACCGATTGGACGGGACAGGACAAATTCGACGATTTGTAGTGCACATCGACGTAGCCAACGCTTGCTTATATATGTATGTGTATATTATATACATATATCACTGTGACCGTCCGTTGGTGAACGCGAATTGCCACGCAGGAGCCAGCTCGACCTCGGATAGTTCATGAGAACATCCACCTATACAAGTTGCCTCGTTTGCCGCTGGAAATCTTTGTGTTTCGCAAGCTCCAGTCGGCTTTTCTTTCTCTCTTCATAGGTAGAATCTGTGGGCGATTCTCGACAAGTCATAGATAAACAGATGACTTGGTCGGAGCATCTTTGGGGATTGCACCAATAAAGAAGCCCATAACTATTGCAGGATCTGTTATATTTACTCAACAAGAAAAAAGGAGATCGAATTTCCGTTGGCCGTTAGTTGCCTCGGGACGATCAAGCAGCCTGCGAACGTAGTCGCAACTGGTAGCAGTGTAGAAAATGGATTTTTAGCATTAACACACTTCGACGAAAATCGATCTCACTTATCAATTTGTTCTCTCGTGTCTGTCAACTTACCGTCATCTTTAGCAGTTTTCGAATGTTTTCTGTGCTTCTTACTCCCCATCTTGATGTTAATTAGTAGTCGACGCAGTTGAACTTAACGTGGCCCACCGCGGTGTTGCTGTCTCTGATATCTGCTCTTGCAATCACAAACACGCACCTCTATCACAAATACACACCATATCCATATGAGCGAGTCATGTCAGCCGCACACCGATATATATTCATATCACCATATATACACTCCGGATATGATGAGGTATAAACTTCACCGATGGCTCGAAGGCATCATCTGGCACCTCAGTCTTGATCGATCCCCTCACTCGAAACCTAAATGTTCTCAACGTAAGGAAAACGCAACGCAACGAACGATTGCATGTATGCTACTTAGTTAATAATTAGTTCGACACAAATCTCATCTTCATCCTCTTCTCGTTGGGGGAAATTCCCCGCGGCATCCCACTCAGTGTCAGCTCAGGCGATCGAGGCGGGCGACCCTGCCTTAATTTCATCTGACCGAATCGAACGTTGTCACCGCCAGCAACACACGGCCATCGCCATCGACCTGTGCGGCTCCTCCGCCGTCAACAATAGCACTGTTCGGGACGGAGCAGAACGAGCCGTTCTCGTTCGTGCCGAACTCACCAGCGAAAAATCAACAGTTTTCCTTAGCTATGCCCGAACAAACAACAACAGCAACAGCCACAACAAGCGATTCATTGACGGCGTCATCTACACCCCGGATCGCTTACACTATCGCCTGTTCGGATGTGAACCCCGCTTAGTCGAGGTTCGTCAGCGCGGACAGCAGGAAATGTGTACAGCCGAAAAATAGGTCCACTTCGCTCCAGTTCGACCGTGATCGGTGATCGCCACCCACTGCGACTTCAGCTTCAGTGGGCTTCACTGAATTTCCTCCTGGCGCCGCCGCCGCTGCCGCCGCCTAATTTTGTCGTTCTTCATCGAATCGCTGCATTTCCTCCCCACCACAAAGACAAACACACACACAGACGCACTCACTCACAAAGTAGCGTATCCAGGGGCCAAGAAAACGTTGTATGACAGCCGTAACCGAATCATGCGGTGGTTGTTATTCAACAATACAGTGGGCGCAAGCACACACACAGAACTAGGTTAGTCTGTTCTCTCGTAGCGATTTCAGTTCGTTCGAACGGGCCGCTGCCGTGCTGCCACAAGTCGTCGATTCGAAACACGAACGCCACACACCAGCGCCAACCAATCAGCAACTACATTTATTTATATATATATATATATATACAATTGTATGTATGTATATATATATTAGATATAAATAAAGCAGTGGCTCCTTTTTCACTTCGTCTTCGTTTAAGCTAATAGTTAGTTAGTTAGTTGTTCGTTTACAACTACACACAAATAACAACGACAACGACACCAACAATAACATCAGCACCAGCCAAATGTTCGGCTGTGTCTGTGTTGTTGCTTGCTGATCTTGCTGCTGCAGCCGATATTGGAGCGGTGCGCTGACGGTGGCGGCTGCAAGCGCTGCTGCCGATGGTGGCCGCTGTTGTTGGTGCTTTTTGCAACAGCTGCTGCGGCTAGATGCAGCCGCTTCAGGAGTGACTCGGTCGATTCTTAACATTGATGTTATGATACGAAGATGACGTTGTTGTTGTTGTTGCTGCTGCCGCTGGCGGCAGCTCTGCCAGCCGTGAGAGCCAGCGAGCGCTGCCGGTTACCCTCCCCCGTGGTTGGCCCGTCTGTGCGCTCTTCGTTCTGTTTGCGAGCGATCAAGGGCTGCCGCCTCCACCACGACCGCCGATTCTGTGGAGGTGTACAATAATAATAATAATACTATAACATAATCATAATAATAATAATGGCAGCAGCAGCAGTGAGCTGCTTAGCTCGCCCCGCTGACCTCTGCGGCAGCAACAGAAACAACGAGCGGCGCTGCGTCACCATAAAACAGGTCGCTTCAATTGTGGTTATTTTTCCTTTAATCCTTCCAGATCCACCAGCTGGTCGTCGTACCAGCGGTAGAGTCGAGAACGGCAAGCCAGCTAACCAACCGGCCGATTAGGCCAGAACAGTAGCAGTGGATTTGTTGCTGTTTCCGTTAGCGCCCCCTCTCAGGTCGTTGCCGCTTAACCCAGAGATAACTAACTACTCGACAGCGGAGGCGAGGAAGAGAAGACCTAGGCAATAGCCTGCAAAATGATGACACGGTGGTGGTACCGCCGCCGTTATTACCACTGAACGCAGCAGCAGCAGCAGCACTACAACAGAAGGCTACTCCTGCTGGCTCACGCAGCCCGCCAGACAACAAACGATGGAGAGATATGACGAGAAAGGCCGCCAACGCCGCCCACTCGACACAAAGGCCACGACCGCATACGCAGACAGACCATCACAGCAGTCTCAGAACAGCACTACAGATCCATTCTGTGTCCTGTGAACGTTGTCGATGGCAGCGGCGGTGTTGTCGGCTGCAACAGCAGCGGCAGCGCGCTAAAATAATTGTTTTTCGAGCTGACCCTCACCTGTGCCCCTATCTGATAGACCTCAGCTCTTAACCTTTTAGGTATTACTATGAGGAGGACCTGTCGGGGCCACCTTTGCTTATTCTCTTCCTTCCTCGTACCTAGCGAGAACCTTCAGATAAAGAAGGATGGATTTGAACCCGCGTCCCTCCGGTCTAGGCTGCTAACTCCCGATAGCAGCCTGTTGTGGCACGGAGCGCCGACAGCGAATGGACGCGAGCATAAGCAGATACACGCGTAAACCTGAAAGATCGCCGGGGGGGAGGGAATAATAAACAAACAAAGACCAGACACACAGATATCGTTGGTGCATAGCGACAGAGACATGCGTATTGAAAGACGAAATTGTAACTAATGCCACTGAAGAGAAAAGCAACACTAATAACGACAACAACAGTTTTCGGTAGTAGATGGAATATTTTAGTCTGCTGCGAGCGCAGACGATCGGGGCCGGGCGGGCTTAAGGAGAGCGCGTTGGCGGGCGACGATTCAAAGCAGCACGAATCGATTTTTTTTAGTGTAACGAATTTAGCCCGAATGGATGGATGAATACATGTGACGAACCACTGGGCAGAGTATCATCTGGCGGAGAGGGGCAGGCGGTTCGACAAAACGACAGACCGAGCAGAATTATGGAAACCCGCGCGAATTGGAAATGATGTTTTTTTTTGCCAAGGGAAAAAATCAAATTGTAATGCAATAGTGAGGTGAACAGCGAAGTGGAATAGAAGCGGTTTGTATTTTGGTAGAAGTATTTATTGGTCTTGATAGGGGAGCATTTAATTTCCATAGAATGAGAGGGAATTTGTCACCGGAGATGTTAAAGGCTAGGTTTCCCATCGGTAGAAAGAAGAGGTTTGGGATTAAATCCCGCGAGACGCGGGAAACCTTTTCTTTGAAGTTCTTTGTCATGGATATCTAATCTGTGGAGTCTTGCCAGGTGCAATCGATTACAGGTAAGCTAATAGCTAGAGGAAAAGTGCTGATTATTGTCACATCACAAGGGGAACAGCGGGAAGTCAGCTCAAAAAGTGCATCAGCAGGTTCGCCATCGTTTCTAAAGTAATAATAATAATATGTTTGAAAAAACTAGCCAATAGTGATCATTTTGCCGTAATTGGAGAATATAGGCAATACGTATGTGCCACTATTCCTTCCTGGCTAAGTCTTCGGCTAAAAAAAGCCGGACACCGACAGGTTTCGAGTCGTCCCACGACCAGGTGAGGAGATTCAAGAATAGAACTTCAACATTGTAAAATTTGCAGTTCCTTTAATAAGCCTTTACCTTACCATGCTATGTTGTCTTGCCTACACGTAATCTTCTTAGTACAAAATCTTCTATTGAAAGACTGCACAGCATCAATATGGTGCGGATCCAGATGGTTGTTTATTCCAGATCATCAGGAGGCAATGGTGATGATAATTAACGATTAAAAATAAGGAGCGTACCGTAGCACGACGCTTTATTCAATTCAATATCATCAGTTGTATAGAGGGGAATCAAAAATGAAAAATCGAAAAATAAATTCTAATGGCCAATCGAAAACACGTGGGAGTAATGTATAGACGAGCCGGTGCGTCCTTGTGATGCGGGGTGTTTGAAAAAACCGGCTCAACTGTTCGAGTGAAAGCTGATCTCCTGAAGTTGATGAACAACTGTAAGCACAACAATTTGTTCTTCGACACCCTGTTTACGACCTTTATTCATTATATTTTAATAAATATCGACAACGGGTAGCTATCTATCAGATATAGAATTGCCAGCCTTTTAGCTTTTTGTTTGCTTGTCTTCCTCCGCCAACTACAGCCTTCGAGCGCAATTTTTTGACTAAATTCGCAGTTCAGTAGAAAGCGGGCTGGATTGGCAACCCCAGGGTGGCCAACCCGGTGTATTACTGCGAACGGCAAATCGCAAGACGAATATTTCCCACCATGACGGCGGCGGGTGGCGACGGAGGACGAGCAACAGCGGACACTATATATACGTTGGACAAGATCAAGAGCAGACGGTGGAGCGAGAGCCACTGACAGCTCCTGTGTCAAAAGTCCTCCTTCTCCAACGGTCCAAGAGGCCCCCACAGGGAGATCGGCGACAACAACGAACGGTTGTGCACTCCGCGGGCGGGGCGATCGCTTCAAATAGTTGGCTAAGAGAACAGCAATCATCATAGATCGCTCTTTTTTTTTCGTCTCTTATTAGATCTCTCCGTTGTCGTGTCGCCAATCGTTCTGGTTGCCCTGCCCTTTCGGTCATCACAAATCACAGACAACCGATTGAGTTCTGCCGAATCTGACACTACCACTCGAATACTTCAATCGTGAAGAGTGGTGCCTATGCAAGGTTTGCCCTTAACCTCAGTATAAAAAAAAAAATTACACAGACAACCCAGCTGACCTTACCTTATCTGAGCAACAATAACAAAAGAGCACCACCACCACCACTCGTCGGCTAACCACCGAAACTAACTAGCAGCCACCAAAGACGAACAGGCAGCAACGCTAACACGAATCCAGAGACAAAAGAACGCGCTGACAACAATGACAGCAGAAGCAGCAGCAACAACGACGGAGAGCGTAAAAATATATTTCAACAATACAACAGACCCTTCTCGCTGTAGTTCGATCCCGATTCCCAGCTAATAGACAGATAGATACGCCTTTGTTTTGTCTCGTGGAGCGGATCGTCGGTCACTGCACCGGCCACCTCTCTTCGTTGCAAGCAATCACACCAATTTCACAGGGACATCTCTGTGTGCCTGCATTGAAGAGGTTACATTACTAGATCCCCCACTTCTCCCTCTCTCTCTCTCTCTCTGCGATTCTTGCCGCGCTAATTCTGTGCGGCCATCCACGGCGGATGGAAGTTAGCCAGTCGCAGGCAGTTACCGACACGCACCGTACGTTGTATATATTCTCGCGCCCTTCTATCGATGGATTCGTTCGTCAGTCAGATATTGATTATCTGCCCACTTGCTAATCATATAGCCTGTTTCCTACCTGCCCGCTCTGTTCACCTGATACTATCACCGTGTTCTGCGTGTGTATAGCTCCTGCGGCAGTGTGCTCCCATATATATATATATATATATATATATATATATATATATATATATATATATTATATATATATATACAAACATAGTATGGGCGTTGATGGCGTAATACCGAATTCTCAGATGGCTTTCCAGCTGTAGCAACCCGCTCACTCCTAGAATCACGCTTTCACCACCAGCCTTCACCACCAGCTAGCATTATAGGAGGAGTATCTATGCTCAATAGTACTATTGTGCTACTGTTGTTGTTGTTGTTGTTAGTGCGTGGGTGTTTTCCCTTCCCTTGTCTATCCATCCATCCATCCATTCATCTATCAATTCCTCTATCTGCTGTGTATCTATTGTGCATATGTCCAGCAGGAGTCCGCTAACAGCAGCAGGAGCAGCACCAACAACAACAATAACAACATCGTTCCTATTCTGCTTGGCCAATCACTTGCGTTCTCTTTGGCTGTCTCTGAGTCCGTCGCCGAGTCTCGCGGTCTCAGCGTGTGCATCGCTGGCCGACCTTGGTGGAAAATATAGAAAACAACAAGCAGGAGCTGAGCCAACCACTCTTTGGGTCAGCTACATGAGTCAGTGGTGGTGGCGACGACGGCAGCAGTAGTAGTTGTTGCAGCAGCAGCAGCGCCGCCGCCGCCGCCGCCGCCGCTTTGTGTTGTTTTGATAGAGGATAGAGACACACACACACACGCAGACACATAGATACAATACAGACGGTCAGAGGCGGACGGATCGAGGCACATTTACAGACGGTCACTTAGCCGTCTAGGCACACTCCGGCAAACGAATCGCTCAACGCGGTTCGTGTCGGCTTCGTGCTGTGTTGATTGCTTCGTTCGTAAGTTCGTCTGTTTGTTGGTGACTGGACAAGCGCCCGTCGGTCGCCCGCTATCGGGGGCTCGCACCGACGAGCACCGGGGAACCGGGAGAGAATCCACTGCGGTTCCGGGCTGGCCGAGTGTGCTCTGCTATATCGGTGTCGCCGCTCGCTTGTGGGCCTACGGCGGCGTGTGTTTGTGTGTATTGTTGTTGTTGTTGTTGTTGTTGTTATTATTTGTCGCTGTTATTGTTGTTGTTATGATGGTTCTATTTTGAAAAACAAAGATCTAGCCGACCGCGTATGTGAGTGTGTGTGCGTGTTTCTCTATCTACCTATCTCTCTATGTGTCGGCGTTGTGCTAATCAAAACAGAACTACGAGAAGTAGCAACTGGATCACTGAGTGGCTCATCGCTAACTAGCTGGCTGGCCGGGGCAGCTGGTCAACCAGGTGAGCCTGGCTAATTAGTGGTGGCTTCGACCGAGCAGCCGACGGTCTGCGTTGCTGTATAAGCCGCTTCGAAGGTGATTTCCCTCCGACCAGCGCGGATAAATATCTCTCGGTTGATAATAACGAGAATGACTGCAATGATAACAACGATACTGTGAACACATCAGCTCCGGTGGACGGCTGGCTGGAATGGTACGTGCGGCATTTGACAGTCCGCGGTAGCAGTCGGTGGGCAAGGAGTGATTCGCCAATACTCAGGACGACGCCTGATGCTTACATTAACCGCGTAGTGAACATCGCCAATTGTTATATTCCTGTTTCGTTTAGGTTGTTCTTCTTTTTTTGTCGGAAGCCTGTCCACCAGCACCAATGTCGCCAGCCACCCACAAATTTGTGTTTACCTTCATTTGACTCCGGTCGTCCCAGCGCGAGTCGGCGCTAATTCTGGCTGTGTGTCTCGTTACCGTCATCTCGATTTGCGAACAGGTTGTCGCTAGTCGGCTACAACTACGGAATCGTAGTACGGCCGTATAGTAACACTAGTCAGTGTCGAACGCAGCTAAGGCATGCGTATCGCCATTAAGCACATTGCGCAATGGGGTTCTTTCGGCACTCGATGTCGATGGCTCCGAGTACCTGCTGCTGAAGAGAAGAGTTAGCCGCACTGGCAGTTGGTCGGTGAGCCGCTTGATACATCCATCGGGGTCGCCTCTCACCTAACAGCTCTCCAAGCTGAGATCAGCTGATCGACTTGGCGTATGCGGCGGCGAAAGGCACGGCTGACGGCTTGCTGGCAAAGCTGTGAGCACAAACACGTTGGTGGCTGAAACACGAGCACTCGGCGGTTGGCGTTTAGGAGGTGCAAATTAACCGTGGTTTTGAGGGTGGAAGACCATGTGATGCATGGTCACATGAAACACGACTCGTCCAAAGGGGTCCAGCCTTGACACCCTCTTTCGTCAGTGAACTCCACGACCCCGAGTCATCTGTAATGGCAAGAATACATGCAACGTCAGCGAATTTCCAACTGGGATGATTCATCCTATAGCGTTGCCACCACCTGTACCTCCAACCCGTGAGGTTGCTGGTGCTCGTCGAAGCTACAGTCAGACGCGTGCGGTTCAGACGCCTTTAAGGTCCCTCGACCCCCACCACCAGTGTCCCCACACGGTCGCGTAACGGTGACGACATCTTTGTTCAACCTCTTAGCAGCTTTTAATGCTCAACGGTGTTGAGTCTGCGTACACTGATGGACGCAATATCATTCGGGTGAAGGTGGATGGTCTCCGTCATGTGTGTGCGTGTGTGTTCCGGTGTTAGTTGGACAGTAACAAAGCTACTGTTTCCTCGATGAATACGGTGTTCGATCAATCGTTAGATCCTCCATTGTAACTGAGGCGAGGAACATTTCGTTGGTGCTTTTTTATATATAATATATATATATATATATATAATATATAAAAAGCATTCATAATAAAACATATATATATATGTTAATAATATATATATATATATATGTTATGAATGAAACACTCAGCTGTCACCCCGTGCCAATCTACCGTGTATCACAAATGGAGTAAAATATGCTCTTAATTCTCCGCGCCTGCGCGAGTTTCGTTTCTTCAACATTTCCTCTCTGTGTGGCTGCCGACCCTATATATCGGTATTGCCGTTGTAACGCTACACCTTATGTATGGTGTGTATGCGCCCGAACATCGAACATGAGCCGCTGACGGGCCTCTTGCGGTTGGAACGATTTCATACCACGTTCCTTGTACAATACCTCGTGTTCAACCACTTCCGGTATAGAGAGATAGGTTCATTCATTCATTTGCTCATATTACTTCAAGGGGAGGAAGTGACCACTGGATGATGGTGGCTATCGATTCACGTCGAAATCATTTCGATGCGGAAGAAGAGGGAAGAGTCCTTGCATTGCACAGGTTTGTCGCGATCGAGCGGCAATACGACACTTAATTGCGCAGAACTGCCGTGCTTTCTGCCTCTCTCGTTTTACATACGATTATACGATTAGATGTACACGGTCAGATATATATACACATACACACTGTGAGGGGAGGGCAGCGGTTCGTATGGTCGAACCGTGAGTTTTTGTGGTTTTCTCCGCGTTCCCGCGCATGGTGTCCGGCACCGCTGAGACGACGGCCACAGGCCGCAAAGACCCCGTGCGCTCGTCGTGGGCCAACTGTTAGTTTTCTTGAAAAGTCATCATTGTCGGCTCCTCTTCTGTTCGTTAGTGGTTCACCATTGGGTTTCTTTGCTTATTCCGCTGTTGGCGGCGATTTCCCGCAGCGAGTCCGAGGCGTCGATAGGCTGGCTTCACGACGACGCTGTTGCTGCTGCTGCTACCGCCGCTAGTATCTTTGCGCAGCTTATCTCGCTCGATCGTTGTTCCAGGCCAGCCCAATAGTTGTTGCGTTCGCGCACTCTCCTCGATAGAGACAAAACCCTCTCGCCAGCTAGCCAGCTGGTCAGTCCATCGTTTAGGATCAGATGGGACTGCTTCTATGACGGATGCACCGGTGACCTGAGACAGGTGTGTGCCTTCGTAGATCCATCCATAGATGATACTGCTACTGTGACTGCTACCACCATAATCGCCTCGGCCGCCGTCGCCGCCACCGCTTGTGATGTGACCATCCACTAAACCTATCATTTAAGATTTACAACCGACCTGCCCGCACAGCAGAGGCACCTCACACCCGCATGCCCCCCACACATGTATATACCGAGCTCAGCGTATACACAGAGACAAACATACAGACGGGTAGACAGACTGATAGAGCGACCAATTGTATCGTGCCTCAACCGCCTCTGATCTCTCATCATTTGGATAGACATTTGGCGGCGATGTCCGGACAACGAGGACGACAACCGTTCCCCCCGCCAGAGGGCCACAAGGACGTCTTTCCTCCATCGCGTAGGGTGGCCCCGAACACGAACGCGTTCAGTGTGCCGCTATTTCCAAATATGCCACCTGGCGATGGCGGTGGCATTAACTCGCGAATGGTGCAGCAGCCCGTGCCGGACATGCTGAGCAATATTGTGCCCCCGTTCCATGCCTCAGCCCCTGGCCCCCCAGGCGGCCGAACTCCCGACTACGAACTGCCATTGGCAATCGCTGGAATTGTGAACGAGAACTTAAAGTGGATGGGTGTTGACGCCGCGGGCTCCACAGCCAAAATCGCCTATTTCGCCGAACTGCCCGTCACGAAGCCGGACTACAGCCAGCAGAAGTACGTCGACGGGACGTCGGGTCAACTGCATCTCGCCAAATTCGATTCGAGTAAACTCGATGAATGCCTCAAGTTCATCAGGTGGGTAAATTAATCTCATTGCACTCGGCTGCTGTTGGCAACTGTGGTGTCACGGCGCAACAGCTTGCGACATGCTCGTGTCGCTGGCCAGCAAAAGCTGTTCCCGCTCGGCGGGGTGGTAAAACTGGCATAATAGTTAGATGTTGATATTTTTAAATTTCACCAATGAACGAACATTCATAGATAGGGCGATCATAACAGACCGGTGCTACAAAGCGTAACCTTCTGCTCAAGTTGCCCGCCTCTTCCCATTGCTCCACAGTGCTCGATTCAGTTGTAGTCCATGGGAGGGATGTCTAAGAGGGAGCGATCTCTCACGAATGATACTCGGATGGATTCTCGGATCTTAGTTCCGAGATGACGCGAGTGAAAAAATCACTCAAAATCTCGGTCAACGTGGAAAGTGACGCGGTGATTCTTCCAATGCTCGGACACCTCACTCCTTCAGCTTGGGCATTCCCGTGTTGAACCGAGGACGCATCATGGTCTAAGCACGACGTGGTTACTGTTCCAGTGGGCTTGCAATCTGAACTATGTGTATGCGAGGTCATATTGAGCCAATGTTTCGAGATCGGTACAATGTGCTAATAAAATTGCAGGACAGCCATCTGCTCTGTGAAGCAAGTAGGCTTCGGGAACTCTCGAGCTTGAGAATATTTGTTCCTTACGTATATATAATATATATATATGGAACAAATATATATATATATATCTTTTTTTTGTTATTCGTTCCATTGTTCCTTTGGAAACCACTGAACTAGAGCGCGCTATGGCTGGTGACGCGTAGCAAAACTCATTTGGGCTATTGGTGAGAATTTCCGAGCTCATCTCTTGATATTTCCTTTCCAGCTATTATGGTACGGCACATAATGGCCAGATGAAAAATGGCCCACGACGGCGTTTGACTTCCAAGTCTGTACAGGATGATCCCGTGTGCTTTTCCATCTCGATTGTAAAACACTGTATGTAATGCTATTTATTTACTCATTTGTTCGTTCGTAAATATTAGGACCCCCTAGGCCAAGCCGATGACGAATCGATTAACTTGGACGTCATCTGGCGTGTGTGGCCTGCTTTAATGTAGCGACGTCGTTGTCGACAGCTACTACACAAACGCCACGGCGGGCATTGTACTCGCGTGTGTTCGCGTCACCTGTGGCGGCGGCGGCGGCTGGCACCGTCGCGTTGCTGTCATTTTTAAGATAACACGGAGGTCTCTTGCCAATGGTAAATACCGAGCCTCTCGATGCGTATGTGTATTATCCCGAATCGGCGGCGCGGTCAGCTATCACTAAAATAATGTCAAGCGGTATAGAGGTTGGAATCAGTGTACTGGCGAACATCAGTTTGCCGACGTGAGCCTTAGTGAACGCGCGGAAATACCTGGGGGGGGGGGGATTATAAACGGCCTCCTAAGCAGCGAGGATGATACGAGGACATTGTATAGGGAGTGGACGGCTGCAGGACATCGTAACAAGAGGGTCAAGACAATAGATTTGCTGCAGGACGAAATTAACTCTACGATAAAAAAAAACCAACACTTTGAACGGGGCTGTAGGGCACTTTAGTGAGGACTTTGACTGGGCTATTTCGCTTGTTGGTTTTCTAATCAGTCTGTCAGATTGTCAACCTGTTTGACCTTCGCTGAAATGCCCCAATGGGATTCATGGGAGAAGAGGAAGCGCAGCTGCCACCGCAGGCCTTTTTATGAGGCTTCACACACGATCACACAGCCTCCGACTATATCCTCATTTCTTACTTTTGCCGTAATTATGCATTCAGGCTATTTGGAATGCATACGATTGTTGACATAGTAATTCATCAGGGTCCCGCTTGAGTTTGCGAACGCTCGCGGATAGCAATCTACTTTGGGTTCTTGAGTTATCCATCGATATATATATATATATATATATATATATATATATAGTGAGATTACTAGATGCATTCGGCGATATAAACACACCTCAGGGCTAATGCATCTCGGAAGGCTTATGCCTTTGACTACGTGGTGACTGCAACAATCTGAATTAACTCCCTTTTTTGAAATCGTTTATGAAGAATTTAGAAATATTCTTCTCTTGATTATATTTCTGTCATATAGAAGCAGAGATATGTGGGCCGAATTACTAGAAAGCCCTCTATTATTAGAAACTTCTCAATTCATACTTTTCAAACAAGAATTCTAATTCAATAAACAATACAAAATAAGAACTTGGTATTAGATAGCGTAAGTGCCACAAAATTAGTTATGCCTATGAAATTTAAGCAATGACGATTATCTAGGAAAAGTTTAACGGTTTCGGCGGTGCAAATTTCGTCTCCGTTTCTATCAATGTGTATCAGTTTTTCAACTAAATTCAAAATGCTCCTTTATTAACCAAAACGAGTGATACAATATCTGAGAATTGTTTATAGGCGTGATAGTTTATATACATATATATATATATATATATATATATATATATATATTGATAAAAGTGAGTTGCCAGCAGCATCATCGAAGTGCGCCAGTTTTTCCCCGAAGGTTTTGGGGGACTAACTGAGTCAAATGCTTTACGCGTGTATGGAAGATCACGAATCCATTCCTTGCTTCAGAGAGTCCCGCAATTGGTAACGACGCTCTATATATATATATATGTATATAGTACATGCGAATGTCTAACAATTTTTTTCAATGAGCTTATTGTTTCTGGATATTTAGCAATAAAGCAACGGATAATAATGTGTATTAGTACATTGATGTACAAGACCAGTTAGTTGTTCAATGTATTCTTTCGAGCAGCCTGTATCTTCCACTGTTCGTTCCTCGGATATGCCCACCGCCGAACTACACATAGTATATATAATAGATGATATTATCGAATTAATTGCCCATCATATGCAATCTTCAAATGAGCCACAATCGATATACACGAGCTGTTGTATGTGACATCCAAGGCAGTAACGGGTCCCTTTGTGATTTCAGGCGAAAAGGTCTGCCCGAGGTACATGTCACCGGCGAGGGCTCAGTCATAAGCAAAGAAAGTATGAAACAGATGCTCACACGCGCCTGTAAGCTCGAATTCAAAGATGAGATCGAATGCGCTGTAAGTGGGGCGAACTTTCTACTCAGGAACGTATCGAATGAAGTAAGTTGCCTAAACCTATATTTATAGTATTATTATTATTGAGCGCCTTGATCGTTCGTTTGTTACTTTTGGCTGGCTGGTGATTAAGGTGAGATTTTCGTCGCTGCTTCGATTATCATGTATGTTACGATGACGGATTATTAATCGACGCGAAATGCTCGTACACTAAATACGTACAATAGCTAATTTCTATCGGGTTTTCCTAGTTTCGTCCTTTGGAAGTGGATTTGGAATTTTCCTCCCGGTACAGCTAGGGTGATGCGAGATTCCCCTAGTTATGATTATTGCAGGACAGACGTGCATAAAATGGTCACTTTGATCCGTTGTTTTGCTGCCGACGTATCGTCGACAGGTTCTATTTCGGAGGTTTAACATACCCTTGGTATGAGGTACAGCATGCTTTCAGGAAAAGTTCGGCAACGATACGGGAGACCAATGAAAATTAGCGCTTTTCGGAGGGGGAGAGCGTTCGTACAAAAGCGTTCATTTATTTCTCTACGAGCACATGCTGAGATAATAAAGTGGATGACAAAACGTAAATCAATTTACCGTAGAGCCGTTACGAACTTTTGGTAAAAATCCAGGTATGTTAGTGGGCACCATTGTGACACCGTCATATATATATATATATATATATATATATATATATATATATATATATATATATATTATATATATATATATATATATATGAGTCTCTGGCTGTAAAAAGCCAGAGGCCGCAGGTTCGAATCCCGTTGCATGACATATAAGAGAACTTAAGCATTCTATGCAGTTCCTTTAATAAATCAATAAAGCCATACCATACCATATATATATATATATATATATATATATATATATATATTATTCATGCAGACAGACCTCTCTGACGTATATGATAAATCCAATTTGGGTAAAGGTTTGTGGGCAGGCTGGTATAATATGGATTGGTCACAGATGATCGCTTATTCATTCAACCAAGAAAGAACTACCGTTATATTAAATAATTTTCCAAGTTTCAATAATTCCGGCCATTTCCGAATAGCTCGGGTCCGAATTGCCCCGAGTTCTCCCCGGAAAAAAAAAGTATAGCGTTTAAATCATTAGTTACAATCGATATGCCGTTTCGTCTCGTTTCGTGCGGCAGAACTGTTTTCCACTCATTGTGACAGTATTATTGGGAATTGCGTACATTTGCAATTTGGATATATTGCATTATAATCACATTTCCACATTATAGGGGGGATGACAAATCGCTAATGTGTGTATATATATATATATATATATATATAAAATAACGATTTGTCGACCCTTTTTTTAAATATATAAATATATCTATATATATGAGAACTTGTAGTAGTAATAGTAATACCTAAAGGTTAAGAGCTGAGGCCTGTCAGATAGGGAAACAGCTGAGGGTCAGCTCGAAAAAGAATATATATATATATATATAATCTGTCAAGGTCGAATCCTCGCGGCCGGTACCTAGCGGAAGTATTATAAAAGTGACAATTTTCTGTGCTAATTAGCGTTGCACACTTTGTAAGTCAGGGGGGGGTCTCTCCGTGGACTGAGGGTGTGTCACCCCATTTCACGATGGAGGACTCACTTACGCCCTCTGGGTAGATCATATCGAGGGCTTGGCGGTCACTAAATGAGTATTGGTGGTCCTCGTAGTTAAAATAATCCGTTCGTTTAGTTAATTATCAGGATTAGTACATGCTGGACTCCCGGAATATCTGCTATCTCTAATCTCTCTTGTTATCCCAACGGGATATGGAAGTGTAGTTCAAGAGAGAGGTCAAACATTTTGCTCTATTGTTTGTGTCGTCTTGCAGGTGTTCAAAGGGTCTGCCGGTTTTGACAGCGAAGTTTCAACCGCAGAGGATAGCCCAGAGTTTGTCTTTCCAGTCACTGAGTCAACACGCGATCCTTTTCCATATCTTCTTGTACATATTTCATCGGATGTCTCCATTGTAAAGGTACTTGTATTCGATGAGTTCTCGTCGCAATTTTCAAATACTTCAGCGAAAATGTTTTTGATGATTGTCCGTAGCAAAAGCTGCTGTTGGGCCTAAATAGAGTCCTGAGTCACACTGCCCCGCCTGTGGACATCATTGCGATAATAGCCGATCGTTCAACTGGTGCAACTATTATCCAACCTAATAGATTGTCCCTTGGTAAGGTCCTCGTTATTTAGCGGTAAACACATACCGGTATTTAAATTAGACTGACTGAGCGATGTTATGTATTTCAATCTCGAGCCGCACTTGTAGACTCATCATATTTCTCGCCTTGAAATAAGATGGGCACAAATTTGACGTTTGATTGTGTCGTTCACATGAGTGATTAATTAGTCGCGTATCTTCTAAGAGTAGTTCTCGTGTCCGTCCTTGAATTTTCCCGTGTTTCCAGGTCGTGTCGGAGACCGAGTTTGAGCGGTTAGGTGATTCCACCTCGAGTGGATCTTCGCTTTGGGGAGTGGGGTCATTGTTAACAGGCACCGCCGATTTTGGCGAACTGCTTCGCCTAATTGAGTCCGATCAGGAACGTGTAAGAAGGACGGACAACGTTGATCGGATATGTGGAGGCCTGAGCGGCCCTAAGAATACGTCAGGCGCATTCAAGTATACGAGCGGCAATGCGCCAAAGTCCCCCCATCTCGTTCCGAACGTGGATCAGGCCACGCAAGCGACCCAGATATCTGCTGGTATCCGGCCCGATACGTACGGCGAGGATCCGAAGCTCGAGGGTGACGTCTCCCGCAGCGAATTGGCCATATCACTTGTGCGCATGATATCAAGTGACATCGCTCAACTGACAAGTCTTCACGCGTTGTCACAAGAACTCAAACGGGCATACTTCACCGGATTTTTTCTTCGATCGCGGCCCATGTCTATATATCTACTTCGGCACGCGCTCCGGTATTGGTCAAAGGATCAAGTTGAAGCGCACTTCTTTCGCCACGAAGGCTATTTGGGAGCGATTGGCGCGCTCAGATCTTGTGTCGAGGCTGATGGCAACGACGCCGACGGGCGGCGACACTTCAATTCGGCATCATGGGAGGAGAACTATGCTTGCAGTGCGTTGCCGGATGAACCGCTTGGTGTACAAAGTCACGTTGCGTTCGACCGAATCGATTGTCCTTTGGTAAGGTCCTGTATGGTGCTTAGGACCAAGTTAGGCTCATGTGTCAAATGATTACAATTAGACTAGTCTGTCAGACCGGGACCTCAGTTTAATAGGCGAGCTTTTTATGAGATTCAGATCTGTCCAACGAAATGGTGTGCAGATAGTTTAACCTATGGGTCATGATCACGCGGTGCTCACTAGATGTGCTATATTTCACCAGATATTTCACGAGACAACTGGTACGACAGTTGAGTTGTACAGAATCTAACATGGACACAGGTGCACACTTTAAACGAAACAAGTCCCTGTGAAATATGGATCCACTACCGATATCTTGTATGTCTGCTTTCTGATGATCGCAGTACGGATCGCAGGCCCGTTAATTTCAACATTCAAACCACAACATTCAGCTTGAGATTTCCGACTGAATCGTGTACCAATAACATTCACATTCAACCGATGCATCACGAATAGGCTATCAGCCGTCCATTCGAGACGTGGTAACATGGAAGGTTAACGCATTTTGTAGGACAGTGAATAATTCCGAATTCATTCTCCAGGTGGTCTGTCCATTGCTGGCGAACCCCGATGTCTATATTCCAGATCGAGAAGATCTTGTGAACAATGATCGGGCACGAGAATATTGGCTGACCACGTTTTGGAAGAGTATGGACGGCGTGTGCGCGAAAGCTGCGCGAAGTTGGCCTGATCTGCCGCATGTCACCATGAAGTCGAATGCTGCTATGCTTCGGTACCGGCAGATGATCGAGTGTCTCTGGCAACATCCCTCGTACGTGATGAACTTGACACTTTGGTCAGCCGAGTGAGCAGTTCGCTCGTCTGCATATGTTCAGTGCAGTGGTAGATTCGAGCTGTCCGGATCCGGGTAGTTTGTGGGCCGAACAACGCGAGCCAACCGTAGGAACAACTATTTACCCTATATGAACACAATATTCGGCCGCTAATTCGGCCTAGTTAGCTATACTATAACCCTTGCAATAGCGTTGGTAGGGTGGCTGCAACCAGACGAGTTGTACCCAATGTCAAATCATATCCGATCGTCCTCGGGCTCAGTTTCTCCGCTCGTGTTTCTCTCATTATCGACCAATGATACCTTGCAGCACGTTCGGCCCGCTGTCCGTTCGTAGTCTCCTGGATATGCGGGAACAGTGTCTAGTCCAGTGTGGATTTGTGGACCCATTCATGAAAGAAAAACGACAGGAAGTCACGGAAGCGCTGAGCCTGCTGCCAGCACTGGTACGAACGCTGGATAAACAGGACATCGACGACCGATGGGATAGTCTAACTCTCGGAATTCTACAAGGTCGGTTCATGGGCATTCCGTCAAATAGCATATATGACCGTTAGGAGTGAGTGAGTCTCCGTTACGGATGTGGTGGTCACCTCGCAGCGTTTAGGCACACAGCGTAGATAGGTCGCACCGGATATGTCGCAGGTGGAAATGCTGCCGGTTGTGGATTTTTTTTCGCTGCCGGGAAACCTTCTTTGGAAATAGAAGAAATCAATGAAACCGGCCACTGCGTTTACTGTGGTGCTACAGTCAGAGAATAAAAAAAATCTCGTTCGTGTAGCCCTGGCTGGCGTCCGTATATATATATATATATATATATATATACGTGTAGCCCTGGCGTGGCGTATATATATATATATCTTCTATTCTTCCTCAAATCTAACTTTGCATACAATATCTATACCTGGCCCTGTATCTCTTGCTTGTGTACGCTCGTCCTTGTTCTCCACAACGAACAGGAAACGTGTTCGACTACGGCGCTCAAGCAGTCGTCAACGAGCGACAGGAGGCGCAAGAGCAAAATATTCAGTTCGGCTTTGCCAACGTCCGAGACAGGATCCAAAAGGCCAAATCCGTCGAGGGTAGCAGGGTCGATTGGGTGGCCCGGATGAAAAACGCGACGAACTCGCCCTATCGACGAGTTGCCTTTTTCGTCGATAACTGTGGATTCGATCTCGTCCTAGGTGAGCAGGCCATGCGGGTCGACGGGCGCAAAACCCAGGAAATGCAAAAAGGGCCCTAATACCCGGGAAGCGTTTCCGAGTTCTTATCCACCTTTTTTTGTTTCAATATCAGTGGTGTTCCAATCTTTTCTTCCCTTTTCGTATAGCTGCTTCTGTGAAAGGTTCTTATATAGGTTGATGCGAAGGCGAATCTAAGGTATAACATGTTCGCGATTTGTCTTCTGTTTTTCGTCGTCGAGAGATGTACGATCCTTTTACAAAGCTCGGTACATGGCATTGGGCACTGATATCCATTGGGAAATTGGGCTGACCTCCGAAAACCGACCACTTTTGCAGGGGTGATACCGTTCGCGCGTGAGCTGCTGAAATGCGAAAAGACGACAGTGATACTTTGTGCCAATCTTCGTCCAGCCCTCAACGATGTGACTATTGAGGAACTGAGAATCATTTCGTCCCAGATAGCTGCGGTGGATCGGGTGTGGCAGCGAGCCATAGAACAACAACGTCTTGAGCTTGTCGATTCGGGACAGGGCTCGCCGTGCCTCGATCTCGCACGAATCAACAGGTTAGTGGTTACGGCCATCGTATATAATACTACTGTGTTTTCTGCTACAACGCGAAGAAAACTGTGTGTTTTCTAGCAACATCCAGCCTATTCAAAATCGCTGCAATTTCAAAGGGATTTTTTCCACCCTTGCTATAACAATTCGGGTGTTCCTGTAGCTGTAGTTAGAGGCGTACATTTGGCGTAATTTCATCGTTTGGCGTTGTCGTTGTTGTTGTTATTATGGAGTATTAGTATCCATGGTATCCCCTATAGTTGACTATCCTGACCAACCAATAGGCAGGCAGCTAATTCTAATCTATTCCCAATTATCTAATCGTAGTACTGACGTCTCGCTTTTTTTCTGGTCTCTGCAACAATTGCCCATTATATAGAGATGCCGCGGAAGCGTTGGCCGATTGTGACCTGCTCATCATCGAAGGGATGGGCCGCGCTATCCATACGAATTATTTGCTCAGCGACGGCTATGAGGAGCGCGGGCCGGAGTTCCTGCAGACGAGGACAACGTTCACCTGCGACTCGATTCGAGCGGCTGTGCTAAAGACGCCGTTCGTTGCTGAGAGTCTCGGCGGTCGAATCTTTGACTATGTCTTCTATTTCTCTCCCGGGACACGGCCACGAAATGAGCGGGCTGTCGTCGAGCACTAGCCGAGCCGAGCGCGCAAGGCTGTACATAGATTGGACTACGTCGATCGCGTCAATTCCAAACCCCCTCTTGTGTCGGACTCGTGGCCTTGCTCGCTCCGGTGGGCTGGCGAGTTACTGGAAGAAACGTACCTATCTTTAGAAAAGTTCAATACGAAGTGGCCGGATATCCAAAGGCAAGGCGATACGACAAGCTCCTCGTGTGAATCGTCGCGTCGGCACGAGATCCATGAAAATGTATATAAATGAGGGCCCAGCGAGTGAGGCATGGTAGATTGAGCAGATCGATTCGACATAGGAGGTATACGTGGGCAGTGGCCGAACGAGAAATGATTCCACGCGGGTGGGTAAGGGGGGTTGGGGTGACTATGACGACAACGACCGGGCTGTAACAAGAGCGACTGATAGCGACGCCGCACAAGGATCGACAGTGAAGAAGCATGCGAGAGATCGATAGAGGGCGAATTGGACAGCTAAACATGAGCAAAGCAATCATTTGTCAACCGTTAAATACGGTTGGACCAGCAGGTCGTCCTGGGAGGGCCCCCGACCGGTTCGCGTTCGTGAGGACCACCACCAAGATCCTTGAAGGCGAAGGCTCAAGCGAGACATTCTGCTAGCACTGAAGAGTCTATGTATATATATATGTGTGTTGTCATGACGATGATATACAACGGACGGGATTATTTGGGGAGAGGAGACCAAATATTAAGGGTGATTCACAGCGCCGCCGTACGCGTACACAGAATGATGAGAAACGATTGTAAAAATGAACGATGAACATGCGTGATAAACACAAGAGACATTGGTTGGTAATATATTGTTGACTCTGTACCGAAAGACGGAACGGTTGGTGTGATCCTTTCATTAGATTATCGTATATAGGACTCAAGGGGCCATTCGTGACTTGTAGATCTGTGTTGGGCAAGAAACGTTCTATCAATGGCAGGACGGGCTCACATCTCAGCTGTATTGCTCTTTACGCCATCGGAGACACTTGGGATTGTGGAACTTTTGTGCCGCGCGCTTGTGCTCGACAGGACTTCGACTGCATTATGGCGTTCGTGGGGAACGAGATTTAGATTTATGTTAAAAAGTACTATTACTTGGCCGCGAGCAATGTATTCCATTGGAAAGTAGCGAGCTGATGATGAGACATCTGCTGACGTTAGATGCCGTATGCTGGCGTTAGAGGCTGTTAATAAACGAATTAGCTACATGCTACTGTAAACCATGGTCTTGTCCATAAAGGTGGAGTTGACTAGTCTAATGTTTGTTATGTGTACCAGAATTGTGTTCGCCCCCATAGCCCCGTGAAAATATGAATCGATTTTATATTATTATTATTAAAAATTTGTCCAACTTTCGGTCAATAAATAAACGCTTGAGATGTCCGTCCTGGCCATGCAAGTCCTGCAGAAAACTTCGAAATACTGTGGACTTGACACTCGTATCATCCCAGTGTGCTGCAATGTTCCCTGAGCGAAAAGCAAAAGAGGAATCGAATCAGTGATTTTTGCTCGTTTGAGCGTCTTCTATCCGCGAGACCACGGCTGCAAGGGTCAGATCGGGAATCATCGCGATATCAACACAGATCTTTTACAGAACGTAGGATTTGCACCTGCGACCGGAGGCAGAGTCACTTGCCTCTGAGTGACCGAGCGTGGAGTTGTTCCAATCGGGGCCGTTGTACGTTGTGCATGCAACGGGCCAATAATTCCAGGACGCACAACGTCCTGTGTTAGCTGTTGTTCCAAGTCTCAAGCGTGCTCTCTGAACAGCCGCTACAGACGAATTTGTATCCCTTGTAGAAGCAATTAACTCAGTGATGATATTCGAAACGGATAGTATCCAATCTCCTCTCTCTGTACTTCTTACTGCTCTGTAGTCCTATGAACAACAGGCCAATGTGGCCTATTTTCAATGAGGCCATATTGAGCCACTGGTCTCAGGATACGACGATAAGGCGAACCGGAACCTCTGACGCGCTTACTAACGTCTAACATGCGTATAAATAAATGAAATAAAGGCTTACTTCTCAAAATCAGGTGAGGAGACAATACAGCTAATCGAGAACAGCTGATTGGAGACCGCGCTGAAATTGGCAACGTGTCGGGACTGCTGCTTTCGTCAGCGCAATTAGTAAGAACAGGCCCTGTATCGCACACCTTGCTCTTGCAAGGTGTGAAGAGCAAGGTGTGCGATACAGGGCTACCGCTTGGCTAGCGGCTTCGCCGCTGCAAGGCTACCCAGAGCTATCTGGTCTGACCGCTCGAGCCTGATCTAGACGACATTTCAGGATATGTGGCAGGACGCGATCTGCTGGCTGCGGACGGTTAAATTTGGGCTCGCATGGCATCAACAGAATTGGAACACAATCCCAACCGCTTGAGCGAGAGTGAAGAGTTCCACCATTCATTGTGTCCACAAATTTCCCGAGCATAACATTTATTTCATTTCATTATTTCATTAGTGGTTTATTTTCGGAACTGCAGTTTCACAATGCTTGAGTTCTCGCAAAAAAAAATTTGAGTAAAAGGTGTATATAAAACAAGGCCAGGATAATCTGACTTATAACACGGTCAGGATAATGTGACTTACAACATGGTCAGGATAGTCTGAGACATATCGTGACCAGGATAATCTGAAATATATAATTGTACCAACATGGACATCTCATTCACATAGCGCTACAACGGCAACATTGCTTATAGTCGACCCTGGCGGTCTGACTCTCAGTCGATATTTGACGTCCATAGTATTCATCGGTATCATCAGCCCCGAATCCCGCGATGCAAAGGGACATTGGTGGGGATCGAACGCCTGTGTGTGTGTGTGGATCTCGTCCGATCGGAAGGCAGGCGCACACGCATGCTACAGCACCAGCACGAGGCCACACTGGTCTCTCGCGCGAATTTCCATCGTCGGGATTGATTGATTGATTCATTGTCATCGCCCATTTGTTGACCGAGTCGAGCCGCGATTAAGCGAATATTCGGCTCGAGCCCATCTCGAGCCTCAAGTATCTACCCCCAACTATTTGGTCAGGGGCAGTCATTTCACGAGGCCTCACGTCCACACGCCGACAACACTCGTGTGGCCAGCCACGCGAGCAGCACAAAGCCCGCATTTGTGTCATTTCGACATCAGTGTCTCAGAGGATCTCGCAGCTGCCCTTCTCTCGTCGATGTGACAGATCTGGCGTTTCGGTTTTTCGGTCCGCCGCAAGTATCTAATGTTACAATGACAATCTCTTTTTTTCCATCTCAGGGTCACTCCCTTTATAATTAAACAAACATTTATTATAATATATTAAACGTTACAATAGGTCGGAATTTCTAGGGATTATGGGGGTGCGGGGGGGGGGGGGGTGAGGACGGCAATGTCTCGAGGAAGGCGATGGCATTGCCCCTCTGCACAGCCTCCCCCTCTCTAAAGGGAGCCAGCCTCTCCCTTTATAATTTGTTCCTTATGACGGACACACATCTCTTTCCCGCTCTGCCTCTCTCTCTCTCTCTCGTCCTTCTATGTACATATATATATATATATATATATATATATATATTTCTATACACCAGCAACGGCATGGGAGCGCTGGCGATGTCGAGAGGATTCCTCGTCCGTGTGAGTTCTAGAGGCTCCGTTTGACCGGTCGTTCGTCTGCTCGTTCATCGACCTTTTTTTTCTTGCTGGGCTGAATATTCGTTCTTATACGTTCGCGCGCTCGCGGGTGACAGCATTAACGCTATCGACGGCGATCGGGTAGGATTACCGATCTGAGTGATTCGGCGAGTGTCCGAGTGCGTCGGCGTTGTGACGGCGCGACAAAAACGAAGTACGGAGCCCACTCACTGCAGCTGCAGCAGGAGCAATCCAGGAGCGACAACAGCTGGAAGTGAGTGAGCGAGTGCGCGCGTGCAACGCCCGAGCCCGGAAACAGCCCCAAGATTTAGCTTGCACCGATGGCGGACAACGCTCCTGGTCCAGGCGACGGCAACGAGTCCGTCGCGGGAAGCGATGTAACCGAGTCGTCCGTCGCGGGAAGCGATGTAACCGAGTCGTCCGTCGCGGGAAGCGATGTAACCGAGTCAAGCAGCGGTAGTGTTGTCCTTCGTGAGATGGCCGTTCGCCGAAACGCCATTGTGACACGTGATCGTCCTGTGATGGATATCGTCGCGTCGCCCAGACGTCTCGAAGCGGCAGGCGCCAATCAAGCATTACGTGAGAAGGCACAGATGGAATCTTGGTCACGAAGATTCTACCAAATCAGTGGGTTGCTACAGCCACCGATCGACATCCAATGGCCGAAGCGCTACAGGCCGTCATGGCCATGGACCTATAGTCTGCCGATCTTCCCGAACAGTATCGAGGGGCCGGGTTATGTAGTGAACGAGTTTGGTCCTGGCGGCACCCCGGTCGACCCGCGCACCGGACTGGCGCTGTCGTTCTTCACCGAGAGGATACCGGAGGGTCCTCCCACATCCGCGCCTCCGTTTGTCCTGCCGGCTGTTCTAATCGGGATGCGAGATCATGACATAAGGAGCTGCGCCTTGCACATAGCTGGCTCTTACACCAAAATTGCATACTTGACTGAGATTAGCTATAATGAACTCGACATTCGAGAGTATTTTGCGAGGGGCAGCCTGCCTCAAGTGCATTGCGCGATCTTTCGCACGGATGAGCTCGACGGATGCTTGGCGTGCCTCAGGTAGGTGCAATGTCCCCGTGACGACGCTAATGAGGATAGGTACCTAGGGACACGGTTCGATAAATGCATTTGAACCTTACCGCTTTCAAATCCTGCTGTGGCTGGTCCATTTCCGTGACGTACGTATTTTCCGCAGCAATGCGGCCATGCGGTTCAGTGCCGAAAAGTCTGTCCCTCTTCAGATGGGACAGACAACGGCTAGGGGCGTTTCAGGCCGCCAACGCGATATTAGGTAGATGCGGCTAATTGTGGCGGCGGTGAGAGCCACCGATCGTTTATATTAGCGAACCATCGGATCCACCGTCGTTGAAATCTCACTGTTCCTCTGGTTCGCTCTTCATTCGTAAGATCTCCTCGATGCATAAATATGGGTCGAATGACCGAAGGATCGGAATCGGAATCGTCTCTGGTATCATACATAGCTCCATAAATCTTGCCTAATCCGGCATTGCTGCATTACGCTATTACGTGAAAAGGGGTACCGAGCCGGTGCTCATTAAGAAGCATTCCATTGTTGCCTAGCGAATTATTTGCCGTCGAAAATTGATCTGCATCGGATCGTGCACACAAGCATGTGCCATAAGAGGCGTATACGAACCTCGCCGATGTCCTTTATCAGGACGGACGAATTTGGCCACAAACTCGATTACGGTGCGATAGCCTCTCCCGCCTTTTGCCGTAACCATAGTTGTCCGGTTTTTTGAACAGTAAGAGATGATGTGTAAAGGAGGATGTGTAAAGGAGTTGTTTCGAGGTCGGTGATGTGTAAAGGAGTTGTTTCTCGAGGTCGGTGTTTCGTGTTCAGTTGAAGTACGGCTTAATTATTATTCGAGTGAATGCTCGGAGAAGGTGTGAAGCCTATGTGGTTGTGCTAGCCTGTTTAACCGTGACACTAAACCGAGTCACTAGTTGTTTGAGAGTTCAGCCTAAAATAACGCGCGCTGGTGACGGAACAGCGCAATTCGCACGTATGCTTACTATTTATTGTTTCTAGAGGGAAAGGCGTAGAATATGTGGTCGCCACCGGGCCAGGCGCAACAATGAGAGCCGAAAAGATTAGAGAACTCCTGACCGACCGGTGTCAGCTCGAGCTGGTTGACGAAGGCCAATGTATCACATTTGGTGCCCGTCATTTCATACAGGAGTGCGCCAATCAGGTAGGTCGGTTGATGCTACTGTGATGGTGGGTGGGTGGGTGGCTCAGGTTACATTGACCGGGGGTCGTGTTTAGCGCCAATTCTGTTCTCGGTACTTCCCCCAACTGGAACGAACCCGATGCTATGGATTTCGATCTGAGGGGCCTGAACGCCGAATCGCACAGTGATGCAACATTTGATTATGAATATATAGTTTTATTGTGAATATGAATAGAAATATTTTTATTTTTAATGAATTAAAGAAGCAACAAAAAATTTGCGTATCTAATATACATATATTATAATATATTAGCGTTTACCAATTTAGGGTAGCATTATTAAATGACTTCGGCGAAAGCAGTTGTACTACACAGCCAAGTTGTTGTTGCTGTTGGCTGTGACTCGGCCTGAAAGAAATGGGCATTGCAGTTGGGATTTAGGTACCTGCTGTGCGTGCGTGTTGGGATTTATTGGGTACCTGCTGTGCGTGCGTTGAGGGCCTTTAGTTCATGTGAGATTCGTTGAGAGAAGAACTGACCCTGACTAGACCCCCTCGAAGCCGCAAAAAATTTCTGTTTTCCGTTGTTACAGGTGTTCACCCTATCAGACGAAGTGGATGAGGACCAGGGCGAACACGTAGGGCTGGGCATCTCTTATCCAAAAGCACAAGCGGATGGTTCCGACTTACCATGCCTTGTTGTGAATGTTCAAGCTGACGTTTCTGTTTATATGGTAATCATTTTATTAAGGATGAACTCGTTATTCAGGCCAGATGCTACAACCCCCGTTGTCCGGTGGCGCTGCCAACCGTTGTGACAATCACCGTTGTGACACTCAGACCTGATCGCCGAGTCCCCCGCAAAATAAAGAAAAACTATCGTCGATTGTATGTAAAAAAAAAAAAAAAAATTGGGGATTGTATACAATCGACGAGACAATAGTTTTTCCGGGGGTTATGTCATATCAAGATTCGAAATATTCGTCCTCTAATAGGAGAATTAGACCTGACGTTCCGAGTACCGGACGATTCAACGAACCCTTGTTCGAACAGCGCCTAGGGAGACGGTCCAACTTCGTGGGGGGGGGGGGGGGACTCTATGCAGTCAAATGCAGAAATGAATATTAGGGCTGCATATCAACTTGTGATGAAGAAACCGTTCCCTTTCTGTTCCACTAGATGAACAATGACTGGGCAACTGTTCGTTCAATCTAGTGAAACGCTATTGGATTGGCGTTACATACTCTTCAGACGTTTACGCTTCTCTGCGTAGGTAAATCAAGATGGAACGATGGAACGTCTCGGCGGCTCCGATCTGGGTGGACCATCGTATCTGGCGATGGCATTGCTACTCACGGGCACGCAGGATCTCGACGACCTGGCCGACCTTTGCGAAGGCGAGGAATTCGTGCGGGACCCTGACGACGGCCCAAGACTGAGCGCGGCTGACAATGCATTCAGAGCTGCTCTAAGTCCCCAAGACGCCGCGAGCATGTTTCCATTCCTTGCCAAGCCGGGAACTCCGGCACCGGCCGGCTCACCCGATGATCTGCCTCACCTGGAGGCTGGCGTCACTCGGCACCTGGTGGCCACGGCTGTTGTGTCTAAGATTGCGGAGGAGATTGCCAAGCTGACAAGAGAGTTCACACAAGCGCGCCGCTGTTTTAACGTATACTTCATTGGACTATTCCAGTTATCGCGGCCGACAGGTTTGAATATCCTCAACTACCACCTTCACAATCGGAGAGGCGACAGAGTTGAACCACGATTCTTTCGGCACGGTAATTATATCGCGGCGTTCGGCGCGCTGAACAGGGGCATCGTGGTTAATCGAGGAAACGACCGTTTTTGGGCCGACGCACATATGATCGAGAATTTTGCTTGCAGCGCCCTTCCCGTTGAACCTCTAGGTGTTCAATCGCTTGTTGTTTTCGACGTGACCTTATGCGGAGTGGTACGTATATTCTGGCTGTTGTTTTGATTCGTATATGCCCAGTAGCAGTCCTTTTTTGTGCAAGGACTTGCACAGCGAACTGCCACATTTTGTGCACCCGATCTGGCAGTTCGGTGCAGGGAATGTAGTTCTCCATTATACGCGGCAGTTTGCTTAGCCGCGCAGGCCGTGGTCTGGCTGGCAGCTCAAAAACAGTAGTTGGGCGTCTGTGTCGCGCCAGTTGTGGGGTCGGAAGTGATTGCTGCTTCGAATGTCGTGGTGTCTGCGCCCCTTTAACCATATTGATTTGTGGGTACAATTTCCATTCCCATGTCTACGAAATCTTACTATTGCAGGCGCGTTGTCCATTACTGTGGCCAGACTCGGAGTATGCTGCGGAACGCGACGACCTCTCGCTTAATCACGAGTTTCGACGAAACGCCTTTAAGGAATTGTGGGAAGGCATGGACATGATCGGCTGCAAGGCTGTTGAGACCTTTGAGCCCATGCCGCAAGTACTGTCCAGAGCACACGCGGCCATGCGTCGATTCCGCCAACTGATAGAGCATTTGTGGAACACTCCCATGTATGTTCAAATGTGCAAAATAGATAACGTGTCTCTGGACAGGATTCGCAGCCGGACGTTAGCCCTTTTTCTGCTGCCCGTTTTTCGCTTGTCTCCTAGGCTACGCGACTAGAGAACGCGTAGCCTTTGGGACAATACTGAAGACGCGGGCCTCACGCATGGCCGCCCCCCCGTCATGTTTTGTTTTCTAAATTGCATGTCATTGGAAGTACTCAGCTGTAAATCGTCATCTATTTACTATGCGTGTGTATAGCAATTACAACAACGCATTCTCGCTAGCTGTTGTAAGCGTCACGTTTGAATGCTGTCCCTGCATTGCCTTGCTGCACCGTTTTTGTGTGCAGTCCTGTTTTGTTTGTCATGTATCAATACACTCACCAGGGGCTTTTTTGTCATGTATCAATAACACCCCCCCCCACTTAGTTGGATTGTCGGTGGTTCGATGACGACAGGACGGCTTAGTCGGTAGCCAATATTGTGAGTACTGCTGGTTTCGGTTCGAGCCGTGCCAAGGGCTAAAGTAGTAGTGCCGCGTGGAACGGTGACTGCTGCTGCTGCTGCAAGAAGCCCGAACGTTTGGCGAGGGCTTCATATCGACTCTGTTGTCGCAGCAGCACAACGAAACGCCGTGGCCGTAACCCTAACCGCTAACACGCTGTAATTAAAATCACCCGTTCTGTGGCACGTTGTCCCTCGGGGGGATGCCGGAGGGCCGGACGACGGAGACTGTCCCTCTCTCCTCATGTTGGACTTTAAACCCCCCAACAAAGTCAACCGTTTGCTGCGAAAAATCGGAGCTGTGCAATCCACCCGGCGACCTCCCGCCGTCGGGGTAATGGTGGTGGTGGTGGTGATGACCAACGAAGTTCGCTTCGTTGGTTCGTGACCCCCCCCCCCCCCGAAAAAGCCCCCCGCCCAAGTTGTCCAAGCCTTACCGTCGTGTTTTTGATTCCATTGCTTCCACTTCAGATCCCTGGGACCACTGTCGATGCGTATGGTCCTCGATATACGCGAGCAGTGCCTCATGCAAGCTGGACTAATCGATCCGTTTATCCTAGAGAAGGGTGAAACGAACGAAGCTGCTCTCAGGAGGTTTCCTCAGTATCTTGCCAACTATATTGACCGTTTGGAGGGTGCAGGCAGATGGAGGATGCTGACCATGGGCCTACTGCAAGGTTAGTGGGTTTTCCCCGTCTCCTTTCGTGTGCATGCGCGCCTATTGCTAATTAGTGCTAATGAATGATGCGCGCCTATTGCTAATTAGTGCTAATGAATGATGCGCGCCTATTGCTAACTCGTGCACAGATAGCACGTGTGTGTGTGCATGGGTTTTGGGCGGTGCATGGGTTTTGGGCGGTGCATGGGTTTTGGGCGGTGCATGGGTTTTGGGCGGTGCATGGGTTTTGGGCGGTGCATGGGTTTTGGGCGGTGCATGGGTTTTGGGCGGTGCATGGGTTTTGGGCGGTGCATGGGTTATGGGCGGTGCATGGGTTTTAAGAAAAAGCTACGACCCGGGATCGTATCTCCGTTGTCCGGCCCCGTTTGACACCGTCGTCGAAGTTTATTCGTCGATCTTTCAGCAATCTTTGTTGGCCTATTACAGGGAACGTGTTTGATTTGGCCGAGCCGACCTTCGCGTCAATACTCATGGAGGCGATCGGGGATGAGGAACCCTTTGAGTACTTTCGTGAACACATATATGCCCACAGACGTATAGGAGTTCTGGGAGGTGTATCATTTGACCCTGAGTCCTGGGTAGCTCACGTAATGGAAGAATATACCAGATATCGAAAGGTCGCCATAGTTGTCGACAACGCCGGATTCGATTTTATTCTCGGTAGGTGCCGAGCATATTGATATATATATATATATATATATATATCAATATGCCCGAATTCCCATATGCACGTACCCGTATCATGACTCGTGTAATAAGAAAGTGCTACTATTTGCTTTGCAGGCGTCATGCCGTTTGTCCGCGAACTGCTCAAAGATCCAGGAGCGAGAGTCTTGCTTATAGGCACGAGCCGCAGTGTTCTGTCTGGTGCCTCGCATGCTCACTTGACTGAAGTCGTGGAGCAGGTCGCCGCACTTGACGAGCTCATTACTTATGCCTACCATGACCGGCGGCTCACAATTCACGATTCGGGACAACCCTCTGCCACCCTCGATCTCTCTCGTCTCCACAAGTATGTGTTTAGATTGTTTACCGATTTATTGTTAGTTAACACTACTGCTACATCCGGCTTGAAGCACCGACATATACCTAGCTCCATTGCTTCTCGCTACCGGGCCAGTGATCACCGTGTCACATTACCCGACGACCACATACGACAACATTTGGCGGCTTGCATCACCGACAACGGTTGTCTCGATGTCGTAGATGTGAGCAATGTGTAAAAACTGTAAGAAATGTAAGAGCCGAAGGCTAGCTAATTGGCGTTAGCGTCGCAGAGCCGAAGGCTAGCTAATTGGCGTTGCCCTCGCGCGCGACGCTGTGTATCCGCCTCTGTCGATGCGATATCCGATTACACTAACTAAGACTGCGAGGTCGCGTTCTCTTGTGCCCGTCTTTGATTGTCCACTAGGGACACTGCCGAGCAGATGGTGGGCTGTGACCTTCTCGTCTTGCTGGGCGTAGGCCGAGCCGTCCACACGAATTACACCTACGTTGATTACCCATTGCCTCGTTTTGTGGATCGCCGTAAGGCGGTGTTCAGCTGCGATTCAATCCGTTGTGCCGTGATCAAGTCGGACTCCTTAGCCAAATGTCTGGGTGGGGACCAGATGTTAGACTACATCTTCGAGTTCGTCCCTTCGCCGTACGCGCCGCCGCCGCCGCCGCGGGAAGGGCGGCTGCCTCCCGCAGCCATCGAGCGAATTCGGATGATTGAACGTGTGCCCGACGTCGCGCGAGTTTTCGACATAGAGGACTAAGTGCGCAGGCTGGGTGCGGGTTTCACACGGGCTGCTGCTGCTGCTGCAGCCAAAACCCGCACGCCTGGCCATTCAACCGAGGATTCGGCATATTCACCGGTAACTTCCGATGTAGAATTGGGAAACCAATCGCGCGAATTGAATCGATCGGGCGCAGTTTCTCGCGATCAACGGCGACTAATGGAAGTAAAACACCACCCAAAATCAATCGAGCACAAAAATGCGGTGTGCGGCTGTGGTGTGGCAGCCCACGGGGGCGTGAGTGGAAGCGATCCCTCCGAGCTCTCCGAACAATCGTCGAGGTGCGCGTCTCTATATCCAATACGTGGTGATGACGTGACAGCAATAAGCGACTTGACCAATGCGACTTATATAAAAAATAGACTTATGCCCAGATACTGCACTATGGTTCTCTTGTCTTTACCCACTACACACCGACTTGTATGATACTACCCACTACACACATGATACTACTCGTAACCGCGTCGAAAGACCTTGGTTATCGAATTATCGAGGCGTCCAATCAACGCGTCCGAAACTGGGGTCTCGTGACGAGGTGCAGGGTTCTATTCCATAGGTATAGGGCGCCGAGCTCGGCGGTGCATCACCGCGCTGTAGGTAAGGTCAGCTATAATATATATTGTCCGATTATTTATATATATATATAGGACATGATCCATTATTGATTGTGATATTTTGTCCCATGATTATTGATTGCATGATCCAGTGTCTATGGAGGCTAGCGTGATCTGGTAAAAAAAGAGAACACCGCCCGTCTTGACCGTTCCCGTGTTGTTTTATCGTTGCTTTATTTCGTATCAGGATTTCGTACAGATTTTCCAACGGTAACGGCGGGTAACGACGACTGTATTGTTATATAGTTCATTGTCGCGAGATTTCTATTTTACCGAGGTATAAAAAGGGTATGTACATTATTATTGTTGTTCTGGTTCATCTTGATAACCGTTATCATCTGCTAATTATCGTTTCTTCTAATTCGTCAAAATCGACACACCGGTTGTTAATTGTCTCGGGGATTTTTTCCAAGTTGACCCTTTAACGCTCCGGCCTCTTCTGTCTGTCCGGCTTGTTCCTTCGTTGGCACAGCAAGCCAGAAAGTCGGCAACCTTTTTCGTTGGTTGTGTCTTCTGCTGCTGTTCGTACATTTCTATTACTTCGCATCGTCGTCATGTCGATGTGAGTGTTCACGGCAAGCAACGGTGTTCGCTCTAGTTGATTCGTTGTTATCGTTGTTTTAATTGACGACTTAACCCCGAACTCCCCCCCCGTGTGAGTGTCACTTTTTGCGACATTTAGCAGCAGTAATAGTTGTAGTAGTAGCAATTCGTCGGATTTCCGTCGTTGGTTTTTGGTAAATTCTGTTTTCAATTATCGTGTGGAGAACCTGTCACGTTCTCCTCTTGTCGTCGAAGGTCTCCGGGGCGAGTGAGAGATCCGATATAATTTGAGCAGATATCTAGCAGATAAATTTATATAGAGTAGTGGACACTTGTGTAATGACGATACTGAAAGAATGCATGAATGACTTGAATCAATCGGTCATTCATTATTTATGTGAACACTGCTTAGTCGTCCAAGAGGTTTGAGGTTTAACCACAAAAGAACAAAACAAACGCAGTGCTTAGAAAAAAATATGACTAGTTAA
Source organism: Stratiolaelaps scimitus (assembly GCA_019614645.1). Lineage (NCBI taxonomy): Eukaryota > Metazoa > Arthropoda > Arachnida > Mesostigmata > Laelapidae > Stratiolaelaps > Stratiolaelaps scimitus. The sequence goes on along the minus strand of JABWDB010000041.1, from coordinate 1,341,414 downwards.
AAAATCGCGTCGCAATAGCGATAGTTGAACTAGTCTTATTCTAGACTAGAGTCTAGTCTTACTAAAAATAAATCATTAAACGTAATACATATATTTGACAAGAATGTATTTAAGAACAGCGAAGATTTTCGGCGGGTCGACTTCATCATTAGCTGTTTCTCGGATCTTCCCCGAGGCCTTAGCGCGTGGGCCTGACAGGGCCCACCCTTATTTTCGACAGGTCGCACCTGACAGAAAAGGTTCACAAATAAAAAGTTCTCATTTGAATGGATCCTAAACCACATCTTCCTCGTGTCTAACAGCCCGAGGCGCTCCTCACTCGACCATCGAGAGGACGAACAGACAGCATTATTTAATAAAAAAGAACACATGTTTCACCATCTTCACACAACCTAGAAATATGCGCTTGCAACAGATGCATATAAATACATACATCTAGATAGAGTCGAGGTATCCCCGTCCACCACTCGAATATTGAATAAAAACAAAAAAGCGCGTATACATATGCACCAAGAGCGCTGTAACGTGCCCGAAAAAAAAACACTCCATGAACCAACCACCAATCCAGCCTGTTTCATTTCCCTAAAGCCAACGTTTGCCTCGACGCGAATCTACCCATCGATTAATCACACGCCCGATTCGATTCACCACACGGTATCGGATTTTCCCGTAGCCGACATCATGCGGCGATGTAATGTCACCTCTGAACGGAACGCAGACGACGGTGGTGGTGGGTGTTGATGTGCTCATTTTCTTAGGGTCACCTCTTCTGACGAAGTGTCCACCAGGGTCATCGTTTTGCGTCATCCTCCAGCCTCCAACAACGCGAGGAAAATCGCGCCGGCGGACGAGATGACTACGACACGATCCGCGTGCTCGCCGTCGGGCACGAACGCGGCTGGCGTTCGTATGTTTTGTGTAAATTTGCGAGAAGGGCAGCCAGTCGGAGAAACGGCCGATACCACCGACATCGAGCTGCTTTTTCCAGGAAGAGAACATGGTGGTGTTTGACGCCAACCGACGTCATCCTAATTTCGATGTGTGCATGTGATGTGGCCAATGCGAGAGTTCCGGCCCGATAGTCGCGTCTGCCGAGACCGATTACAACAACACAGCCTGCACTAATCCTCACTAGCCGCCCGTTCCGAAATCCCTTCCCCGAAAGGTGAGGTTGTTGGCCTGTCAACAACAACAACAATAACAACAACGAACAAACAACGCGCACATGGCCAATCCAGCACATGTGTCGAACGGTGTGCGTTGTCCAACAAACATGGAAAGGCCTCTTCCGGCGGGCTCACATTCTCGGATCTTCGCCACCTTCTTCACTGACTCTTGTTGAGATTGTTCGGACAGTGTCAGATTGACGCGCTTTGTTCCCCGTTTTGTTTCTGCTATTCCAAGTGTCCCCTCGGATCGTTGCGTGTATGTATATCTCTCTCCGCGTGACTGTGCGTGTATGATGTCGAATGTGTTTGATACTGTATCGTTTTTCGTTGCGACACTATAAATAGCGGCATGTCCGGTGTAAATCTCTCTCTCTCTCTCGCTCGCTCCTTCGCCGTTACTCTTCTCGTTCGCATGTCCTCACTATTGTGAAGTAGGCTGTGAAGACCACTGCCCGTGGCTCGTCGTCGTCCTCATCATCATCAATCATTATCATATCAATATATTTATATTATACAATGCCATGACCGCTGGACGATGTCTAGTACGCCTACGAATTATGCCTACGTCTACACAACAGTTGCTACAACTGCTAGCACTTGATAGTTGTTATTCGGTTACGATGCATTGCCGCTATTCTCGGTATTCTCCGTTCAGCCGTATCGTGGCCCACTTCACCCGATATGTGGTTTCGACTATCCCAAAGGATTCTTCGCAAACACCTACGCGACAGAATTGTCGTCATCAGCATTCACCACTCATCAGGTCCATCCACTCCCCCCCCCCCCCCCCCAGACCACTGGGTAACGGACACTCACGGACAGATGTTGCAATTTAGCTTCTTCATTTGTTGCTCAAATAATCTCGTCATCCGGTGTATGCTTTGCCCCATCTGAGCTCTCTTCCGTTGGCACTGTTGGATGTGCGACTTGCGAAATTTTGCGCTAACTATTCTATTTATCTACCTATGCCTGCCCTATCAATCGATCGTGGTGACGGTGCAGAGTGCTACGTGTTTCAGATTCAAAGGCAAATGCGCCTTGGCTCTTCCGTGGTGTATCTAGCCCCCATCCGAGCATTTCGGATTGGATAAATGTCGTGTGTGTGTGTGTTTACGTCGTGAGGTATGGCGCGGGGGTATGCCTTGGGCATAGCAGCGTGCGTGTGAAACCTTCAATAATTAGTAGTGAAACAGCCGAGGGAACTCGGTGAGATCTACAGGGTAGCCTTTCTAGAAGAACGTGGCTCTGTGTGTGTGTGTGTTTATGCATTGAGTGACGGAATCAATCCGTTCCCTTGATAATAATGGAGGAACGACGCGTGGTGAAAAAGTGTCGTTTGATAGCGTGATTAGTGGGGTAAAGCCCATTGGAATTTGGTTTTGGTAGAGTGAAAATCTGGTCGGGGTCGATTTGGGGCTGCCGGGGTTTGGGGCTTGATATGATACAAATACTGATCATCCCTTCTACGTCAGTCGATGGTCGTTGCCACGACGAATTGTGCCTCCACATCTGTGGATAAATCGAAATGTTCTCAGACGAGCAAGTTCATGTAACCACATAGGTATTACTATTATTATTATTATTATTATTATTATTATGAAACGAGTTCAACGAGTTTGTTCCTTCAATGAACTCAAAACCTGCCGAGTCACCGAGTACGGCCGTTCTATGGCGGTTTCTGCCTTCGAGGGCAAGCCTGTCGGCGACTTTGACCACGCTTATGTATGTAGATCTAACAATCAGAGAACGCAGGCGAGGAGAAAAGATGCACCGCTATCTGCTAAAGTGACCCAAGATCTCCCACTAAACTACAATACCACATAATATCAATCCCTGTTGATCCTTGCTTTTTCTGCTGCTGATCTGCTGTCCCACAGTCGCCTGTCGCTTCTTGCTTTGCTGAGAGATCATCGTCTTTACGCACGCTCGTAGTGAGATACAGGGGGGGGGGGGGGGGGGCAGTAGGGACAACTGTTACGGTAAAAAAGTATGTAGTCGTTTCGACATCCTGGTAGCTAGTGTTTGTTACCAGCAATTTTTCCGTTTGCTAGTCGCAGTGGCTTCTGCCGTCTACCGAACGGTAGGACGTGTAGCACCTGCGGGCGCAGGTACACTGGCCTCCGTGGATGGTCTCCCGGCAGCGGTTTGTTGCAGTCATATACTATGTGCCCAGCGTGTTGTTTGTGGCCGGCTACATTATTTTGCTTCCTGCACAAACTCTTCGTGTTTCTGTCATTTCTCTCTTCGTGTTCAAGGCAATCTGGTAGAGAGCGCTCACTGGCCCTAGAAACAGCTTCACATTTGTGACGAAGAACAATGTCACGAGAAGATTATTGATGTGCGGTGACTCTCTCTCTCTCTCTCCTTCTCTATCTATATTTCTCCATGACGTTCTTCTTCTGATCAGCGGGTCGTTCACATGATTAGGTACATTCGTGTATCTGTTCGACTGATCACCGCCACGCTGTATGATATTGCCATTGTGTGATATTTTCTCTGGAACAGAACGTTCACCGCCCACTCGTCGTTCGGTGTGGTCTCACAGTTCAAATGATGGATTCGCTGCGCATGGGGTCTGTATGCTATGGCCCGCGTAAGCCTCACCATCCACTCACACTCAGCTCACTGTGCCAGCTACCCCTGTACCATGAACCCTGCCCGCTGTGTTTCGTCCCGAGTGAACACTCCGGATCGAGCAGATCGTGAGGTCGTCTGCGCACTCCTTCGTCTGAACAACCTACGGTCGACTTTTTTCCTCCGCTCAGACGTAACCGCTGCGACCCTCGACACACCCAGTCCGTGGGTATCTGACGATCGGCCGCCGTAGCTTCAGCTGTTGTCGCTTGTGTTTGTTCTCTCCTGTTGGTGTGGCTATTGGCACCAGCTATTGTCGTCCGTATCGCTTTGCCAGTCATTATCCTCGGCACGCTGTTTCCTTTCAGTGCAACTAGTAATCAGGGGAGTCACCAGGGGTGGGATGGGGATGTTCTCAATCGGCAACACACGGTCGCCAGCAACAGCACCACGTGCTCCGTGGGCGTTTATCAGCTTTCGACTTGGCCGACTCGATCGCCACCTATCCTTGACCTTGTATAAGCGTATTCCAGCGGGCCACCTGCTCGCCGCGGCTCTCCCGCATATCGGCCCAGTGAACCAGCTGAGCGTCCGACGATGGGTTCATGCCGAACGACAACCAGCCGACGAGTTGTTTCCTTTTCATCGAGCTCCGTTTGTAGGCCGAGAGTATTAGGGTGACATCACTCAGCTGAAATAACGCCACTTGAAATACGAAGGTCTCCTAAAATTGGTAAAAAAAAAAACGCAAACGAGAGGGGAAAACCAACTATGAGATAAGGGTTGTGACATTATGTTAAGGGTAACAGTCGTTCCGTGCTTCTTACTTACTGAGTCAGTGCATATATAGGCGCTTACTATGATGCCTAAGCGGTTTTGTGTTCTACAAGGAAATGGGTGGCAAGCTATGAGCGCAAGCACTGGCCGTCAGCACGATGATTTATCGGTTCTAATTGTTTTACTAGGACGGGAGTCGCGAAACTGTTCACAGTGCCAACTGTTCACTGTTCACGGTCGGGCTTGTTTGCCCGCTCGGTCGGATCAAGGAGGTTTAGGCTCACCACTCATGACCTTGTCACAGTTCCCTAACTCCGGCTCATTAGTGCCGGATGCCTCTATCTAAAGGTCTTATATACATCAGTTGTGTACGTGATGAGGGCTGTATCGTTGAGCGTGGTCATAATACTGTGAGCAGTGACTTTGCGGGCGTCTTTACGCAATCTGAAGTAATCATTGTTCAGTGTCACCATTCCTTATATTCATGTTCAAATTATCTGTTACATTTTTCTTGAGTTGCTCGTCATCTATTGTCACTCGCTGCACCCCGCCTTCCTGTCAACGTATTACGTGTTTAACCTATCGATGGTGGCACAGGGTGTGACATGATTTTCATGCGTAGTGATCACGGTTGTCCGTTTTCGGTTATGAGTTGACGTGTCTACTTATACCAACTTCAAAGAAAGAACAATTAACGAATTAGTTGGCGACATGGGGGTGTCAGGCCGAAGCCGTCATGGTCATCACCCCCGAGGGAGGCTCGACGTCATTGCTCCCTTTGAGGAAGCTATGGTGAAGGGTCTGGTATTCAAAGGCAAGCAGAGATAGCACGGGCTACCGCGTAACCGGGGGTGGTTGCGCAGGGGTTGACATACGAAGGTGCTAGAGTGTTAAGGCTCTGATTCCTCTCCTTCCTTCGCGCAATCAGAGACTGTTGATGCCTCCGACATGCGAGCCACATAATCCCTTCGCACTACAACGGTGCAGCGGGACCCCTCACACAGGCTCTCCTAACCGGGGGTGTCGGATATCGCTTCGGGCGTGAAATAGCTCATCTGGCGACGCGAAAGCCGACGACAACCTGTTTCAAACGGTTGTGTCTTGTTGTGGTACACACTAATCAAATCTCTTATTTCTTCTGCTAGTCGCTTCGTTCTCATTACCGATGTATTGATATCGTTTGCTTTATATAAATACATTATGTAGGTATAATACCTCGTGGATAGTCGGGACCTCTCTCGCTCCTGATGCCCAATCAGATGTTTACGGAAGCGAAAATTCCATCGAGTAGATCGAGACGCCGGCAGCCCAGGCAACGTCGAAGGTAGGGTTCACATCTCAGCGAGCTATATACCTCCGAATAAAACGAAGGCAGCCAACGATGGCCCCACTCGAAAGGGCTAGAAAGGGCTTCTCGTCCATCCTTCAAATATATAGCTGTGGTGGAACCAGCTGGGGGCGGTGGCCAGGCCGTTCATTTGTGATTTCCCCTTCTCTCTGACAGCTGTTTTTGACGTTGCCAGTGTTCATGTTGGCTCACTGGGTCTGACACTGGTGAGTTTCTCGAGTTGACGACTTTCCGCATAAGTGCGGACCTCTTTGTTAATTATTGTGTTATGCATGCTTTATTTTCCTTTTCTTGTTCGAAAAACATGTATGTCTCCATTCGCCTCGCCCCGTCCTCAGGATCAGTTATGTCATCCACGAGCCCTACGACTCACACGGACTTCGCCGGTACAGGCAAAATGGCGAAGGTCGAACAGTTGCCACGATTTTGTTGGTAACATTGACAAGCGATGTAATAGCCCCCCCCCCCCCTATGGCGAGCTATCACAATGAGTCCTCGTGACTTCCGCCCCGTGTTCTTTGGATCGCTTCTCTTCGTCAGGCCGTTCATTCGATATCCGTTTGCGAGTCGTGTGACGAAAGGATTTGCCTTCGGGGAGGTGCACCTCACTGGACGGTAAGGTGAGGCATCTCACTCGGGTCAGTATATGATTAAATCGAAGTGACGCGTAATATTACTATTATTGAAAACGTTTTTGTAAATGAATACAAAAAACGTCAATTTTTCTTGACCTGATAATTCTCGTTCAGTGAACCTCTACCTGCCACCATATCTTTCCCGTGCTGGACTTCTGTGTTTCCGCACGTTGACACACATTCGGAGCGAGAGGTCTCAGCTCAACTGACTGACCACAATGCATCGTATCGACACAATGTATTCATAAATAGCAAAATAAATCAATGCCTAGTGATCCAGAAATCGGAAGCGACAACGAAGTGATCCCCACGGAGAACAGCAAAAGCGTAACTGCTAACCAGACGAACCGTATCACCCGACATCAAGATGTTCGTCAAGGCAAAATTGCAAGGTATCCGATCAACCTCACTCACCTTATAGACCGGATCAGCTTGTCCTTTTCTGACCGACGTCTTCGAAGAGGCGATCTCCTGTCCCGACGATGACACGAGGCACACCTTGACAAATGTGTCCGGCGACGAGCAACTCTTCACGTGAGGCACACCCGGCAGCACACCGAGATGACTTCCTCCGATCACCTCAACGCTGAGCCGGCCCGTTGTACCATTGTACGCCAACCCAATGAGCAGCTCGGGCGACGACGCCAAGCCCACATGCTGCGGCGAGTGTGGCGACTGCAGCGAATTCAGCGAACCCGTCGACGAATCCTGCGACTTCAGTGAGCAGTCCGATACCTCGGACTCACTTGACGTCCCGCCACTCCCGCCACTCGGGGTCAGCTTTGAGGTAAGCGCCACCTGTATCGGCTGTCGAAGTCGGGTACAGCCGAGGGCAATCGTCGCTTCGCCTGCGGAGAGGACGAGGCGGGCGAAATATATATACGTGAAGCTATCAGTGCCTCCACCACCACCATCAGTGTACATGAGGACGAACGTAACCACAAGCTATTCTGCTGCTGGATATGAACGCGATCTCGATATCACTTGGTAAAATGCAGAGAAAAGCATGCGTTGTTGTCATGGGGAGATGAGGCGGATGAAGGGGGGGACGTGGTAAGGAATCCAGGGGGTTAATTGCGCGTTAATTACTTTCGTTGTTGCTTAGATTAGACGCTCACTGATCGGACGGGGGGGGGGGGGGGAGAGATAGTATGCTATGCTGATCGCGGGTACCTTGTTGCATGTGCGACGACAACACATTGATTATGTTACGCGCGGATTTAAGGCGACTCGAATCTCTCGTTAAATAAACTCGACCAAAAGTATTCTGTGGTTCTTTTCAACGTGTTAATTAATCGTTTTACATTGACTAGTTTGAACGAGAGAGAGAGAGAGAGAGAGAGAGAGAGAGAGCGAGAGAGAGAAAGCAATACAAAATGTATATTAGTATTTCCATATTTAGTAATGAAGGGGATTATCGAAAAACAGAAGCACCACTCATCACATTGCGCGATGACAGCAACGTACTAATGAGGCGTTGTCGTCTTGTGAGACGCTCGTGTGCGGAGTGTATCCTGAACCGGAGCTGCATCCCCGACAGCGATTCCGTGGAAATGCGCGAAAACACCAAATCTTCGTTGAATGTACAGTTACCTGTAACCAGTATTGTATAGGGTGCACATGTTAATTCGAAGCTGAATTTCAACCTTGACACTTGTCCGCGCGCGCGCACTTCCTGTTGTTGTTCATCCTAAGCTAAAGGAGAAGTCCGACAGGCTATGAAAGCCCTCTCCCGCGACGCTGTAACAAAACTAACCCAACAGCGACAACAACGGCAAATCGTATGATTGAGCAGGCGACTACGAGCAGGTTGACGACGTTCGAAGTCATCCTCACCCGCGAAGGCGAACGGGACGCTACGCTCCACGATAGTGATACATTGTCCAGGTACGTTTCAATGGTACGTTTCACCACCGCCATGCGGCGGCAGCTGCAGCAGCAGCAGTTCGACCAAGCAGAAATCGCTGACATCTCCGCTACGTCGACAGTGAACAACTGCCCTTTAGCAATACTACAACAACGGCTAATAATGATCAACTACTATTGAATATAGCGTCTTATCCGGTTGACCGTGCAGTCGACTCCCAATGAATAATGGCTCTCGTTATTATTGTCGAGTGGTTTGTGTACCCACCCTGTTGATCGGCCTGTTTTGCCTTCGATGCCCGGCCCTGCTTTAGGCGTCCGGCCTGCCGCGCGGTCAGGGCTGTCACCTTAATCCTGTAAGTGCCGGCTCGGGCTGTTGTTTTGCTGCCCTGAACCTTTGGCGGGGCCTTGGGCGGGACGTTCTGCACCTGGATGAGGCTGACGACGAGTCGACGCGCCAGGGCGTCATGGCTGATGCTGACCTCTAGTACTCCACCCGATGCGTCGGCGATGTTGAGCGACTGAAATCGTTTTCGATGACACCGTAGAAAACCATTGTCGGTTAGACCTGAATCGCCGCATCGTTTTAGACCGCTGCACAGCCACACGTCAAGAATAGAAGATTCGGCCATTTTCTCATGGTTGAGACACAATGGACCGCTGTCCACTATCACTGGCGAGATCTCGACTTCGCGCCGCGGGATGTAGTGCGCACGCACTTCGACGAACATCGCATACAATTATGAGCGCACAATATATGAGCAGGCTAACTCACGCGAAACTCACGGAGCGAATTTCTTGCACATCCACGACAACAAGCATAGTCAGCTATTAGACCGAACGTATTTTGCCATATACACAGACTATGGATAAAGACAGATAAGTATCGATTCTCATCGGCCATCCTAACCTCGCCTATCCCGCCGTCATCCCATATTATTCAAGAAACAACCAAGCCTCGCACAGCGCGAAAGCGATCCACGCATCCACCAGCATCGGTCATCACTAGCATTCATTCATTTATTTGCTAATTGGCACCAAGCAATCCCGCAACGGTTATTGCAAGTTATTGCGCTCTCGTCGGTCGCCCGATAATACCTGATTAGCAGTGACGACGGTGATCTTCTTCTTCTTCTTGTTATCAACGGTGTCGTTATCAGTAACGGCAGTGGTCGAGATAACGGAGGTGGCGGATGTAGCCAACGGCGGCTGATAACACGACTGGAGGCTCTGGTAGCTGAGGTGGGTCACGCGTTGGTGGGCGTTGATCAGTTCCGCTGTGAACACCCGATTGCTCTCGTTGAGCGAGGCGACCGATCCCGAGCGTTCGTTGAGGTTTACACTATTCTGTATTCGATCGTGGCCGAGATTTCGATGCTGCTGCTGCTGAGCGCTGATATTGAGGTTCTCATTGTTGATTAGGTGTTCGTCCGAATCGGAGCTGGCACTGATGTCTTCATAGTAGAATGTGTCATCTACAAAAGCGAGGTAGCAAAAACAAACCAAAACGCAACGGGAAAATCAATGAAGGGCGCGTATCACTCGAGAGCTCGCAGCTCTTCAGCTGTTATATCGTTTGTGTCTATGGGTGAATCAACGTCCAAGGCGTGCTACATATTATAGATGTAACTGACCTCGAATTTATGTTCCGTTTTACCAACGCGGAACAGGTGTCGAGCTCTGTTCTGTTATCGATTACGAAACGACTGTTGCATATTTTAGCATTTGTCCCCATCCATAAAATGCATATATCTGGAAATCTGATTGATTTTGTTTAATTTAAATCTTGTAACCCTCGGATATATCCAGCATGACTGCTGTGTACGAGTAAAATGATACTGATCCTAAGGTCAATTGCTACTGTGGCAGGAGACGATGAGAACCTCGACCTGCTAGACCTTGACCTAACCTGATAGGCACTCGTTACAGGGCAAAGCATCCCAACGTGTAACGTGTCTCCAGGACGCTGTGCGTTATGTAGAATTTGATTATTTGCTCTGTTTCGTAAGACAGACGATCTCTTCAAATGCAAATGTGCAACAATAGGAAACGAATCCGTATACCCACGTACCGTTGACGTTAAACATGCATTAGAAATACGTCTTTCCCCCGGCAGCTCAAAGCAATCATTGCTCAGTTCCTCATCGTGGCGTCGATACCGGCCAACAGCAACGAGCGACACATCGCACAGTGAGCTGTATATATTTCATTTCTCGTTTGAAAGCATCGCTAAAGATGATGTTTCTCTCGAAACAAGGTGATGTTGCCAAGGGCACGAACGTACGGACACCTGCTGGGTTCTCTGGACGCGTGTATGCTACTATCTACGGATGCTCTCCCGAGCAGACGTTCTCTAGCATGGGAGAGAGAGAAAGATCTATACTTCCAACCGATGCAGCGTTCAACCTTGAGACTCGAGTTCTGCCCCCGCTCAGCGTGCCTGGCCTGAATAACGGTACACTATCCCTGGCCGCAGCTGTGTACCGCTCGAATGAGCGTGGAACAACAGGCACCCTGTGCGGTTATCAGACGACAGAAGATGACAGAGGTGCAAGAACACAGAGGGTTAGAGGGCAGCCTCGGCTTGCGAACTGGGTCAAGGTCGCGCAACTGGGTTCCGCTGGCTAGATGCCCAATGTCATGCGACCTCTATGCTTTGCGACCTCGCCGAACCATTGTGCCTCCACAGTGCTGGAAGTCCCCGTACAGCTAACCGGGGCGTGCTTGCACAGTCAGCCACTGCTTAGCATTCGATTACGACAATGCAGCAGTATTTCGACGCCGATTTCATTATACTTCACGTACAATAGAACGCGTCCAAATTTGTACGTTGCGGATATAGCCGCCTTGGTTCTCACGCGGAACCAGTAGGTATTGTTGAGTCAGCTGCTGTTGTTGGCGTTGGGGGCGCTTGAGATACTCCGAATCATGGGGAGGGGTCGTTGTTCTTTCGAAACACTACCCTCCGGTTCCCTCTGTCCACTCATTCGAGAAGGTCGACAACGCAATCGTTGTTCAGTACTAAGGTGCTACCTACCGCTTTTC